>JANVCC010000035.1:15433019-15550553 GCA_025345505.1 Todiramphus chloris collaris | reverse complement strand
CCCCCCCCCCCCCTTTATGATGAATTGAAGGTTGTTTAAGAAACTTGGGGTTGCTTTTTTTCAGAATGATTCTTAGTATCTTTTGACTAGCAATAATGGCATTTTAGTGAGCACTTAATGTGGGGAAAAACATCTAGCATTGTGTTTAAGATGCAGTATCTTACTGTATCTTGCTAAGAAGATTTGGATTGTCATTGACTTCATATGGATAAATATATTTAAAGTGGGAAACTCCATCTTTGGCACTTCTGACTTGCAGAAATTGTACTGCTGTGGTGGTGGATTGGGAGCAATACCTTAAATAGGTAGCAATTAGTGAAACGATAGTCTCTAGGTAACATAAATTAAATGTATGACTCCTAAAGGTATCTTCTGAATTTATTTTTTTTATTCACCGTGGCAAGAGAATTCCATAACAACATGTGTAACAAATACACTTACTGCAGACGGTTCCTTCAGGTCCACCTCTTATCGGATCACCACACTGCTATGAAGTTCTTTAATGGTGACTTCTGTTTGTCCCTATATTCTGGATCATCTTAAGCGTATTTTGAGGGCATTAATTTGAAATGCTAGGGCTGGAAACATGGGAATTATGGTTTTGACCTTACTTGAGTCTTGTATCAGCTTCTAGGTAGAGCCACATTGGACGTCTCATAGTAGAAACACTTTAATGCGTTAACTGGGCAGTGACACTAACTACATACAGCTTTTCACACAGGGGAGAATTTTGCTTGTTGTATAGCGCGTGTCTCTAATTATGGTGGGTTTGCCCGTGTTTGCTCCAGTGGGGTAGCTAATCGACTTTAGTCGAAATGGAAATACTGGACAGTAATGGGCTGTCTCTGATCCCTGTCAACTGGTCTGTGTCTTAACTTTGGAGATTCTGGGTCGCTTGCATGCTGGGTCACAGGTGATCTTTTTTCTAAATTACTTATTTTCCAGTCTTGCCCTTGATGTGTTTTTAGCAAAAATAGGGTATTTAAAAAGAATAGGGAGAAATAAGTTTGTCACTTTTTTGCAGCTGAAGCAAACTCAATGCGTTTTATTTTTGAAGCAAGGAAGCAAAGTTAACATCTATGCTATGGTTTCTTTCAGGAAGTGTCAGAATATTTTATTTTTGGTATTTTTGTCTCTGGTCTTAACAACTGCTTTGGTTTATTATACAATTGCCAAGTTTCAACTGTATTCCAGTTTATGTAAGTGTATTCCAGTCACTTAGTTTTGCAAGGAAATTAGTATACAGGCAGCATGTGTGTATTAAAAAAATGTGTGTTTTTAAAAAAACTAGCATGTTTATTAGTGATTTTTAGACTGTTACATGGTACTTAAATTCATTTTGGAATAGGTGGAACAGGAAGACTGGGTATCATGGAAGTTATACCAGTTCCCAATTGAAAGGAAAAAAAGTTGTAAAGTACTTGGTATTTTTTAGTACAGTTTTGTATTAATCTATAGTTAGCTATAGTTGTATTTTTCTGAGTGTCATCCATGCCTTAAGGAAAATGCATATGTTGGATATCTTGCAGGATTTACTTACTGATTCCACTCCGTGTTGAAAATGTCAATCCTGAAAAAGTGTTGAGATGGCTTTTATTTTACAGTTGTGTGATGATGTTATTAAATGACCAGAACATGTGAAGATCTTGGTTGCTACAACTGGAAACCAGAAAGTTTAAAATTTTTTTTTTTTTCTTCCCCCCTTCTCTAGACTTTCAACTGAATTCTCACCTATCAACACTGGCAAATATTCACAAGATTTACCACACCCTCAATAGGCTGGTAATGACTTGCCATTTTCTCTCAGCAGAATAGCTAGGGCTTTAGTCCAGAATGTTTTGTGCTTGAAATCATTAAATGATTGCACTTCTAAAAACTACGACTGCCTTTTTTTTTAATGAGAGGCTGTTGGTCTAGAATCTAAGAGATGAAAGACTATGCTCTGGGGGTCAGCGTGGAGTTAGAGCAGTGTTCATTGCAACACTGCTTTTAGATGCCTCCACAGACGAAGCTTTCCAAGATATATCAAATAATGGTAATAATCATAACTGTTAATCAATTTATCACAGCTTTTGTGGAAAACATATTGAATGAGCAAGCCATCCTCTTCCAACCATGCAAAGAGTGAAAAAGGATTTATTATTTTATTTCTTTTTTAAGATTGTCCGTGTTTGTTTGCTGTGCATTTACATTTGTTCTGTTGCAGCCATAGCTGGAAATGCTGATATGGCTTCTATGTGTACACTGCAAATTTAGTGGAAAAGACACTGCCTAAAAAAGGGGGTAACTCATTTCCAAGATTTCAGTTGGGTTGTAATAAGTTTTCTTTAGAACATGTATGTATGTTTATCATTAAACCAAGTCACTTCTGTGGTAAATGGTAAATTCCATCTTTCTAATGCTACATTCATTAATGGAATTTTTCAATATAACAGTGCAAAATTCCCCATACAGTGGGTAGTTATTTCCCCTCTTGAAACACTTTGATATGGTTTTGATAAAAAAGAAAAGTAATTAAAAAATATTTTTCAAATTATTTCAAGGCTGTCCTTGAACTTTTTAGATAAATTTGCAAGGGTAACTTTTTAGATAAATATGAACTGAAAACATAAAGGCTCTGCAGTCTAAGCTACATGCTCTTTAAGTAGTTGAAGATAAATATTAGATAAAAGTTGAAGGTTGCTGAACAGTGAAGTTCTCCATCTTGTTTAACTGTATCATTCCTACTCTCTTGCAGAATCTGACAGAGGACGTTGGTCAAGACGATCACCAGACAGGTATTTAATAGGGATGTAGGAGAAATAGATTGAAACACCCTTCGTCAAAGAAGTCTTTCTAACATCACTGAAAACTACATTTTAGAAAACTAAAGGAGTTTTAGAAAACAAGTGCCAGGATTTTTTTAAAGTTTTGTTCAAAATACATGCTTGTGCTTTTAATTTATCCAGTTGTGAAGGACTCGCACAGTTTTTGGCAGTATCAGTCAGTTTACTGTTTCTTAGTGTAAGTAATTTAGAAGACAGTGAAAAAATTCTCTCACTCCTTGGGCTCAACCCGTTAGACTAGCAGAATATTGGTGTTCTTACAGTGTTTTGACTCTTGAAAAAGCAGTGGTGAGAACAGAGCAGAAGCAAGACCTCTTGTGGCTATTGTGATGCCTGTGACCGAGTTTAAATGCTGTGATCCAAACAACCCAGCTTTTTTTCTACAGTGGTTTTGATGCAAGTTGCTCCTCTTTCTTGTGCAGATTTTCAGTCAGTGTCTAACGGCTTTTTATTAGTCCAAATCTGTTTTCTGTTCAATTAAATGTAATCATTTTTCAAGGCCTTCATCTCAGGTGCCTGGTACTAGATTGCTGCCATTCTTGATTCATCAGCATTTGTGCTTGGTGACTTGGTGTCTTGCAACATTTGCTGCCTCCTTTTGCGCTTGTTACTTGTGAGCTGGCATCTTTCTTGATTTCTTTTTTTCCTTCCTTTCTGTGTTTCAGGCATGATACCTGATGGGGAAGGAAAAATTACTTCCTGGCTTCAAGCCCTGATCACTCAGCAGAACTATTCTTTAAAACTGACCATATCTGTCCTATCATCTGTCTCTTTTTCTCTGTCCTGAGGTAATGGTTGTGTTTGCTGATGTTACCTCAAGTGCTTAAGAAAGTGGAGAGGTCTGTCAGCTCCTTGTGGAGATTTGTGGGACACACTTGGAAGTCTAGCACATTCTTAGCCTAGAATAATGAGGAGAGCTGCATAAGACTGCAATGTTTGGGATCTGACAGAGCTCGCTTAGGGCTTTTGTACCCTCCTCCATACTGTGACAAGTGACTTTGTTTCATAGTTGAACTATATTGCCCTAGTCACCTATTCAGATGTTTTTCTTCAGTGTGGCTAGTGATGGGATACTTGAAAGTAGCTGATCATGTAAATGAAAAGACTCTGCACAAGAGGTTGATGCAGGTAGTTCAAGACGGTCAGAGGTTTTATTGTCTGTATGTTAGAAGTGATGTCCTCTCCCATCTCCTGATGGAGACTTGGAGATTTCCCCATTGTGATCCAGGTGCTCAGACCAACCACAGATACGTGCTGATTTTACATGTGAAAAATACAGACCACAATCTTTGTTTACTTTTGATCGCAAAAAACTGTTGTGAAGCATTGAGGTAGCCCCCTTCTGTCAGTAACCAATCAATAAAAGTAGGTGTACTTAAAGCATTTGGAATTTGTCTTCTCTTGCCTACCATTTCTGTCATAAAGGTCAGTGTAAGAAATGAGCCTCAGAGCTCTCATTATTTCTGTTGCCAGTTGTTTGAGCATGTTACTGGTTTTGATGAGCTGCTTTATACTGACACTCATGGTTATCCTATTTGCCTGTGTTATGTTGTCTGAATTAAGCTGTTTCAAAAGCTTAACCATACCCATTGAATGAAGTTGGGCACAAAATCCCAGTAAAGAGTGTAAGTTTTTTACAATAGTGTAAAAGAACCTTTCAAATCAGGAACAAGTATGATACGAGAACCGAAAGTTTAGGTGGATACTGGCAGGTTCCTCATGCTCAGACTTCATTCCAGTATTTCTTATGCTTCTGCCCTGGTTTATGTCTAATTGTAGAAAAAGATGAAGCCCCAGTGTTTGCATAACTTCCGGGCAAATTCAGTTGAAATGTGTGCTTGGTTTTTTTCTCACATGAAGACAAATAAACATACGATTTTGGCTATTGTAAATACAGTACAGTGAAGTGTCCCATGCCCATTTGGTATGGGACTTGACGGTGCTGGAGCATCTTGCTTAGAACCTTACGTAAATGTAAAAGGATTGCTTTTATAAATGGCTTGATTTTGATGTGCCTGAGTTTTTGGAACTTCTATTTTCCGGTATTACTGACTGCCCAGTAAGAAATGTCAAGACCTGTTATTTTTGTTACGCAATTTGAAGAACTGCATACATGCTGCGGGTTTGAGATTCTATGTCCAGAACTCATTTGAAAGTCATCTTAATAACTCTGTTGCAAAAGATTCTGAGTGTTGCTCAAACCATCTAAAGATGATTGATTTATTTTTATAGTTTTGATTTTTTTTTTTTAATATTTTTTTCCCCACTCTGAATCTTCTGGAGCAAGCCTTAAGCAAGCCTAAACCATTATGCTTAATGGTTACTATTAATTTTTTGACATAACTATCCTGGTTAATGTTATTACATGGTGTGCCCTGCTTTGGGGATGACTTAACAAAATTTAGATAAACATTTACTGAGATTTCCAAAAGCTATTTAAAAAAGCTCAAAAAAAGTACTTCAATTTTACATTAATATTTATAATGAGATTTCAATGCATATTACACTTTAAAGTTGTTGTTTCTGAGCTAATAATAAGTGTACTGGATATCTAAATTACTTCTATATTTTCAAAGTATTAGCCAATTTTCTTTTCTGGAACTGGATCTTAAATATCTAAGAGGTAGAGGGAGGCAGTTTCAGAATTCCTTCAGTGATTTGGGAGCTAAGATAGACCTCACTTCAAAATTCCAGTCACTTCTTATGATTACAGTCTCACAAAAAATGTGTTAGCATTCAGTATGCATATATGTCTGAAAAATAAGGTACGCTGTAGATGTGTCATGGGCCTTTGCCTTTTCAGCTGTTCGTAGGGGTAAGAAAAGCAGGCATTCAGATTCTGTAATCTATTTTTCTTCTAATACATATATGCATAAGTTGGAAAACTCTCTAGAATTTGAAAGAATAGTTATTTTCACATCATAACTGAAAATCTAGCAACTTGTTAATATCTTAAAGTCATGATTTGGTTATTAAATTGTGACTTATTTACATATCCAGACTAAAATGTCTTTCAAAGTACACTTCCTCTGGTCACACCTGGCTTGTTTAAAAGAATGAGGTAATGTCTTCAACAAAAACAAGATGTCATCCTGTTCTTGAACCTTGTAGGTGTGAAAAAAAGATTACTTTTGTCTCTACTATTTTTTTGTTGTTGTAGAGAAGAAAACCCTCTTGAGTGCAAAGCAATTTTGTAGTATGGAATTCAAGATGGAGAAGGTGATTTTTTTAAATTCTTTTTTTCTTTTACAGCAAGATTGAAAGCCGTTTGTTTTGATGAGTATCTTTGGTTTTCCTCATCTTGTACCTGAAAATTAACGATTAACTGTGCTTTTGGTGGTCTTGTCCCATCGTTATCAAGCTTCAGCATTTCTAGTTACAATTATTTTTCCTTTGAAACATCCCGCTACTTAAGCATCAGAAGAGCAGGGTTATCCACAGGCATTATCTCGAGAGAAGGTGAAAATGACATGCTGTAAATCACCTCTTTAGTGATACAGCTTGTAGAATTCTTACCTATTGACCTGAGTGTTTTCTTTTTTGTTTGTTCTGGGTTTGTTGCTCTTCTAGGAATGTCCCTCCCTTCCAGTGATTATCTCGCATTTTGTTTTAAATTTCTTAGGGTGAATTTTAGCTCTCGAGTTGATATTTCCCTTTGGTAGCTTTGTCTCCCGCAAATTTGGAACTACTGAATAGAACATTTGGCAAACAACATTTATACTCGGCAGGCTTTTGGCTGATGGTGGCCTATTCAGTGGCCATTTGGAGGCTCTACCTTACAAATGCTAGCTTCAAGTGTCAAAAGACCAGTGAGAACTAGGAGGGTTCTGCCAGTCTTGAGTTGAGACCCAGGAGTAAGAAACTTTGAAGATAATCACATCAGAGAAGCTGCAATTGGTAAGTAAAGTTCCTGTGACACTTTGCATGAAGTCAGAGGGAGCTGCATGTTCATTTGCAGATGACCAGCCCTTGGAGAAGTTAGTTGTAAAAGGCTAGACCTAGAAATTACACTTAGAATTAGAAAGCTGTAGGAAGCGTTACTATTGATGCTCCTTAGTGAGCTGTATTGTAAAATAAGAAATTGCAAGAATTTAAACAACCGCTAAAAATAACCAACCCAAACTGTGATAGTTTTTATCTTTAGATGGAAATAAGAGAAATACTCCACTGGTTCAACTTTTGGAGTTTGTTACAGGGAAATTACAACTGTCCTTCAAATTCAGTGTACTGATTCTAGTCACAAAAGGAAATACTTCTGAAGTAACATTTTTGTACCATGCATTTCAGTAGTTTAGAGATCATTCTGCAGTAAAACCATACTGAAAACTTGGTGCAAACCTCAGTTAAGGACGTTCTGTCTCTGAAAGCATGTACAGTGTTTGTCCCCCTGGTGTCTGTGTGTGTTTGTGCTGGGGGAGGGGGGGGTGTACATGTGCATTTAATAGCCACTTGCCAATGTCTGAGCTATCTCTTTTCTTCACTTTTCTCTAAGTTTAAGAGCTGCAACTAGATACATTCAAACCAAGAAAGGGTAATTTTTTTTTTGTATGAGTCATGGGAGAAATTGGGTTATGGTGAATTCTCTTATCAGTTTAAGGCTTTAAAAGAAGTTCAGCAATCTTCCTAAGAAAGTCCTATCATTTAATGAGGAAAAGCAGGAATTCTTGGGTTAAATTCTTTGGTTTGTATGGTGTTGCAGATCTGACAAAATAATTTTTCTGTACTGTAACTTTTATTTTGACTTGTTTTTATTTTTATTTATGTTATTTTCATCTTTTGCTATGCTTCTCTTTTCACAGAGGCCTTGCATATTTCTGTTCCAAATCAAATAACCAGTAAACTGGAAAAACCCTATGAGGGGTTCGGTGTTTTTTGTCTTGCGTTTTACCAGCATCCAGTGTCTGTGGCCATCATAATTAGTTTTTGGTTTTTTGTTTGTTTGTTAATGGAAAGGCTTTTAAAAACCAAACAAATGTTCTCAAAGAAATGAGATAGCTACAAAAACAAGGTGTTCTTAGCACACGTGTTCATTTATTAAGTTTAGTTTGTGTCTGAGTCTGTTGGCTGTCTCCAGCCATCTGCTGTCATCTGAAGTGGTTTTAGTTTGTGTAGGTTTTCAAAAAATACTTATTGGCAGAGTCTTCAGAAACTTGATCTAAAAGGCATAAAGTGTCACTTTTTCAATAACTTACAGGGATAAAATTTTGCTATATCATTAACTCGCAGGCATAATCAGAGGGATTCAGGTCAGGTTCCTTAGTTTCTTTAATCTGAGAAGTAAAATGCATTGGGCATGCTGAGTTATGATGCGTTTTGGCTTATCTATTTCAAATAAAACTTATACTGGTGAAGATAAATATTATTATTGTTAATTGTCTTTTGTAATGTATTCTGGACAGTGCTTCTAGAATTCTAGTCTTCTGATGTGGCCCCTATGATTTTTTTCATGTGGTAGTTATAGAATATAACACTTGGAAGTTTTTTCATAACAAGTTAACTTATAATTTGCATTTACAATACTCTTAAAACTCTCTTTCTGAAAGATAGTGTAGGTATGGCCATACTTTCCTGGGAGGATGCTGGGATGGGGGAGCTTCAGTGTAAAAACATAAAAAGGAATATGTAGGAAGAATTTTTCAACTGGGAAGAGTATTTCTTGAACTTGTGAGATTAATTTTCTTTGTAATAGAAATGATTATAAAGGTAAGAACAAAGAAGGCATACTAAGTGCAAAAGCTTTATTAGTCAAAACCAAATTAGTTCATCTTGATGTAAAAACTGATTTAAACATCGTGCTTAATACTAGAAAAATCCATACTTTCATATGCATAGTAGTTTCAGTGCATGTTTAAAATAAAAGTACATGTAGCAAAGCCTGTGAGGCTGTGAGGTTCCTTACATGTGTTTCTCCTATAACAGGAGAGAGACTTTCAAAGATACGGAGAATAGGTAAGCAAAAGATTGCTGTTAGTATTTGTTGGGAATTGGGCCTCTGATTTCAGTCTGCTCCCTTGGTGTCAAAAAGTAGTAAAAGTTATTGCTTGCTTCTGTGCTGTGATTTAAAATAAAAACATTTTGTGGGCATCTTAATAAACAGAGCTGAACTTGGATGCTGTTGAAGCTAAGAGAAGGTAGCTTAGGCATGCTGGAGTTCTTCATATTTTCTTGCAAACTTCTTTGGCATCGCTTTGTGTCTGGATTTTTATACTTCACCTCTCTTCCTTTAAAATCCTCTGTGTAACACTTACAGCTTTGAGAGCTCTTTGGGCTGCTCTTACACACACCTCTCTCAGGTGTCCATGTGGTCTTCAGTATATGAAAGTAGGTCAAAATTTTGCCCGGAGTGTTAGCCTGCCGTTTTCATGAGGCAGCAATTTAACAACTTGCTGTGGTCAGAAGGGCTGGTCCGTGCTCTTTCTTGTGCTAATGTACAGAAAGTTGTTATTCTTTCTTGCTTGAGTTAATTATCTACAGGTTTGGTGAGCTGCATTAACACACTGAAGCGTGACCTGATACATAGGAGTTATGTGGATGAGAGAAGGGGAGGGGAAGACTGACACTTAATTGGTATCAGTGCCTTGAATAATTGCCTGTTTCCTACTTGGGGACCTTCATTTTTTGAGAACTATCCAGTTTAAATGATAGTCAGCCACCCATTTTTTTCTCCTAGTGGTTGATGAATGTTTCTTCCTAAATGTTTCTCCCTGAAGAAAAAGAAAGAAAAATAAAGGGGAAAAAAAAAAAAAACCAAACCCAAAAAAAACCCCAAACCAAAAACAACAAAACAAAAGCCAAAGAAAAAACAAAACAAAACCTTTCCTACCCCTTGCTCTCCATCTTGAAAAACTTGGGGCTTAAAAATAAAAAGGCTTTGTTTTCTAGAGGTAGTGCTTTAGTTTTTGAGTCACATCTGTATGTCAAAAAATAATGAATGACTCTTGGAAGTTTGTTTTGAATACGTGACTGAAAATAACGACGCCTTTTTGAGGACTTAAGTTTCAGGATAGTCTCAGTTCTTGCCTTCTGTTAGACTAAAGTAACACTAGCACTACTGTGCATTTTGGTATAGTACATTTGGTCTTATCTGAAATCTGGTTGTAGAACATCATATAAAAGTGAGATGGATTTTGCTATTGAAAGGGGACCATTTCTTCTGTAATCTTTAAATCCACTAACTTCCTCCCTTCCCCTCCATTTGTAATATGCCTATTAGTGGACACAGTTTATCTGGTCTGCAACAGTTTCATTTCTTGTACTGGTGTTTTTAATTCCCTCTGTAGGTAGTCTCCGGTCTTGCAGTTCTTCAGACTGCTTTAGTAAAGTGATGCCTCCAAGGAAAAAGAGGAGACCTGCAGCAGGAGATGATTTATCTGCTAAGAAAAGTAGACATGATGGGTATGTCATCTTACCATGAGCTAAGACTGATGGAATATCTAAAGTTGAATAGCTGATATGATCATGTTTTTAAATATTTATGGAAATGGTATTCAAATTTGCGTGGTTTCTCAGTGTGGAACCATAGCCTGTGGTTGAACTTGTGGGATATTGATAAGCACATCTAGGTTCAGTTTGTCTCTTACCTTTTTCTGGTCGTTCAAAAAGCTTGTAGGGAACTTCTCCTTGCTCTAAAATGGGCATAGCTGTCAAAATAGACATACTTGTTTGTTCAAAAAAACCTTTTAAGAGATACAGTAATATCTACCCGTATACATGCATAAGATCTGGATTGGGCATTCTACGTCTACAGCTTGTCACACAATTGCATGTAGCTGTAGCCCACTCAGCTCTTGCTTGAAGTCCTGCTAGTCTCTCCCTGTCATGTTGTGATTTGATGCTGAGCATGTAAAGGAAGGGTGAGGATTGCCCAGGCAAGGTGACAGTGGTGGAGTGGTGATTGAGGCAGTGCTGCTCAGCTTCTCTCTGGGCAACAGGAGCACGAGTGTGTTATAACCATATGCATGGGCAGCATGTTCTTTTGGCATAGGTGTTGTGGAGCTGAGATTTCTGCAAGTGTTGGATTTTCAGTATGTGTGTGTTGAGTCAGCCTCAGTCATTCCAAAACCATCGAATGTGCTCCTTTTGTGCAAGATAGTCGCTATTTATGTGTGCTAAATTCAGACCTTGTGGGAATGCAGGACTGTACGCTGATGCATCATGGGTGCAGGACTGGCCTGGTGTTGAAAAGTGACATATACAGCCAGAAAGTTTGGTTGCCAAACCAAACTTGCATCAGTCCTGTCACATTCATGTGGTACCAGTGGCTCAGAATACACATATATATACATATAACTAATATCTTCAGGAAGGTAAAAAGATGTATTTCTCTCCTGTCAGCCTGAAATTAGGCTGAGTGCTTTTCTTTTTATTCTCTGGCATGAGTAAGAAAAATGCTGGTAGCCAAATTAAGCCTCTGGTTATGCCTCTATAACTCCATTGTGTTTAATAGGGTTGCACAACTGTAGCTGCACTGGAATTTATTAAATGATCTGTTGATGCAGAAGAAGAAAGATTTCAACTCTCCCTTTCATTGCTTTGCATACATAACACTGGCAAGAACAAAAAAGCAGTACATGTTCTTAATATTTTTTCTGCTTTTCAGAAAAAATAAAATATAAAAGCTAAATGGTCAATAGAGAACATTATTCAAAGATATGCATACAATATGGAAGTGAAACAAGGACAGAATGTTTCTAGAATCTAACTAGAGAGCTTGATGAAATTTAACTACCTCCCTTTGACAATCAGACACTGATGGTAAAACAAAACAACTCCAAACCCCTAGAAAGTAAGGTTGGTTGTAAATAAGAGACACTGACTTGTGTAATTCAAATAAGAAAAATAAGAACCTGATTTCTTGCTCTTATCATTAGTACATATGTGTATACATGTATATAAAAATAAAATAATTCCTGAGAGCTTTATGAAAGCACAATTTGAAGGATTTCCTCCCCCAGCCCCCCCCCATATCTTTCAGTTTATAACTAATGGATCTAGTCTTCATTCTACTGCTATGTCGGGCTTTATTGAAAGGAGGAGCTCAGCCTGCTTTTAGAAGTGGAGGTGAAACTAGATCTGCCAGTCATGGGCCACAGGGGAATATCCTTCTCTGATGTGGTTACAGATTTTTATCTGTTTTCCTTCTTAACTTCTAAAGGTTTTTTTGTGCTTTCTCTGCTTCCCAGTGTATGTTTCTTTTGTTTTGGTCTTCAAGAAAACGGTTCTTATTTCAACGTGATTGGCAATATGAAAACATTTGCTGAACATTCAGGTTAGTCTTGGAGCTGTGTTCTTTCAAGGAAAGAGATCTTCAGATTTGGCTGATGTCCCTGTAACCTTCTGTGAACAAGTTAGACAAAGAGCAGGCTGTCTCCCACATCCATGCTTGTTTGTCAGGAGAAGCTCATGCCTGTCGTGTTTGGTCTTTGGAGGTCAAACGTCTCAGTTTGTCAAGCAAAAATCGATCTCAAATCAGGAACCTCTGTAGCAGTGTGCTGTAGCAGACCCTAGTTATTTGCAAAGCCATCTCCTCTTAGATTGTTTGCAGAGAATGCTGTATACAATAAAACCAGTATGGATAGTGCAGTTATGGTTTATGGAATAAGGGGCTTCTAGGCCAAGTTCTTTACCATTGATTCTGTTTTAGAGGCAAACTTCCTAGAAGCTGCTTACTAGTAACTCAGGATAAGCCTTCAAGGGACAGTAGCCAGTGTGGATTCTGTATTAAGCAAAAAAGATGGTTAGTGTCTGTTCCTGAATGTCTGCTTTCAATGAAAAATTATGATGCATGCTCTCCAGAAGAGATGATTTGTCTCTTCATATGTTTATGGAATAGTGTAATTTTTATATGTTTCTGAGTTACAGTGGCAAACTTAAGGGGGCAACGTTAACAAATAAATTCAGAAATTGCAAGTCTCCTGTTTGCTTTCAATGCAAAAATGTTAGGCAGTAGTCTGAAGATTATTAAAGGAATATGATCATTGATGGTGTTACCACAGCTGAGACCAAAAGTTGTAATTCCCCCTGGTTTGTCCATACTGAGGAGATGTATTTTTTTAAATCCTTACACGGGTAGTTTTGTTGGGTGATATTTTCAGTCTTTACTATTCGTGGTGTGTTCCTACAATCTCTTTATGATAGTGATATTTTTGAGATATGTATTATTTCCAGAAATTTATTTCAGCAGGACTCTGGGCTGAAAGATAAGATAACTTCTAAAGGCTCTTAAACTCATAAATTTAAACAGATCTGATACCCAGGAGCTTGTAAAAGCCTTCACCTTCAGTTCCAGGCTGTTAGGGATGCCGTTTCATTTTGGAAGGATTAGGGGAATAATGACACTGTCTACTGAGGGAAAACATTTATAAGAACAAATCTGGTTGGAGTTGATTGGAAATGCTGATCTTATGCGTAGGCTGATTATGGAAAGCAAAGATTCCAAACATGTTCTTTAGCATTCCACCCTTACATAATAAGAGCTTGAATTCTATTAATTAATGTTCATAACATTACCTTGAACCATGAATGCAGTGTTTCAGTGGGAGAGAATTTTTATACCAGATGATATATAATGAAAAGAACTTGGTGTATTCATTTCTGTATCACAGTAAGATTTATCTTGTCTCAAGGAATATCTGTTGGAAGTGAACAGTTTAGTGCACGCTCACTAGAACATAGTGACTTGAAGGTTGAGTTTGTGTTTTCCTCTCAGTATCACAATCTTGATGTCATTGTACTTGCAACTCTCACAGTACAGGGTATTCTCAAACTGAAGTTAAAAATACATTTTCTGTACGTTGCTCTTCCACCAGTGTGTTAAGGGTCTTAGGAAAGATACGTTTCACCAAATTTCACGTTCTTGCTAGGTAAGAATATAATCCTCACTGTCTAGTTATCTAGCACTATGTATCTGTTACACAATCTCGAGCCTAATATTGTCTGTTTTCCTTAGGGAAAAGTCACCTGTATAATGTAATGTCTTCTTTATGATAGTCTCCTTTAAAAAAAATTATACTACTCCTTATTACAGAATCACGCTGAGGACAAAAATCTTACAGTAATAGATATTTGGACCTTAAAAGGATGAAAACTGGGAATATTTGCTTCCCTGGAAGTTATGTTTTCAAGCTATTAGATCTAGAGTTCCATTTATCCTGGATGTGCGTATGGACCACATAAGGGCCTATTAAAATGAAAAACAGATTTTCTCTTTTGAGTAATAAGTTCCATATTCTATAGTAGAAAAAGTATGTCTTGAAAAAAGTTAACATGCTATTATTAAATGGGAAAGTAGAATGGGAGAGTACTAACCTCGAAAGTTACAATACCTTTAGTTCTGAGAGGTTTTGGTTTTGTTTCTTGTTGATTTTTGGTTGTTTGGGGTTGTTTTTTTGTTTACCAACTGGTTTGGTCCTGCCCCTTGCTGGCAGCTTGTGTTATCAACTGTCATAGATGTCTAGACCGTACTGCTTGAAGTAGAGGTTTTCAAGTACACCCAGGTGTACTTGAAACTCCCTGTTTCTGTACCTTTTCAGTGAACTTCGCTTAGAGCTGAATAAACTTGACCTGATGATGTGACTGTCAGCCTGTATGCTGTTACACATACTGTCCCTTAAGTAAGCTCCATGAAGTTCAAAAGATCATTTCAAAAGTTTAGAGATGGTTGTAAGCCTTTAAATAGGGGGAGGTAAGACACATTCATTCAGAAAACTTACCAGTCGAGTAAATTTATTCTGAGGGTTGCTTTAGACAGCCGCTGTCATACCTTGCAAATTGGAAAATCTATCCCCACCTCCCTTGTTTCTGCTACAGTATTTAGGAAACTATTGGTAAAATCATAATTGTGAATGAATAGGTAAGGCTCTATACAAATACTTTTATTGTGCTGCAATGATGAAAATTTTTAGGCAAAATTTAAAATTCATTAATTAGAACAAATGGAAGTAGTAAGGGGCATCTTCTTCAATGAAAAGTTTGCATCTTTGAAAATACAAATAATCTGAAGCTCAAACAAAATGAGGTAAAGATTTTGAATAAGTTCTGGTTGCACAGAAACAAGCTATTGTTAGTAAATGTAATATTTTCACTGAGTAAACACTGACCATCTGAAATGAGCAGGCTGTGGATCTTCATGAGGTGTTAACTTTTGACTGATGTCATGGGTTAGGGTCAGGGCGGCCCCTTAGACCTATAACAGATGCTCTCTGTTAACTGCCCTCCCTTCCCAGAGGGGAAGAAAAAGGGAATAAGGGGGAGAGACTTAGCCGTTAGAAAAGGAAACTAGAACAGCTTTAATGAAAATAATAATAAAGGAATATATACAGATAGATACAAAACCAGTATTGAATGCAACACCCCCCTGATGGTAATTAAATCATCATCACAGCTCTTGCTGTGGAGAAGGCACCGGGGCAGTCCCAGACCGGGCCCCGCAGCAGCCGGGAGCTGTGTTCAGGAGCTGGATTCTGGTACCAGGTTCAGGAACACGCAGATCAGGATCGTAGGCAGAATGGTCAGATGCTTCAAGGAAGGAACCAAAAGAGGACCTGAGCCAAGCCAAGCAAAACTGGCAAAGCAGTCCAGGAGGGCACAGAGAGATTGAGACCCTCCAGATCTCTCAGCTCTATGCCGAATATGCCGTCTATGGGATGGAATAGCTTGTGGTCAGTTTGGGGTCACCTGTCCTGTCCGCTCCTCCCTGCAGGTGCAGCCTTTCACTCTCTGCACCCCCAGTGTGGTACACAAGACCCAGCAGTGGCCTTGGTCTGCACACCAATCCTTGGCAGTAACTCTAACCATGGGGTGTTATCACTGCTGGAAGCAGACACTGCCTGTGAGAACAGGCTGCTGACTTCAGACAGTGCAGTTAGAAGAACTTTACTTTCTGGTAGAGTCACTGGACAGATTTAGTTCTGTTCTCACTCAAACCAGGACAACGTACCATAGTAAACTGTACCTCTTTTGTTTCTTTGTTTTTGTTTTGTTTTCCTTAAATGAGCTATTGCCAGCTTCTGTAGCCAAGAGAATGTTTTGTGTGAGCTGAAATTTGTAATTTCACTGATGTCAATTTGAGTATTCTGGAGTTACACAGCCCAGGGTATCTGCTGTGGTAGGTGGAGCGCTAACAAATTCCAGTACAGTTGGAGCATGCTTGGAGCAGGAGTAGATACTTAACTTTGAAGACTGAAATGGATGGGAAAGAGTTACTGTGACCTTGTTCTTTTGCTGTCAGTGGCCATGTACTCTTACAATGACTTGTCCAGTAACCCCATAAATGAATGGAATTCTTCCTACAAAATCTGTTGCCAACAGAGGAAAATAATATGGAAAAGATATGGATGGTCCTGTATTTAAAGAAATATGAGGCCTAGATGCTAATTTTTTTTAATTAGTTTGTTTACATCTACCTATATCACTTCCAATTATAAACTACATTCTCATCTTTATTGAAGGGATATTACAATTCCCTAGCTCCTAAGAATGTTTCAAAGATAAGTTTAGAAACTGATATATGAGTCAGCTATTAGGTCATGATGGAGATGCAAGCATTTCTGAGAAAATAACTTTCTTTAAATGTAGTTAAGTAGTTGATACCAGTTTTTCCCCTCCCCTCTCCCACATTCTTTCCTCTCGCTAGTTGATAAAATGGCTATTAGAAAGAGACAATAAAAACACGATAATAAAAAAAACCTTTAAGTGCTGTCACTGTCTTGAAACTGACAGTGTCATGTTAAGCTAATAGAAATCCAAGAGACAAATATATAAGGTAGGTTTTTATTGGGGTTTTTTTTTTTTTTTTCCTGATGAGCAACATGTCAGGGTTCAGAAATGGAAGGCTAATTCTAAATGTAAAGGCTCAGGATTTGCTGTTGTCCAGTAGTAATAGGTAGAGCAGACACTCTGGGAAAAAGTTCTGCAGTTCTGCACGCACCTTTCTAGCTCTGATGGTGGCAAAATACTCTTTAGCAATCCTGCTTCATTGTTCTCTGACAGTGGTATCAATTCTGTTACCAAAAGTACCATTGGCCCTTTCTTTATGGAAGGTGTTGGGGCTTTACTTTTTTTTGTTTTGTTGTTCCTGCCCCCCTCCAGACTTTGAGTAGTATGTTATTTCACTTCTGGTGTCTGACTAAAACTCTGCAACTTCCACTTATGGACCTTCCACTTACTGTCAATACATAAGCAGATAACCAAACTGTGGCACAGTCAGCATAATGGTTGTGCAGATACTTGAAGGTACTGGTGCTGGTCATCCTGAGAAAGCTGTGAGCCATTGAAGACTTGCTGTTTGAAACTTGGAGCTGGTCAGTTGAAGTTTGGTGCTCCCAAAGTACTCAGGTATCTATCTACCTCGTACGTTCTGGCAGTTTTTGTGTAGCAAGGCACTGTCCTAGCACGAAGACAAGGCACGTTGTCTTGCAGTATGTACAGTGAAAATCCAAAGATTGAGAAATATTCTGAGATGCAAAATGGATGCCAGACATCTCTGTTGGTTTCTGGTTTTCTCCTCTGCACATACAGTTTTTGAGACAATGAAATCTGTGTTAATGGTAGTTCAGAGAACACAGTCTTTGGAATCACCTTTACCTTGTGCTGCTAGGTTTGGCTTGCTGAGATAATTGAACTGAGTTGTCCTAGGCTGTAATCTCAGGTACTTACCTACTTGCTTGTATCGCCCTGCTCATCTTGCTTCACCAAGCACTTCAGGGAATAGGAATCTTTTGCTAATAGAACTATCTAGTTTGGCTAGACTGGGGGGAGAAACTAATTTGGTGTTTGGAGTAAGCAGGGAGAGAACAGGAATGCTTGATCTTTATACATGAGAGGTCACTAATAGCGGGTCCGCATTGCTTGTTGCTGTCACGCTCCTTTTCAAGTGACACTTGTCTTGCAGAATATGGGGTCTGCTGTTAGTTCCTCTGGGTTGAGAGAAAGGCATTTGAGATTCATTTAGCCATTTTGGCTGCATGGTTTTATGCTTCTGACCATGCACAGTCTGCTTTCATTACAAGTGTGATAGTGTCGCCTGCACTTTTAATGAATGTCTAATTAGCTTGTAGCAGAGGCTGTGATAGCTTAGGATCATATCCTTTCCGATTTCATTTTCTCAATTTATGAAGTAATTTCTCTTACTGGCAAAGGTTGCAAGATCTGTAACCTGTTCTGGTTTCTCAAAAACCAAACTCCTCTGGTCAGATACTGAACTTTTTGAACAGTAAGTTTAATGCCAGAGCGTATTGCTTGGAGTTACTTGGCTGTATGTTGGGCACATGGACTTCCTAATGAATATTGTTGTTTCCTGCAGTTTCTAAACAATGCCGTCCTTAAGCAGAACAAATGACTTTCAGTCCTGTGAAAACTTGCTGTGCACCGTTTGCATACTGACAGCTAATCTATTGATGAGTTACATGAACAAGTAGGGTGAGGCACTTGGTTATCATCCCTTCAAAAGGAAAAAAAGAATTGAGTCTTACGATGAAGGTCCATCATTAGGAACTACACCAGCTTTGCATGTCCTAGGTCCCAGCAGTGCTCTTACAGACTTATAGAATAGAAAGAATAGAAGAGGTTGGCTAGCTCCTGCTGCAATTGGTTTTCAACTTGGTATTCCAGTTGGTGTTTATCACATTTGTTTGCTACAAAAACGGGGATCCTGAATACTTTCGCTAAAGTGGCAGAATGCCTCCTTTCTCTGTTTCAAGACATTTCAGTTTTGTTTCTCTGAATTCAGAATAGCCTAAAAAAGATTGGATAGGTCTTTCATAATCACAGTTCAGTCTGAAAGTATGAGAATGTTACGTTGCTATTATTTTAAATAATAAATTGTTCCAACTTGTGAGTTAAACCTTCTGGCTTAGTTACTGGGCAGTTCTGTCAACCTGCAGTAAAGCTTATACAAAGTAGATCATTCTCAAACAGAAAAAAATGGTTTCAGAATAAATAACAAAAAAACCCAACCTGCACATTGTGGGTATATGAATATATGTGTTTGAGACATGCATATCTGGCATTTTTCAGCAGTATTTCAGTTTGTTGCAGATCAGTGTCTTTCAGTACTGTGTTAAGAAATTCCAGGGTAGAAAAATTGAGAGGCTTGTTTGTATTTGTCTTCCAATTAGTAATTTATCAGTTTGCTCTGACTAGTATTACTTTTGTAATGGTCAGCTGTTTTAAAGGAGCTATGATGATAAACATGAAGCAGTTCTTTGAATTACTGTCAGAATGATCTGCGTGCCATTAACTTCCAGCTGCAGTTCCTCATAGGTGGTAGCTGCTAGGGGAGGGTAGTGGGGTCAGTGTACCCTAAGCTTACAAATACCGATGTCTTTTGCATGTCTTTCTAGAAAGACAAAATAGTGGTGAAATCAATACGAAATTAATTTCATCAAGGTCTTTCAGAATCCTCCTTGAGCCAATTAACCGCTTCATTGTCCTTCCCCTGTAGGTGTTGACACTGTTAAGGGGAAGGGCTGCATGCCTGGAACACTCAAAGAGCTGTTCTTGATTACCTTCTCCACTTCGAGCCATTTGTTGCTCGTCTCTTTTCAGCCTTCATGAGTCCAAGCTACTTCAGTGGTGGAAATGGATCAGACAATGTATATGCAGTAGTGAACAACTGCTTGGACTGATGAGTCTCTTTACTAAACAGGCACAAATGACACTGTCTCTTTCAGAAAAGTCTAAACAGGGTGAAGTAACTCGTCAACTTTTTGCTATGTTTCTCGTGTTTTAAGTGGTTTAGATACTGAATTCAGGAGAATGGTATTTCAGTGTTGTTTCCTGAATGTAGTTAAAGTTCCTTACGCTTCTTGTTGGAGAGCATTAGCTTGCTGGTCATCTCAGGGGGAAGAAAGGGTGCTATGGATCTAGCTGTCAAAATAACTACTTATCCCATGATGAATGAGGTTTCTTGAGTTATTGTCAGTGAGGACCTGTAACCTGTTCTCTGGGGTTCTTTTGTGTTTCTACTTTCTGGCTTGAGAATAACGTGTGGGTCATGTCTATTTTGGCCTTTATGCCTTTTATAGAGTTTTTTTCTGAGGAAGCAAAAAGAGTATGTGCTGTTCTCCTGAGTTAATTCTTAATTATTAATTCAAGCGCACAAATTGTGTCTAGAGGTAGGACCTATGTTGACTGTGACATAGAATTACCCTGGCTTTAGACCCACAGCCAAGTAGCAGCTCATCAGTTGATTTTGGTAACTAATGGTCCACACAAGTCTTACTTGAACTTAGAGCAGTTTGGGGTTGAATTTGAACTAGTCTGTATTTGTTGTAAGGCAAGTTCATGTACATGGATAATATTTATGAATCAGTAGAGGTGTGACAGACTAAGCAAACCCAGTATTTAGGTTCAGTGATTCTTACTCTGTTAAGCAGTGTCCCAGGTGAATGGATATGAGGACAGAATGTTGGGTAAACCAGTTCATGAAAGGAAAAATGCTGCTTACAGTGGCTGTTGACTAAAAGATTATTTTTAAAAAAATGATCAATTAATTACCTGTTTCTCTTTTTTTTTTAAAGTATGTATAGAAAATATGATTCGACTAGAATAAAGGCAGAGGAAGAAGTCTTTTCAAGTAAGAGATGCTTAGAGTGGTTCTATGAATATGCAGGTAAGAGTAAAATGCAAATTTCCTAGTAATAACAATTTAATCTATATTAGAATATAAAGATCATATTAACTAAGCTTCTCCAAGACTGAATACAGTGATTTGTTTGGGTTTTTTTGGTTTGGTTGTTTGTTTTTTGGGTTTTTTTGGTAAAAGTCTTAAAGAAGCTTTTCCTATATTGTGTAGTGTGAAGCTGAAGTGTGCAAGAGGCTTTTCTGTCTTTGTCTTTATTCTATAAAAAGACTACAGAAGGTGTTTAACTTAAAATATTTTGGAATGTGTACGCTTGACTACTCAAATCTATAGTTAAAGCTATACTTCTGTCCAAAAAGTTGTTACCTCCCTGGCTGTAGGAGTTGTCATCTGCCATTTTAGTCCTGAACAGTACAGAATTCTGCTTCAGGAGAAGTGTGTCTTAAAAAAAAAAAAAGTGGTGAGGGAAGTAGTAACATTAGGTTTTTTCCTACTGAATCTGGTGCTTATGGCTTCAAGCAAAGAAGTGAATAAATTCAAGTGTCCTGTGTTAGTTTTGTATTTATATAGTTTTCCCTCAAGAAGTATAGGAGAGGTAGCCTTGAATTTTGCTTATCCTTGCCCTTGTGTATGAGAACTTTCTTCAGGCATTACCTCTAGAGTTATTACTTGCAGTCACAAAAGATGATCCTTTAGCAGTAAAATTGGTTACTGTATTCATGTTTTTTACACGTGGTTTTCTGAAGGGGACAGGTTGAACTATGGGGAAAAAGGATCTCTTGACTGTAAAGACCAAAAGGAAATTAAGTAGGTGATTGACAAAATAAGGTCATCTCGCAGTTCTCTGATGCTGTCTTGGATAATGCGCCTCACAGCTTGTTCTGTTTTGTCTGCTTCTTACAGAAGAGCAACTTAATATGATGTAGTAAAACTTTAATTTTTATTAGAATAAAAAATATAAACTTATTTAAATACTTGAAGATCTCATTTATTTGTCTGGTGCAGTTAATGGGAGGAGATTGAGATGAATTCAAGTAAAATCTCATCTTTTAGATTCTCTGCATTTCTGATCAGCTTGAATATTTTTTTTTTACACTCTAGCAAAAGGGATACCTCATTTTTGTCAAGACTTTTGTCTAAAGAAGGGATGAAAGGAAGGTTGTATAGCTGTATATGAAAGAAGTTTCAGTTTCCAGTGGATGCATATATAAAAATAAAACAGAGACAAGTGGAGAGTATAATTCTGTTTACATTGAGTAATGTTCTAAAAAACAAATGTTCAAAGAATAATCTCTTCTGTGTTTTTGCTTCCTAAGTCTTCTCCTGCAGACTGTGCAGACAGTTGATGCTGCATTTGTTGATTTGTTGTTTGTTTGGTTTCTTGTGGGGTTTTGTTGTAGTTTTTTGGTTTTTTTTCCTAGTCTGTCTTTATATTACAGACCGAGTCTTCTTAAAGACTGCTGTGTACACTCAGGGAACTGTGAGAGGCTGTCATGAGAAGATGGGAAAAGATATAATAAAATCTTGTTATTTCTAGAATAGTAGGTCACACAATAAAACAGATTGATATTCCCTTCGTAAAATCTTTTTCTTGCACATATGATCTTTATATTGGATGAGAGTAAGCATTTCAGCCTCTAAAGTATTTCCCAAATGAGTCCTTTTAAACATGAGTAAAATAATTTTAATAAAATAGTCCAAATACTTAAAATTTACTTTAAAAAAAAATTAAATTGCACCGTATACTTCTTAATGCCAGTATTTTTTTCAATTGACATATACCTTGATTTAACAGTGTGTTTTGATAGTAATGTATGTTAATAGCATGCGTGTTTTGAATCTTTTTTCCTTTAAGTCAGTAAACAAATAGCTGTAATTCATGTTTTCCTTCCCCCTGCAGTTACTAAAATTCAGATAATGTGTGGCCATGGTATAGCAAAATGAATAAACAGGATCACAAGATTCTTACTTTAGGCTCTTTTTTGTAAATAATATTATATAAAGACAGTACATGAGACTATAAGGAATGAGATTTTGGGAACAATAATGTCTTGTGTCCTTTATAGCCTTGTACCTTTTGTCCTTTTAAGTGGTACAATCTGATGGTAACAGTAGAGATTCAGGCCAAGAAATGAGTTTCTGTAACCATTGTCCATGCATTTAACTGTGGTAATATTATGTAGATGTTATGCTAGTTTTACATGTGTTCTTAAAGATTTTAGTAATTTATTCTTCCAAGATTTCAGTAAATGGGTAGAATAAAGGATATTGTCAGGAATGAAAAATTGTTTTACAGTTTTTCTGTTTACAAAGGCGAGATAAAGATTTTAAGTGTGTCCAGCTCTTACAGTAAGTGTGGAAATATTTATAGCATGTCAAAAGAAACAAAAAAACCCCAAACCACATTCTGTAGAAGTTGAGGTGGTACTGCATGATTGCATTTCTGTTGTGCTGTAAAGGTCAGACTTTTAATTTTCAGAGATAAGTAAAATGCATTTTATTTGCAGGCACTGATGATATTGTAGGCCCAGAAGGTATGGAGAAATTTTGTGAAGACATTGGAGTTGAACCAGAAAATGTAAGTTCAAAGTCCATTCCAAAGATGCCTAATCTGTTATGATGTGCGTGAACCAGGTTTATATCTCTTATTGTTTCCATCAGGGTTTAGAAAATTCTTGGGAATTTAAGAAGATAAAATAAAATGAAAAAAAAACCCAAAAAAACAAACAAACAAAAAAAAAACCCCAGGGAGGTTTATATACACATTTCAAAACAACTTGTAAACTCCAAGTTGTCAACACGTAAAAATTCAATTTGTCTTTGCTGCCACCCCTTCTTTCACTTTCCCATCACCCCAAAATAGGCTATTTAAAAAATAAAAATAAAACAAACAGTGCAGCTAATGGTTGTATTTTCTGAAACAACGAGACCACGCTGGAGATGGAATGTAGCAACTACAAAACTGCAAAGTAATTTTTTCTTTGAGTTTTCTAGGAGAGAAAGGGATTTCAAATATTATGAGCAGTATTAGCACTTTCATTATGCAATTTCAAAACACACATGAGAAATACATATCATTACATATGTATTTTTTGTTTGCATGTGTGTATATATGTAAGTAAATAAAACTGTGAAAGGAATAGTTGTGCTTTTTAAAGGCTTATTCCTAGTGCCTAATTTTTGCTTTTTAAATGTATGTGCAAGTCCCAACTTTTGCAGGATTTGCAATGTGTCATCTCTGAGTGAAATGAGAATTGTGGTTTTGAAAGATTTACTGGAAATGTGTTGTAGTTTGCTAATTTTGGAAGGTAGTAGTACGATAAACTTTTGAGAATTATGCACATATTTGGATATATAAGTATTATGATTTCATATTAAAACCATATAAAGCTGCAGTAGCATTAGCTATTTAATGACTGAGTTACAAACTGAAATGACTTGGTTTTTTAATTTATTTTTTTCCTTATAGTCTGTGGGGTCAGTTGTTCTGCAAGTTTTTCTGTGTATATATCAAAAGTGGTTTAAGTTCCTGAATAAAACAGTAATTGTATGGTATCACTTTATTTAAATTCCTTATTGTATCAGTCTTCTGTGTGAGATGTGAAAAGGACTCTGTTTCCTTTGGGGCAAGACTCAATTATTTATGTATCGACTTCTGTTTTCATGTGTGTTAATGTTAGTTCACCTGGCTTTACTTAACATCTGCTTGAATTACACTGCATGTTCAGACCTGCTCAGTTAGGTAGTCTGACAGTACCCTGGGGTAGCTGGATTCAGGTGGGAGCATTATTAGCTTTAGAATAATCAGATTTCACAAAGCTCATGGACTGCAGCTGACGTTCATCTAGATGACAGTATAACAAATGTCAAACGTAGGTCGTCGTTCAGTTGGTGCTTAAATTATGTAGGTTTTGGGGGAAACCTTTTCTGTAGCTTTTGCAGCAACTCCTTTTACTCATTGCACTGCTCACTAGATGGTTGGACATGCTCCTTTGAAGTGAGGTGGCTGCTGGTAACTTGAGTGGATGTTCGCTCTGTGTCATTGCACTATTTTCTTTGTTTGGATTATGTACATGTTTGTCACTGTTATTTAAACTTCTAAAATAGTGTAGCAAAGATCTAAACATCCCATTTATAAGAGTAGAGCATTTGTAACCTACTAAAGAGTAGTTATTTGAAAAATGTGTGGATCTTTTTGTTAATTCTTTTCAGTCTTCATGTCTTTTTTTCTCTGTTTAAAACAGGTAGTTATGCTTGTACTAGCATGGAAGTTGGATGCGCAAAACATGGGCTACTTTACGTTACAAGAATGGTTGAAAGGAATGACATCACTACAGTAAGTACTTTGAAAAACCTCTGAAGTTTGCTATAGTAAACCCAGCGTGTTAGAAAAAAACACACTTCAGAGCTCTGCTGTGGAAGAGAAGCCATACATTTTTGGTCTTATTGATGGTTATGTAGCCACTTAGAGACAACTTGATATTTGACAGCTGCATGTTTAAATACAGTTGGATTACAATGTCTGCAGTTTCAAGAAAGCAATGTCATGAGTTCTGACATTGTTTCTGTCCCCAAGGATGTCTGTCTTTGTCACTGGATTGACCTCTCTATTAGATATTGCTATGTTTAGAGTGTGTGTAGTTTAAATTACTAAATAATACAAACCCTTTCTGTGTCTCTGTATTGTCACTTTCTAAGAATTACTTTCCCTCATCTTCATGGCATAATAAGCATACATTCAGTTGAATAACCATGTTTTACATAGAACTGAAGAAAGAACTGTGTTTTGATTTATATGCCAGAACAGAACCCCTAAAACTGTGTATGAAGTTCTATAATTTCAGCAAAGCTACAGCACTATTATTTCACTGCTGTGGTTTGCTGGTTGTTTGCCATGTGTAGACAAGCTCTTAATTTAATCTGTTGGAGAGTGTTTTCTACAAAGCCAAACAGATTTTTATCAGCGTACCAGTGTAAGACTTTGCTATTTTACGTAAATCCATTTCACACTGTGGGTTTAATGAAGACATTTTATGCCGACAAACTCCTAAACGTGCCTTTGTGCAGAGTGCTGTATGTTGAACAGATCCATGAGGATACACGTTGGAGGTTCTCTTCTGAAACATCTGACATCTGTGTAAGAATGCAGACTCTAAATTCCCTTTGTGCTTTTCTTGTAGATGTGATACTACAGAAAAATTGAGAAATTCTCTGGATTACTTGAGATCTTTATTAAATGAGCCTACCAATTTTAAACTTATTTATAGATATGCATTTGACTTTGCGCGGGTAAGTACAGTGGAAGGTCAGCACCTGAAATTAAAACTTTTATTTTCATAAGTAATAATTGTAAGACTGTACATTTCTAAGTGTGTTTCTATTAAGACTGCACTCCAGACTGCTTCTAACAAATTGAAATGTTTGTGTTCTAAAAAAGTATGTGCAAAATGCCAGAACTGGAAAAGTACATAGGATGCTTGATGTTCAGTAGTTTAATGTTTAGATATGTTTTGTTACCTCTGCTTCAAGCTGTTTTATTATTTAAAGGAAATTATTTAGTCCATATTCCCTTGGTTATTGGAGCTTTGATACTTGCTTCCTTTGGCTTTATATTACTATGTTTTTCCTTCTTGTCGTTCAAATTTTCTAAGGGTAAACATATTCAAAACAGGAAGGCACTTTGGGCATTTCAGCAGGTGATAAAATAAATAAGTTAAGAATTGGATATGATACAGTACAGATACTGGTTCAGAAGACTGTTGGAGGGTCATTAATGATGTCCTCAGTGTTTATTAAACGATATCCTGATATCAGTCTTCCTACTGTAAAATTTTTGCTGATAAAATTGTACCAGTTATTGGAACCCATAATATGCATAATATGCATGTTCCTACTTAAAGGGAACAATGCAAGAACTTTAATTTTCTGAATTAACATTTTGACATGGAATCTGGATGTCCACCTTGCTAATGTGGTGAGGTGTACAGAAGATTTAACATTATCACAGGCAAAACTGAATCTTAGATTTCAGTGCAGAAATTGATTCTCTTACCAATAAAATTTGCAGAAAACAAGTAATATGAGAGGAAAAAAAAAGAAATTGAACTGATAGCAATTCTGATGGTTAAGTCTATCCTAAGTGGCTTAGATTTGTAACAAATTAATGCTTTATGCATGTCAACATGCAGTGGTTCACAGTAGTTCACTTTTAACCAAGCAAACCTACAGCTCAGTATGGCAGAATGCGTGGTTTTAGTTAGTATGGGAGGAAAAAAAGCCATACCAACACATTATTTCCTCCTTTGCTGCGTGAAGATTTATTCTGCCAGTTTTGCTCAGTGTAAAATGCGAAAGCTGGAAACAACTGACATTGCCAAAAAAAGCTCAAGGTACTGATTAAATAATTTGGAATAGATAAAAAAATGTTTTGCTAGTAGCAAATCTGTGTCAGCCCATAATGGCCTGTCAAAAGTTAGTGCAGAAACTTGAGAAGAGGATACTGGGTGGAGTTTTTTCAAGAGGTACCAAATCGATTTGACAAACAGTGGTCTGAAAGAATTTCAGCACTGAGACACAGAGATGCTGTGACATCATTTGTGACCAAAAAAAATCCCTGGATTGTAAAACTGCAAGTCAAAGGCATCTCAATAGGGGACTTGTCAAAACGGTATTAGATCAATAGAATTATTGAACTTCTACTACGGTGAAGCTGGGGGAAGTCGATAGGAGAATGGCATCCAGTAAGAATAGAAAGGAATACTGATAAAGGTTATAATAACAAATTTTATCAGAATCATTGAAGGGAGATACAGAAAAAAAAGCTGATGAGAGCAGATTGGGATTTTGCTTCAGAAGATGGTTTACTTTCTATCCTAAGTATAACTGTTTCAGGGAGGTGCTCCATGGCAAAAAACCACTTGTCTAAACTTCTGAAGTTGTAAGAAGTTTTGAAAGCATCTGTTGTGATTTGGTGTTTAGAGTTAGTTAATCAATAAAAGTGAAGTATCTCTGAGGTTTTATGCAGTGTGCACGATTTAAGTCAGCATAAATTTCAGGTAATGATTTTATACACCATGTGTTGGTATTAAGCACAAATATATTCCTCACTCCCTGTTTGCAATTGTCATTGCCAAGTTTGAGAACATACAGATGCACATACTTCATGGCTTAAATAGGTTTTTTTAATCTGAAATATTGGTGTGAAAAAAGTTAGAGAAAGACTCTTTCAACAACATAAAAAAAAAAAAATTGACATTTATCAGAGTTTCTCAGTATATTCTTTCCACTGTATCCAAGAAAGAGAATGTAAGTATCTGGAATGTATGTTAAGAATTAGATTGGAGCATCTGTTGTGGCAGATGCACCATTAGGCTGTTGGAGGTGGGTATAAAAGGCTTATCCGAATAATTTGTTCCAAACAGCAGTCAGAGAGGAGGAATGTAGAAACCTAACAATGTAAGGCATAGAAGTGCAGCATGGCCAAAGTGAAGGCAGTAGAGTGTGATTTCATTAACACTTGAGTGTGAGGGAAGAATTCAGAGTATAAACAGTATGGAAAATAAAATGTATTCTACAGCAGTATGATTTTTGCTTAAGGGTATTTGTGACAGAGCTGTGAATGGGCTTTGGAAAGAGGATTAGTTATTAGAACTATTTGTTCTTAGAAGTAAGTGAAAGAATTGTATCATTATCTCAAAAAATGCCTTTGCAGGTTTGTTTTTAAGCTTTATGACTAATTGAAACGCTTTGTTCATCCTGGATTTTACTTTTATCCAGATCAGATTGAGTGACGTTCCTCTTGGATTTAATGACCAGGTTGTAGATATTTTTGGAGTGCTGGTTTCCCCACTTTCTTTCAAAAACAAATTGGATTATATTCTGCATTAAATTCTGTCCACACAATTTCAGAATTGAGGTGTATTTTTGTATGAAATTGATTTTAAGGTGAAAGGATGACCTTGTGGCTAAGACATATAGTTGTCAGAGAGCTAAGGTCTTGCTCTACCCCATCCATTCTACATGATAGATGACAATTTAGTTATGTTTTGAGGTTGTTTTTTTTTTAATTTAATGTATATTTTGTAAGGCATACAACTGCACTTGTACAGGTGAGGCATAGGGTTTAATTCTTTGTCTTCGATAGTTGTCTTGCACTGTTCTGTTAGGCACTCCCTGTATCCTAGTTATCCCTATATGCCTATTTTTTCTCATCAAAATTTAATTTCAAGACAACCAATGTAGATGGATAAACTAATTACTGTAACAAAATGGGATCTTAACATGTATACATGTTACATTTGAGATGTGCAGAAATTGTGTTATCAAATATATTAAATTTCCCACTGCTTACATGTAATGAATCTCTTGGGCACAGATGATGCTTCTTTTCCTTAGCAGAAACCAAAAATAAAATAAAATTAAAAAAAAAAAAAAATCACTCTGTATACTACTCCTACCTTGAACTACCACTGGGACAGTTGTGAGAGGGGTTTCCGTGTACTAGCGTATTATGTTCCCTCTGCTCATTTGATGATGAATTTAATCTGAATTTCATGTAAGCAGTAGAATAACAGAACCGAGAACCTCCGTGGCTAACTCTTGCATAGTCAGTGCTACTTGAGAGCTACTTAACTACTGACAGTTCACGTAGTTGTACTAATACCACAGGAACTACGTGCAGCGATACTGTTTTAAGAGACATATGCAGAGGCATAGGTGCAAACATGGGTATGAGTCTAGAGGCCATTTCTTTCTAGAAAGGTCTGAAGTCACACACAGCAGCGTGGGCCTCGTCTGCAATGGTGATGACAGTTTTTTTGGGAAAGTCTCCAGAAAGCAGCATCAGTGTATAGCAAGCCATTAGCTATGAGAAAGGGAACTTCAGTAGGAAGTTGTGTTTTATTAAAACCCACTGTTAGATGCTACTATTTGTTGTTTGTTTGCTAATTTAGTTTATGTATGGGTGAGCTGTAGTGCTGGCAGCAGGGGAAGTGGAAAATGCTGAAATCATGCTCTTTTTTCCTTTGTGACCTTTTCCTTTTTTATGCAGGAAAAGGATCAGCGCAGCCTAGATATCAATACTGCCAAGTGTATGTTGGGCCTTCTTTTAGGAAAAACATGGTCCCTTTTTCCAGTATTTCACCAGTTTCTAGAGGTATGAAGTTTGAAGCAGAATTTTTCTTTTTTTTTTTTTTTTGTAATCTGTCTTCTCTCTTTTAGAGGTAGAATGAACAGTTAATAATTTTTTGTTCTCATTTAGAGTATACTAACCTCCAAAGCAGGATTTGAGGCTGATTATCTTTCCTTTGTTCCCTTTCCCCAAATCCCTTTGTTATTAAGGTTTATTTAATGCAGTACAAAGTATAGAATGTATTTGAATTGGGTTTGGGCTTTCATTTTATTGCTCTGTGTTTGCCCACTAAAAGATGACTTAATCAGAAATATGAATTTTTCAACACTAGTTTGACTACTTAGTGGTTTATTTAATCTTGTTTAGTTTTAGACAACATACAGATGAAAATAATAATTCATCACAAGGTTTAAATTTTCTGCAAGGAAAATCTGAATTTGAGAGAGTTCAAAATATATTTTAGTAACTTCTGTTTCTTGCCTTCAGCAGCAATCAAAATACAAAGTTATAAATAAGGACCAATGGTGTAATGTTCTTGAATTCAGCAGAACAATTAACCTTGACCTCAGTAACTATGATGAAGATGGAGCCTGTAAGTACCACCTTATGTTGGCGTACTGAAATAATTGATTTCTCTGAGCTTAATCCTTCAGTGTCCTCTTACAAAATTTGGTAAAATACAGTTATTTGATCTCTCTACAGGGCCAGTGTTGTTGGATGAGTTTGTGGAATGGTATAAAGGAAAACAGATGACATAGGAGTTTAACTATGCACAGCCACTCAAGAGTCACTGTTACCACAGTTATGTCAACCATTAGCCATAAACTGCTATTTGTATCAAAGTGCATGCTGCTTTTCTTGCACTGCATCCCTTTTGCAGGGAACTTTTGATGTTTGCTATTTAACAAGCTAGCTATGCTTGCTGTGTAGCATTGTTCTCTTTGAAGGCTGCTTTGCATTTTGTATTTACACTACGAATTGGTGAACTTGCCAGCGTCTTCACTGTGATTATGTGTATATTGCTGTCTAAATTTTGTATATGTGTATAAAAAAAAAGGCTTCACCTAGGGATTATTTCTGCAGAAATGTATTGTAAAAATAATTTTGTGGCATATTTCTAGTCATCACTTACATGTTTGTTGAAACTTCAGTTATTTTCTTTTTCTTTTGGTCTCAAATGTAGCATTTCAGAAAATGAAATGAACAGACTGCTTGGGCATAGTTACGTGAAGATCTATTGTCAATCTTTATGTTACTATTTGAGATGTCATTTTTTTGAGAGAAGACATGCTGTGACTTTCTTCACCGGAATTCGCCAGTTGCTTAATAGGAACAAAACATTGGTGTCTTAAGAAAAAAATATATATACACATATAAATATTAAAACACTGTAATAGTTGTACATGCCACCGCTGATTTCCATTTGAAGAAAAAAGTACTGACTTTTTAATGTTAAAACTGCAGTAGTCATTACAGGTACAAATGAACAAATTAAAGTACCTTTTAAAAATGGGTTTAGACTTTTGTAAATTGCCTTTGGCATACTCCTCCTAATTTTTGGTGTACCAAGAGTGTTTGGTCTATGTTGCAATCTAGTCAAATTCAGAGTTCTAACTAAAATTAGTGGCTTGGAGAGTAAAATCTGCTCACCCCTAGAACATAGTACAGATTTGGATGTTTGTTTTGGTTGGGGTTTTGTTTGTTTTGTTTTTTGTTCTGGGATTGTTGGGTTGGTGGGGTTTTCTTGCTTGCTTGTTTTTTTGTGGGTTGTTTTTTGTTGTTCATAATATTAGTCTTTCCCAGGGTCTCTAACTCTGTGTTTCTGAGTAATTAAAAATATGACACTAAGTAGTCAAAATACTTAGTTTTCCTTTCATGTTGGGGATTGGAATTTCCTAGCAGAATGTCCGTTGCAGGCAATGGGCATGTTCAACACCAGCATTAAATAACAGTACTTTTTAGTAGGGACCACTCCCTATTTCACTTTGGGTTTTTTTAATCTAGACAGGATAGTTCTAGTGATTATTTTGGGGAAAAAGAGTGGATGGAATGATGTCAAAATTCTGTTTAAATTTTGTCACGTTGTCTTTTGCCTTACCCTTCTTTATTAGGTAATGTTAGTGTTGATTTTTATGAGTAAGTCCTTGAAGTATCCGGTGCTATTAAACTTTGATCACTAAGGATTTATGAAAATGTTCCATATTGATTCATGTAACGTTTTTCAAAAAAGGGCCAGTGGCTGTTCTGGAATGAAGAATAACATTACTTTTCTTCAGAAATATTTTACAAGGTATTTGCAGTTTTGGTATTTCTCTAGAGTGTAATCCATGGGAAGTGGAGGAAGGTATTTTAGGCTGGATGTGAAATTTTCAGCTGTATTGAAGGTCCTGTTCTGCCATCACTGAGGTCAGGAACAACTGTCATTAACTGGACTACTTTCAGGATGAAGCCTAGTTTAGCAAAAGCACATCAGTTTGGTACCCTGGACCGGGAGGTTGTCATTGTGGTGCTACAGGTGGTCAGTTGTGTTCAAATCTGTTTGTTCTTGGGTTTTGTTTGTCAAACTCGGCTGCCAAAGACAAAAATGATTTGTGTCTGTTTGTGTATATTTGTATATACATAAATATACAATATGTATACATATACAAACCCTAGAATTTCATGATGCTAAGAAGAAAATACTAGGTTTCCCCATGAAATAGTCATCTTTGGGTTTCCATGACACTAAATAGTGCTCTTTAGAAAACTAATAGGAGTAAAACATTACATAGTCTTTGCTTCCTCATGTACTAATACACATAATCTTAATTCTATGTTTGATGCCAGTTTGCACAAGAAATTACTTCAGTGGAGTGTGGTATTTAATGTTTACAATAAGCCTCTTACTAAAACACACACGTTTTACTAAGACTTCTGATGTAATTGTGTATATTACCATAGTATAATGACAAGGAAATATCAGTGGAGCTGCTGGTTTAGTTCTTCAAAGAATGAACTTAGAAGCAATACAACTTTTAACATTAGGCTTGTTTGCTAAGATTTTAATTGAAATACTGTAATTGTTCTTAAACATTAAGCTAGTAGCTGATGCTCGAACACGGGTCAGCACAAATTGGCTTGAATCCTGCAACAAATACAAGGTTTGCTTAAAGGGTTTTGTATGTCACAAATAATTCGGCTTCCAGTAATGGAAGCAAGAGCCAAAGACACTTCTGATCTCTTACTGTTATAGGTATAACGTTCGTATAACAGGGTCAACAGAAATCTGTTCAGCTCAACCAGGTGCTCTCTCTCCAAGTTTTGCTAACATTTAGCAGTATACAAAAATGAATTAAAAGCAAAAAAAAAAAAACCAAACCAGAGGAAAAGAAACCTTAGGAAGTACTCATGCTGTGTAAGTAAAAAACATTTTTTTTTTTTCTTTGGGGTAAAAGTAATCATGAGTGATGTAAGAATGTGTTTGAAAATTAATCAAATGGATGCTGCAGTTTTTTCTTTTTTCTTCCACTGGCAAGCAGGATGAATCTGTAGTCTTCAGCTGGTTTATGAACATGCATCTTCATGAAATAGACCACAGATTCAATCACAGGTAGCAGACAGTTTTACTGACGTGGATAGAGAACAAGTGGACTAAGCTTGATAAGCTTCCTTGTGCCATTCATCTTTCTGGTTTTGCTGTATATGCTGATAAGCAGAGGATCCCAACATTGCCAGCTCTTTTATTTTGGAGGAGTTCCCTTTCATTTTTAAATAATTGTGGAAATTTAGCTAAGCTACTCAGTTTACCTTGTATTTAGCACGAGTTTGGTGTTTGCTTTTTTGTTTGTTATGCCATCATATAGTTGATGTAGGTGTGGTTTTGGGTTCATATTTTTTTTTCTTTTGAAAAGTATTATTCAGAATATGCTGACTTCTTGGACAAGACACTGAGAGGTCTTTCTGGCACAAGTGTTAGTGGGTCTTATGCTGATCTTTCTGGTATGCTATTACTGTCCTTATAGCTGAAATTTGATCTGTGTGCAACTTACGCTTACTGTTTGGGAGATGTAAAGTGGAAAGCTGGTTAGTGAAAGGAAAACAGCATCCAGAGACTACAGCAGTGACTGCTTTTAAGTTGATATATGATAAACATTTGGACTCAATGATTTTTAGAAGCATTTAGGTTGGAAAAGACCTTTATGAGTCTATGAATCTTAGTAACCAAAACATTCCACAAATTAAATTCATTCTGCAGCAAAATAATACTAAGTATTTAAAGTATTAATTAACTGTGTTACTGTTGCTTTTTTACTTTTTATTCTTTTTTAAGGTAAGCAAGCATAAGGGGATGGAATTTAGTGGAATCCCACATGTACTTGAGTTTTCAGTTAAAACGTGTTTAAGGTTGTCTTGAAGCTACAATAAATACTTGGGTTACCTTTGTGTAGCCTTTTCTAATATTTGTAGAGGACTGGAGGCTTGTCCCATTTTACCACAAATACATGCATTTTATTTCATCATAAATGTGCTCTCTCAATCAAAACTACTTACAGCTCATTGCTACTTGGTTAATGTTCCCAAGTTACTTTCTTGAAGGGCAAGAAGTGGACTTCAGTTGTGTTAAGGTTTTCCCAGATTTCTGTTGACCCTTGGTCACAAGTCTAACAAATTAATACTCTTGGAATTCATATAGACAGCTTTAAAGGTTAGCTTGTGCCCTGGTTTTAATTAAAACTGCTAAAATACCTCTTTCTAAGCCTTATATTTTGTCCTTTCATATTGCTGTAGAAGTGTATAGAATCCATCCACCAACTAAATAGTTTGTTGTCTGTAATTGAGACCAAAACTCAGCTTGACTTTTTTTTTTCCAACACCCCTACCCTCCGTGTGCGTGTCCATGTGTTGTCACAAAATAGTACCTGCTGATACTGCTGTTGCAGGAACAGCAGTTAACCTGTAACTGTGAATGCTTTATGTCTTAGTTATTTCAATATTACATATATAAGGTGTGCTAAATTCCTGTGACTTACCACCTGACAAAAATACTGTTATGCCACCTAACATGACTTCATCCAGTTGGTTTTTAGGTCTTGTGCTGGTGTTGATGTAAAATGGCATCCCACAAATAAACAGTATTTGTGTTGGTTTCAGCAACTGACTTCAGATTTTTTCTGTTGTTCCTACTTCAGAAATTCTCATATCTGAACTTGCATCATCTCAGCTGGCAACCTTTATCATTTAGTAGCAGAAAACTTGCATGTACAGCCTTATCCTTATTTTTAGTAGTAAGGCAAATCCGTATTTAAAACATGATTTGAAAAAAGGTATGTTCCAAGCAGAGTTTGTGGGTGTAAAACAGTATTATAATAAACTTTTCCACTGAAGAGTCAGTTCAAGCAGGAATGTCTCTTAAGACAAAATTTTACAAGTAGCATGATCATTAACTGCTCCTGTCAGCCAGTGTGGTCCTCATAGAAAACCTGTTGATGTATGTGCTGGATGGGCAGACAGTGATGTAGACTGGAAACTGGCAGACTGGCAGAGGGTGGTGGTCTGCAGTGCAAAGTCTGGTTGGAGGCCAGTGACTAGGACTGTACCCAAGGGGTCAGTCCTGGGTCCAGTCCTTTTCAGCATCTTCATTAATGACCTGAATGATGGGACAGAGTGTACCTTCGGCACATTTGCTGATGACACCAAACTGGAGGAATGGCTGATACAGCAGAGGGTCATGCTGCCATCCAGAGGAACCTCAACAGCTGGAGAATGGTTTACACGAACCTCACGAACTTGCACCAGGAGAAGTGCAAAGTCCTGCACCTAGGGAGGAAAAACCTCCATGCATCAATATACGCTGGGGAACACTCAGCTGGAAAGCTGCTTGGCAGAAAAGGGACTGGGGTTTTTGGACCCCGAGTTGAAGATGAGCCAGCAATGTGCTCTTGCCTCAAAGAGGGCAAATGGAATCCTGGTCTGCATGACACAAGGTATTGCCAGCAGGTTGAGGGAGGTTATCCTTCCCCTCTGCTTGGCACTGATGAGGCCTCACCTGGAGTTTTATGTCCCCTTTTGGCATTGCTAGTACCAGAGACACCTTGACATACTGGAGACTGCCCAGCAAAGGGCCACAAAGCTGATGAAGGGACTGGAGCATCTCCTCTGTGAGGAGAGGGTGAGAAACCTGGGACTGTGTAGTCTGGAGAAGAGAAGGTGCTGGGGTGGGTCCTTGCTAATGTATGTAAATATCTGAAGGGCAAGAGTAAAGAAGGTAGAGCCAGACTTTTTTCCTCAGTGCCAGGACCAGAATCAGTGGGCAGAAACGGAAACACAGGAGGCTCCATCAGAAAACACTTTTTGACTGGCAGGGTGACTGAGCACTGGCACAAGCATGTGCCAGTGGACGAGGCCTGGGCAACCCACTCTAAATGGGTCTCCCTGAGCAGGGAGGTTGGACTAGATGACTTCCAGAGGTCACTTCCAACCTCAACTATTCTGTGATTTCTCAAAGCGTATACTAAAGAAAATCATCTAAGTTATTCAAATGTCATGCTGGAAGAGAATAGAAATATTTAAATGTGATACATTGGTCTGAGAGTCTGTTCATAGCCTTAAACACTTGTGTTTCTCTTACTTTAGAAGAGGTTTTTCAGATACTTGGCTTGTAGTTAGCTGTCACGTTGGTCTTTTTAAAGCAAAAGTGATGGTAGCTAAGCAGAGCAATAGAAAAGCTGCTAGCAATAAGACATGAAAATTACATCCTAAATGTCCACAAGAAATACATTCACAAATTTTGGTTTTTAAAGGAGCAATTAGTTAATTGTAATACTTCATCTTGCTTGCAGAGTTACAAATCTGGTTTTGAATAGGAAACAGGCTTAAGAACTGGCAAAGACAATAAAGAACACATGAAGACATTTCAAAGAACTATTTTATCTTGGTATTTGGCGCTAAGCAACCACTCCTAAGGCTCTCGACTTTATTTAAAGTTGAATATACTTCAGTTACAATTAGAATATTGTAATGTAAAGCCCATTCTAGAGAAGCGGTTCTTCGTTACGTTCCTGTTGGTGATGAAGCCTGGGATTGCCTTCACTAGTTCTTAAAATGTAGCCTGTTACTTGTATGTATGAGAGGGAGCGAGTCAGTCTTCTGTACCATGAAAACTTTACTATCCAAATAGTTTCTGATGTGAATTATATGTAGATTTAAATGTGAATGCCTTCTCTGTATTTTCAAGGGTTGTTTTCCAGGCTAGTTACTGATGTACTCTGGAAGGACTGGTTTGCTTTGTGCCCGCAGCAAACAACTCTATAATGGCCACAGTATCATAAATATGTGCTTGAAACTGAGCGCTTTGTTTCGTTCTGATTCCTGCATCTGAAGTTTTCAGTATACTTTAAGATTTCAGTATTTTCTCCTATGCTGTTTCACTGTGTGAAGGATACTATGTCCTGTAGAGCCTGGAGCTTGGCACGCTGTTACCCTGGGAGAAGGGTGTGCCCAGGCTCTTGCCAGCATCCTCTTGGCCACCTCTTTCTGCTTCATCTGCAAATAAATACAGCATACGCTCAGCCACCTCTTTTTATCAAGCCTATTCTGAGACTCTGTCTGTTTACCCACTATCAATTTTGACATGGGTTTTTCTATCTGAAGTTACTGATGAAGCCAAGGAAATTTCAACTGTCACATGTTGCTGCAACTGTAAATTAGGGGGGGGAAGAGTCATTTAATGCACACTTACACCCCTGTACCAGCAACTGTGTTTGTACTTGTATAGGTATTCTAGAAAATTCTTAGTGACCAAACCAGCTAAACTAGTGAGGTTTTCAATGTGAACAAGATGTAGTTGATTGGTACCAGCTGAAATTAAAAAAGGCAAGTAGGTAAAATCTCAGAGGGAATGGGTGTGTAGGGAGCTGTGTAGCTATTGTATATGGAAGGGCATGGAGAAATAGGATGGATAGATGGAGAGGAACAGAGTATGAAGAGGAAAATACAAAAGGTTTTGGATTAACTTTAAGAGTAATTTCTAATGAAGTGAGGGACTCACTTCAAGGAAGGAGAAGCAGCTGAGTGTTTGGGTTTGAATGAACGATGATAATAGGGAGAGTAGCAAAGGAAAAAGAGCAAGGTTAGGCAGAAATCTGGAAGTAAGTTTGGGACAGAACATTAACAATATTCTGACAGTAGAGTGAAATACTTTGTCACACGTTAAAAATCCCTCTATGAAGGAAAAAAAAATATTTTCTTGGATGAAAACAGCAGATAATCTCTGTCTGTAACCTTATGGCATAAAGGAAGACTTGGAAAACTCACAGCTTCTCCCCAGTAAGGTACTGTCTGTGTCACCACTGCAGCATTCCTAGGGTCAGAAAAAAAGATGAGAAAATGATTTTCCAGCATTTTGAATACCAGCTGAATGGTAGCAGAAGAAAAGGGAAAAACGTTGCTGTGTATGAGACATCAGTAGAGCCACTCAAATACTACTTTTGTTCCTCATGATCTGCAGAATTGGCTTGTTTATGTAGTTACATTCTGTAGCTTGTTGGCATCTGGTACAGCCAAAAGGTGACAGACTTTGGAGAGGTCTGTCAACGTGGTGTTCGAAGAATCGTAACATAAAGAGCAAACCTGCACTTTAAGTATTCCGGTTTTAAAGTGGCTTTGGCCACAAGTAACTTCTGTGTATACAGAGCTCTACCAAAAGCTGGTTATGGGCACTAAGAGAAGCGCTGCTGAAATCCTGCTCTGGTTTTGGCTCCTAGTGGCTATGTAGCTGTTCCTACAGGGAATCATGCTCAATTTACCCAGTTCTTCACATCCGGACATCCTCTAAAAACCACAGTTGTGTTGTCACACACCATTCTCTGAGAACAGAAGCCTTAAATTCAATAGATGCCAAGAGATGAGTATTGAGACTATGTGGGGATTAGGAGAGAGAAATCACAGTAGAACAGGATATAACATTTACAGACATTTATAAAGTCAAGGAAGGAATTGTATTGGGAAACATAGTTCATTTTACAGTTACAGTATTTTTAACATTTTTGGTAATGCTGTGATTTTTGCAAATCTGAGTGTTTTGTCATTTAGTTCTTGTCTGCTCAGACTGTATGAACAATTCTGGATAGTTAAATGTGTAAAAGTTTTTCCTCTGTTTGAAAAAAAGAGAAACCAATCAAACCCTTAAACACATAATTTTGACAAATTATCAATTTCTTCAGAAGATTATTTCATCCTTGGTTGCTGAGCAGGCTCCTACAAAAGGAATAAGGTCAATACCTGCTCTTAAAGTTAACTTCTTACCGCTGAGTACTGGAGCAAAAAGAAGAGGAATCTTTCAGGAACAAATTGGGAAGTAGGATGATCAGTGTTAATGACAGCAGATTCATTGCTTGTAATTGGATTACAGATGTTGTTGAGTGCAGTTATTTGCACATATTGCAGTGACCTAAAGCAAATCCATGCAACACCTACCTGAAACTACCATGTAATCTGGGTTATGTTTGAGATTTTGAGAAGATCAGTCAGAAAAAGAAACAATCAAACCGATAGGAGATCTAAGTGTAGGTGACTTGGGTCAATAAATATATAACTGATCATTGTGATGCTAGATGTGTAAGACAATTATTTAAAAGGAACTCTAGGCATAAAGAGAATATTTTTCAAAACATCAAATAATATCAGTACTGGTCTCCTTCAGCTGCTTTTACTTCTCTCTTAAGCTTTTGGTTTTTTGTAATTTTTTTTTTTGCCTAGTTCCAAGTATGTGAAGCTAGCAAAAAATGTTAGCTTCTGTCAGCACCTCTTTGCTCTCCGCTAGCTTTCTCTTGAAAGATAGATTGAAAGATGTACTGTGCCATTCAGCTTGCTCCTGATGGAATTGAAATGTCTTCCTTCTGTTCAGAATGTTTAGCGAATTAATTGTATCTTCATAACAGAGTTTTCCCAGAGCTGCTGGCCAGCCTCCTGCGTTTTCTGGGAATCTGGGCCTGTTCCCCTTCAAGGACTATGTCAGTGATACTGTGTATGTTGAAATGGTCTTTGGCCATATTCAGAAGAAAACTTTAACTTACATTTGTTAACTTGTGGCTTAGAAAAAGATGCTGTATATCAAGTTGTTGTTATTCTAATACAGAAGTTCTGAGCTGCCTTTGATCTGCCCCTCTCAGTAAAATTCTGAAGTGGATATAGGATGCTTTTTTATAGGGAATTGTGGCGTAGTAATAGTAGGTTGTCTTTTTCTAAATTACCCTCTCCATATCATCAAATCTGTAAACTACAGGTGATGTCCCATCAGTAGCTAGATCTCCACAACTAACTTTTCTCCAGGGTTTGATTTTTATTCTGTTTCTGTGAGACAGAAGGGTTTCATTATTTTCTATGTCTTGCCAAGTTAAAAAGTAGTTTTTTAAATGTAACTGAATGCTGCTTGGACTTTACCTGTCCATGCAAAACTGTGGAAATTCAGAGACACTTAGTCCTCAAATGTGGCTCAAAAAGCAGAAGATGGTAGTATGTACTATTTCACTGTATAGGGTAAGCCCCACAGGAAAACAGTAATAATGTAATGATAATTTCAGTGTTACATTTATTATAGACAAAGCATAGCAAAACAGTGCATATCAGAGGCAAATTCTAAGGGAAATTAGTATCTTAGTATCAACAATAACAAGAAAGTAAATATAACTTAGCAAAAGTTTTATTATTAGTTATAACTACTCAGAAGTTTACTCATTTGAGTATCCTAGAATTGTTTTTCATAAAATTGATTTTTTTTTAAATTTTTTTTTTTACAAGTACCCTTCTAAGCACAAGTCCATGACTTCTGGCCTGAATTATCCTTTGGAATTATGGTGGTTTAAAATTGGATGGATCCAGGCTTTATACATCTCACTGTTAAGTCTAGTTCCATAACGTGCATTTCTGGAGCTAAAGGCAGTAGCACTGAGGGGGTGGGAACAACCAAACTGAAGACCCACCCCGTGATATTTAATAGTTATTAAAAGTTACACACTTCATGTTAAGAGACAATCATTTTTGCACCCACCATCTGACATAAACACTCCGGGAGCTTAGTATTACTTGTTTGGGTCTCAACTATTGAAATTTGTTTTCCTGCTTTGCAAAATATTAGCAAATCCATCAAATGCTCTTTTCTTCTTAACAAAAAGCTGTCCCTGTTCTAAGCTGCTCTGACTTTTTTGACTGAGTTTATTTTGGAGGTTGACATCTGTTGCAGAATTGTTCTCCAGTCCTGTCAAGGTAGTGTCAGCCTCCATCTTGCTGGAATCGGTGGTTTCAGAGGTTAAATTTCCTGTGGTCTGTTGTGGGAATGAACATGAACTGCTGCATTGTGTGGTTTTGTTGAAGAAGCCTTGCGGGACAGAGAAGGAATAGGCACCTTTGTCACTCTGATCCAGTTGGAAATGATCTTCTGTGCTGAAGCCTGACTGTGTTTTCCCAGAAGAGTGAAGATGCAGCAAACCTGCCGTGCGATCAGAAGCCTGTGTTCCTTCAGGCAGACTGCTGTTGCTGCCATCCTGTAATTCCCTGCAGCCGGCGCAGTTTTTCTCATTAAAACCCCGTTGCGTTTTATCCTCACAAGTGTTGGTTGTGTTCACCTGCTTCCCCTGTGGTAGCAAGTCTTCTTTGTCTGTAATAACTGTAAAATGTTTTTCAGTTGGGTGTTCAGGTGGAGACTGAAGAGATGGCTCATTGCTGGAATGCAGTAGTGATGGTGTTTTAATTTCATTTAAGCCGCTATCGATGGGAGCAAAAATAAAACCGGCATCCTCAGATGTACTCCAGTTTCTTCCTAATGTAATGTCCCCTTCACCATTATTCTTTGCAGAGAAGTTCAGATCTGTGTGCTCATCTGTACTACCCTCGTGTGCATTTTCTTCTTGTTCAGTGGGACTGCAGCTGAGGGAATGCTGAGGTTCAATGGGAAACTGATGTAGCTGCAATCCAGACTCTTCAGGAGCGTCCTCTGTATCCACCTCATCTGTGGGAAAATGTTGTAATGAAAGGAATGCATTACCAAAATCTGTACTGTCATTGTGGAGGGAATCAGAAATAGAGTTTTGTGCTCTTGACTCTGCATTAGTAAAATGATCAAATATATCAGCAACTTCTTGACTTGAAGAACTAATTGTGTCTGAATCTGACACTCTTACGTGGTCACTACGTTTACCAGTGTACGGTGGTGCCGTTTCAGGTGTGACGGTACCTGATCCGTAAGTAATAGTGGTTTCAAAGTACGTGTTATTCTTGTCTTCATTTTTCCCAACATGATGCAGTTCCACAGGAACGTTTGGAGTCTCTGGCAACGTTCCATTGTTCGTATCAGCTTCCTCTAGTGACGACTGACAGATGGGCAAGTGGTCACTAACATCAGGATGTTCCAGTTCAAAGTCTGCTAAAGAGCTACAGTCACTCATTGTGAATGGAGTCCCTTCATCTGAAGAGCTATCGCCAAACATACCTGCTGAAGCATCTTTGTCGTTTGTACGTTCCATTTTACAGTTGTTCTCTGTAAGAGGAGAGTTTTCTAGTGTTTGGTAGACACTTAAATTCTCAATATTTGTGTAGCTCTTGCAGCGACTGGGTAAAATCAAATCTTCCACATCACTGGTTATATTTATGTTGCCGTTCAGGCCAGGTTGTTCGTCATAGCTTTGCTTTTCGGGCATAAATTTTGTAGTGCTCATGGGTTCATTACGTGAAATACCTCTTCTTTCAGGAGAATCTGGTGTAGCTATTGTGATTTCAGACTGCAGCAGACCAGAGCTGTTGCTTACCTCGTTGTTCCTAGAATCTTGTGCAGTGGTGTGGGTTTGGATTGTGGAAAATGGAAAGCCAGTTTCTCCAGTGAAAGGTAAACCTGGATCTGAAGAGTTGGTGTTATCTGAGTAAGAGTCAGCATTCAATCTCTTGGGTACGGGAGGGAACCTGCTCTTCTTTGAGTCTTCATTATTTGTGTGTGTTGAATCTTTCCATAATGTAATGTCATTACTCGATTTTCCTGGTGTTACTTCATTGCTGTTCTTGTAATCTATCCTTACTGAAAATAGTCCATCATCATTTTTATTTTCATCATGGCTGAGGCTAGGTTTGGTGTCTGAAAACACTGTTTTTTCCTTCAAGTTGATCTCGTTATTGCTTGGTTTCTGGTATTCTTCTTCATCATTTGATCCATGCACACTGCTACCAGTGACATTTTCATGCAAAGTAGAAGTTTCAGTAGGAAAAATGCATGTGTTTCTTGAAGAATCCACCTCACAACTGCACAAATTACACTGTGTTTTTGTTGGATTGCTTGCAGAGAACTCTCTGCTCAAGGTTTCATCTGAAAAAGCTTGGTTACAATATGTATGTTCTGAAACTGAATTTTTGTTCCCCCACAGGAGTCTCCACAGGCTGACAAGGTAGGGTCTAGCAAAAGCACCCAGACAAAAAGCACAAATAAACGTAATGAGCACTGAGAGGCAGACGGCCAATATGAGATCTTGATCTGTTCTTCCTTGTCTAGAAACAGCATTAGTGTCCCTGGCTTTTCTAACCAAAAATGTTGAAACCTTCTCTTTCACCCGTATATTGTAGATGAGATAATTCTTCTTTGCTGTATCAAAAATACACAAGTACAACCCTGCAGCAGATTTCTCAGCATCGTGTATCACTAAATTATTCATTTTATCCAGTGTCATATGAGGAAGACTGTTGTCTTTTGAAATTCTGCCCTTAGGTGTCCACCAAGATACTCCAGTCCCTGAAATAAAAGAAAATACAAACTAAATCTTTCTTAAAAGTATAGGATACTTGGTGTGCAGGGTCAAGTTATTAACATCAGAGCATACTCTTGACCTATCTGTGATCACTTTATTATAAAATCCATTTTCTTTTTAGTCACCCATAGTCATTTTACATGGTAGCATGTATCTGCTAAACCATCATATATTCCATCCCCACCCCCCCATTTAAACCACAGTATGTATGGGGTTGTAATAAAAATAGTGTGGTGAGGGAGGAGGTCACTGAAATCGGATGCACTAGAAACACTTGCTGATCTCCCTCGTCAAGATCCATGTTATAGTCAGCTGTTCTCTAGCATGGCCATGGTCTCTGTGTGCAGCTATGAGATAAAACTTCACTCATTAACTGTCAGTGTTTCAACCACTGTGATTTTCCTGTAGTTACTGCTTTGACTGCAGCAAAAAGGCTTGAAAACCAAAGAGATTTTCGTCTACTGAGCAACTGTTCCAAATTTTAGCTACTGGAGGCCACAGCTGGTTGTTGGCTTTTGGAGTATGTTTCAAGGTTGTATGTAGACCTTTGCCTTTGGATCTGCTTGTCTTCCCAGTTGAGTTTTGGTGCAATCCAGTGTGTTGATTTTAATCCCGCGTGATCAGAGTTTCTGTGGCTTTCCTTGTTAATGGACAAAACAGATGGCGTTTCTGATAGACTCCGTACTTTTAATCAAGGGCAGTGTTCCAAAGGGAAAGCCCGACCACCTCAGAGTGCTGTTAGCCCATTAAACTGCTTTGCCTGATAGCACATGAGAAATACACCTTCTACACTGTTTGGTCTTAGTTTTCCTTCTGCATAGGAAGTCTTAGCTCTGTATTTTTATACTTGTACTTCAAGTGCTCTTTGTTAATGGTGAAGGCTGAATTCATTTCCTTAAGTGAACTGTGTGCTGCAGTAGTTGTACTTCTTTATAAGAAATACACATCCTTTCCCTTGCAAATAAATTGTCATTTAATTTTGCTGTAACTGAATACTAGAAACAATATTGTATCTCTCTGATATTGACGTGCCTCAGAAGTTCTGCCTCACTATCTGGTCCTTGGTTCGCGTTCCAGAATTCACTGTAAATTTGCTCTGTACCCCTGATTGAAATTTACTTGTGTATAATTTGGCATCACTTACTAATTTAAGGTAAGGAAGGAGATGAAGACTTTCATTTGGGAAACCTGACTCTCAAATATTCTAACCAGTATGCTACTTTCTAATGAAATCATTCGCACGTTAAATTGTTCAGTTATTTTTAAGGATATCTTTAGAAATCCACTTTTTAAACCAGATTTCTGTGATCATTCTTTAAGCACTTGGATTTCAGCAGCATATGGATGGAGTTCCTGTTATACGTACCCCTCGAGTTGTCCAAGTCACAGTTGAGCACTGATGTCTTCCCTGTTGGGATTACAGCCCTCTTGAGCCAAACGCTGTCACTGCAGTTTAAATGGAAACCTGAAAGATACAGCAGAGGTTTCTGGGAGTTGCTGGCAGATTTATTGTAGGAAATACTCATTTTTTTCCTTGTGGAGTCAAAACCAAAATTCAGTAAATGCTTGAAAGAATTTAGTTGACAGTTAAATATCCAGGCATTATTTGACAGATCCACTTCAAGTTGAAAGAAGTTCAAACTGATGAGTATCTGTGGTAGAGGGATTGTCAGAGCATTTTCACGGAGATCCACAACCTATGTGAAAAAAATTCAGAATTAATTTGATAAGCCTTACAATGGACTCCTCATTGCAATATCAACAATAACATTTATTTTAGCATACAAGCAGTTTTGCAGTTATGAAAACAATACGTCTGGTTAAGATTTCAAGGATATTGTTCTAAGCTTTTTAATTGAAACAAAAAGTTTTCAATTGTGATATATTTAGAATTCTCCTGTTGTAGACTACCTCAGTGTGAATGGGAAGCTGCAGGGCTCTCACTGGGGCAGGGATGGAAGTAGAAGAGGACGTATGTGCATTTAGGCCAGTTATGGATTGGTTTCTGACATTGATAAATAGTCTATGAATGTGTGTGTTTTCCTACATATAAAAAGCAAATACATATTATAGAAAAATAATTATTTTCACCATTTGCTTTAGTTTTTGTAATTGCATACTAATATAATCAGAGATTAATGTAATCATACAGGATAGTTGATAGGTAGTATCTCTAATGGTGATTAACACAGAACATTGAACCAGCTGTAGGATTGCTTTGCAACCTGTAATTTGCTGAGATCCCTGAAGGCGTCTGGATGGATTGTAGTTATCTTGTTCTTTCGCAGGATGATCTCCTTCAGCTGTGAGCACTTCTGAAAATCACTCATGTCAACCTGTCCTATGCCATTGGACGTCATGTGGACAGTTTGTAAAGACTGCAGCAGGCCTAGTCCTAGAAAGAGCAAAACTATTACACATTTTTGCCATCTTTTGCTATTTTACCGTGTTGCTATGCCTGTCTGCCTATGAATTATCAAGCATGACAGTACAGTCTTCACCATGTCCTAGCTATGACAGCATCTGTCTTGTGTAAGTAGCCCTTCTGCGTGCTGGAGATACTTCTGTTTTCCTAGGTGCTGCAGAGCAGCCCCCAGAGCTCCAGCCTGCAAGTTCCAGTGGGAAGGCAGGTGCTTGAATCCTCAGCATCACCATAGTTTCTAGCACCTGAATGGCACTCTGAAGTCGGATTTGATCAGACAGCATTGCTGAGATGTTACTAGTTCGCCTTAAAATTTTGCCCTTGGTGTCATCTGGTTTATTGGGAATCTCTTGAAATTCCAGTTTGCTTCTTTGATTGCTGAATAATTGATCTTGGGGTTTATTATGAAAAGCAGAGGGAATGATGACCCATTGCTCCTTTAAAAGCAGAGGTAGCTGATAGGAAGGGCATTCAGAAGTTCTGTCAGTTCATAAATTCTTCCTTGTACCTGTGTGAAGAATTGTAAGTGTGATGATTCCCTGAAGCTGGATTTGGTATGGCAGTAGTGGGCAGCAGCCTGACACCTGGGTGGCTGTGGTGAGAAGGGTTTCTCTGTGGCCAAACCCCTCTGCTTTAGAACTTCAGGTTGTGTTTTCTTAACAGAGCTTAAAAACTAGAATGTTAGCGAGTTCAGAATGTTTTGGAGTGGCAAATTAAAGACCTGAACTTGTATTTAAATGAAGATGGGATTTAAATATGACTTGAAGTATGGTGGTGTGATGCACAGCAGTTTGACTTTTAACATCTGAAAACTGAGTCTCATAGAACAGGATTGATCTGTCTGACCCACTGAGGCATCCTATAATGTATAATTATTTTTATCTATCAAAACTCAAATTTGCATCAGTGTATTTTATAATGTAAGCTTTTCTATACTGTCTATATAGGAACCTTACAGATACTACAAAATAATTAAGCAAAACACTTTCCTGAATACTAGAGAATTAAATTGTATCAAAAAAAGGAGAAAAATAGAACTTTGAGCACCAAAAATTTGAGGGGCAACTTTTGAGGTGCAAAATTATTCCATTTGTCTGACTTTGCCAAAACAGCATTTAAATGAAGCAGAAGCTGCAATAGGAGCAACACTGTCCTACGTGGTGGTCCTTCAATTTATCACTGGTAACATAATCAGATTCATTAGATTCTGAAAATACTAGGGCGGAGGGCAAACCAAAACCCCAGTTATCTCACAGCGTGAATTCTCTGTTTATGAGGAGAGAGGCTGGCATCAGGGTGATGATGCCTAGTGTAGCTCAGGGACTAGCAAATGCTGTCGAAACCTTACAGCCCTCTCGTCACTAGAAGCTGTTGCTTTGGCTGGGTGCCAGGTGGCACAGGGCAAAGTTGTTTTAACTGAACCAAATATATCTTTGTGAAATACTGAAATTGGAGCAAGTTTTATTTAAAAGAGTATTGACTTTCTCCTGATAAGTAGTATGAGAGTCATTATCCATAATTTTCTTGATACTGAGGTTCATGACGGGGTTGTGGAGGCTGGTGTTATTCCAAAGATCTTTCCTTTCTATATAAGAAAGGATAAATTTGGTTATATATGACTGACATTAAGGCATTACGATTGTAAAGCCTATAAAAAAGCACAACCTGATCTGAAACAACCTGTTTCCTTCAGTCTCTGTATTTGGTCGTAGGTGGAACTTTCCCTCATCTTAACTAAAGGAGAAAGTTGCATTCTAAATTCAGGAAGATGTCCCAAAACATATCCAAAACCAACTTACCCCTGGGGAGTGAGGTCCTTAAAGATTTTGAAATGCTTACCTCTTGGAACTGTATTAAGATTATTTCTTTCAACTGACAATACTTTCAAAGCAGGCAGGAGAGGATCAACTGTTCCGTACTTGTTAGACCCGTATGCAGGCATAGGTTTGTCGAGTGTCAGAGTGTGGATGGCATTATCATTGAGGTTTAGAGTTTCTAAAACTGCCAAGTTTCTACAAGTAGTTAAGGAGAGCTGAGTAATGAGGTTGTTGCTGAGGTTGAGGTGTTTTAGCGTGCATTCTTCATTTCTTCCATCAGTGCACAGGAAAGTTTTAATGTTACTGTAACTAAAATCTGCCGTTACTGCTGCTTGCGATGCATCTTCTGGAAGAGCAGGTACTCCACTAGAGCAATTCAGCAAGAACCTCCCATTCCACCGCCGGTCTGAATTGTGGTGTGTATCAAGAAGAATCTGCTGTGACTTGGTTCCCACTGATCCAGGAAGATTCAAGTAAAGGACCACAGCTATGACACTCAAGTGAAGCTTATCCATAGTATCTGTACGTAGAGTGTAGAATTGCGGTAAGCTCAGCATAACAAAGAGTTAAACAGAAAGCGGAAATACTCTGATATAAAAAAAATTCAACACTAAACAAATACCCAAGGCATTACCAATGTTCTGCCTTAAACATCCAGTTTTGGAGTTGTAGCTATTTTTCAAAAAGAACATTAATTGGTAACATTCCCTGTCCCTCCACCTCCTCCCCCCCCCCAAAAAAAAAAAAATCCAAACCTTTTCCTTCTCTTTCCAGCTCTGTGGTCAAGACAGACAGCTTCGCAGGAACTTGTGAACTAACAACTGTGGAGACTTTGGAACTCTACTCCAGGTATCATGTACAATCACTGCTGAGCAAAGTCCACCAGATACAAGCCCTGACGCATAGATGCGGAATGATATTCATACTCGCAACTTAATAAAATACTGGTTTCCCCATTCACGACAATGTTTTTTTAATGAAAAACTATTTTCTTACAAATGACATCTGAACCACAGCTGCATCTTAGAATTTATTGTTTCATTCAAAACAAAGATTAGAAATTCGGTTGCCTTTCGCCTATTGAAACAACTCCGAGAAGAACTCTTCACATGTAAGTTGTTTTAGCGTACGCAGAATGGTATTTTACACAGAGGCATGTAAAATGTACTTTAATCACACAGAATCTTAAGTGCATCTCTGAGACTGAAATAAATAATGTGCCACACGATGTTTTAAATACCTATAGAAAAATGTACCGTAGGCAGTTAGAAGATAAACGACAAATAAACGCAGAACAGAAGGCATGTGTGGTGCCAACATTTCTTGAATCGTGTAGCAAAGGCAACAAAATATATTCATGATACATAAATAGTGGCTAACAAACAGATAACTTATTTCATTTGGTATTGGTGTGATCAGTTTTACTGCATTTTGACAAAAAAATTCACGCTTGAAAACCAATTCTCTAGACCATGATTTAAGAGTAGTACCCTTGTGACTAATCTTGCAGTTATGACGCATACAGGATTTGAAAAAGAACTCTTGATAATGACAAGAATCCAATACCAGCATACAGGCCTGTCAGTATTAACCAGAGAAAAGCTTTAATATCTTCTTCCTCTGTAATCTACTTGACCAAGGCAGTATCTGTCATTTTCAAGACCGACTTCAGCTTTGAGGATAGTGCTGCTTATATTTTTATATGTGCGTATATTTATTTATATATATATATATAAAAATAAAGTGACCACCTTCCATTAGTATGAGAGTGAAAATTCTAAAAATGTTTTAAGTTCCTCCACTTCACTGCTGGAGATAGCGAGGCACTGCTTAGCAGCAAAGATGTGTGCATGTTGTCAGCAAAAGGTGTGTTGGAGTCATTAATAAATATTAACTCCAGTGAAACTATGAAGTTCATAAAGGCAGCATGCAAAATGTTAGTACTCCCCCTACTCTTTACTGTGAGCAATTCAATAGCTTTTGCTACATTTTACTCCGTTTGTTCTGGTTTTGTTAGAAAAGCTCCAATACTGTCCACCTCCCAAAACCCTGACAACTCCTGAGCGTCAAAATCTGGCTTTGCCTTTGAGAAACGAGGGAAACGTGACCCCTCTGACCTCCCGTGTGGCATAATGCCTGGCCTAAGTGTTCTCCTCTAGGAATCACTTCCACCCATACACATCCCGCATGAGGACTTAACTGACTTCTAGTAATCACAGCAGCTGGGACCTTAGGTATAAAGTTCTTGTTGCAGCAGGAGATGACTTGTATTTTGTAGAATTCTATGTACTTTGAGAGCTCTAAAGCACAGGTTGATCGTTTATCTTCCTGTATCAAATGACCAATTCTGAAATATTTGCACAACTTTCAGAAAGAGAGGTGTGTGCTTACTTGTCAAAAAGCAAAGTCATCTTTGGGGCCTCTATTATTAAAGTTATTTGATGCTACTGCAAAACAAAACTATTTTAAAGTGAAGAAATATCTGGGGTAGGAAAAGGAAGAATCTTATAATGAGCTGGTCTATTTTTAGTGCAGAGCCCCTTACCTCTGCAAAAGCAGTTAGAAGGCTGTAGCAGTTTCTGTGCGACCCCCGTTCCCAGACACAGTTCCACTGCTGCCAAATTCAGCTAGAAGTGTCTTTACGCTGCGGTCACGGGATCCAGCACCGTCACATTTAGAATTACAGCTCTGCAGCTTAACTTCAGAGTTTAACTCTGAGCTTCTCAGCAATGCGTCAGGATGGACATTTATGAGGGAAAGGACACTGCTGCAACGGTCATACTTTAGATTGTTACCTGGTGAATAATGGGTTCATATACTGTTCACATGAAAGCACACAGGAAAACACCTTTTTTGGGTAGTGAGCAAGTTAAAATGTAAAACGTACATTTAAAAATGTACTTCTAATATAAACACATTTTACAAATATTTCACATGAATTAAGCAACTGTAGAATGCCTAAACTGCACAGATAGAATGGGAGCTCAAGCAACACTTCAACAATCACAAGACTATTTCAAAATTGAAGTTACATTTCCACACTCGCTATTACTTTGAGAATATTATTTTTGCTAGCATTTTTTTTTTCTTAAGTATGTGAGAATACATAGTAGAAATAATGCAATACTTTTAAATCATTCTGCTATTACCCTCTCTTAGTATACATACGGTAAACCACATCATTTTGGAGGAAATCACTGGCGAGAAATTAAGATAAAAATCTGCCAACAACAAATCGACATTCCTGTGTAAGTACTTCAGACTGCAGTTGGGTTCTCAGCAGCCCTGGAGGTCTTGGGATGTAGGACAAAAACCTCTTTTAATAATAACTGACGGCAGTCGATATTGCTGCTAAGATCAAGTTCTTTAAATACATTCTGTGTTCTCTAAAGATCACGTTCTTTAAATATATTCAAAATACTCCTGATCCCAGTACAGGAAGGTCCTTCAGTATGCATGCAGACCGAAAACTTACTAAATCAGTGCCACTATCACTGCTAACAGGATGGTGACATAATACTGCTGAACATAACCTCTGTTTAAAAATATTACCTAGTAAGTGTTAGTATAAATCGCTGTAAAACCAGAAATCCTTGAAGGCATGCAATTACTTCATACAAATATATATAAACACTAAAAGAGAACTCTCTTGGTAGGTGTTTGTGTTTTAGTGCGTGGCTCCACAGGGATTGACAGAAGTCTGACAACCCATGTTATAACCTGTCACCTGGACCTTGAACAGTGTCCCATCTGCACACATACAGAGCTTGAAACGCAGCCAGTTCCCATTATTAAATTGTTCCCCGTGAGAAGAACTTGGCAGTCGCGACGGGCTGACCATCACGGTGCCGTTCAGGATAATGCTGTTCTCCTATGAAGGGGGAGAAAAAAAAAAAGTCCAACTTCTAATTTAAATAAGGCAGGTTGTTTTTGAAAAGACCAAGCTGGTTTAATGAACAAATGCCATCTTTAGGTTGGCTGTAGAAATCAGCAGAATTTAAAAAAAAGCACAAATGACAAGGTTTTGCTTTCTAATGGAATTTGTGAATAATGGCCATGGATTTCTCAATTATTGTCAGCAATGTACTCTGCTATTCCAGGGGCAGATGGATACAGAGACAGCAGTAGTGTAGCTTTTCACTTCACAGACCTGCTAGCAAACACAGTAAACATAAAACTACAGACGTGAAATGGGAATTGGTGTTTGAATTCACACATGAAATTCATTCCACATGAAATAAAACTGCATGTTATCTTTATTTTTTTATTCTCCATTAACCTTTTCCATCATTCCATATTCCCTGCAATCTTAACAATCTCCAAAAATCTTCAGTGAACACTGGTGAGTCTTGCTGCAGCAGCACAGAAGGTGCTCTGCTCCTCTGTCCAAGGCTGCTGACCCCAGTAAAGCCTCCAGAAGAGAAGATGAAATTCCCTTTGGTATTAATTTCAGTGCAGAGACCAACAGCTTAGCTGTAATTGCATTGTGGGTTTTCAACCTCTTAATGGTGCTAAATCATTGTTACCAGAAAACTACTGAATCACTAATTAACAGGAAAGTAATAAACCACCTTTTAAAACCCTACAAAATACACTGGCTGCAGCTAAACTTTATGCATGACTACTTTATATAAAATTTGAAATCATGTAAAGCTACATCAGTTTCTTATCAGCCTGACTTTGAAACTAAGCTGTTGGAAAAGTGCTGATTTGAAATACTTACTGCTTTAAGTTCCATGTTACCTCCCATTCGAAACTCTATGGTCTTGCCTGTGATGAAAACCCCTTCATTTCCACGGACGATAGCACGGCCATCGACCTTTATGTTCAGATCGCTGGTTGCATTGCTGGTAATCTAAGAACATAAACAAAAAAAGTGTATTACAGAACAATGAAAAGGTGGCATTTGGGTTTGCCTGAGTAAATTGAATTACCTTAAAAATATTGCTACACAACTGAATAAAAAACTTTAATGTACTTCTTGCTGTTATGCCTACGAAGCTTCTGCCAATTTGATATTTTCGACTCTCATGACTGAAAATGAGGATTACCTAACTTCAGAAGGTATAAAAACCAGTTTATTTTTGTGATAAAAATCATACAACAATTTTATGGGATACACAGTTCACAGTAGTAGCCAATATAGGCTTCTGATGATGTAAACTTACTCCTCTATTTTCATGTAATCTGTTCTTCCTATGTATTTATAGGGTTTGGGGTTTTATTTCCTGGAAAATGCTCTTTAATTGTAAGCCTTACTGAGGAAACAGAGAAGAGAGCAAGCTAAATTCTCTTTGTCCTTAACAGTGTTGCTCAGTGCTTCCTAAGGCACACTCAACCCTCTCTAAAACCACTGATAGAGCTTTGCTGTGTTACACAAACTAACTATGCGCTGCACTCTACCTGTAAAGCCTTTGAGCGATGATATGCAAGAAACAAATTTTAGCCTGACGTTACATGAACATTTTAAATGTACAAGCACTGACATTTAGGTTTTTTAGTTTTCCAATAAATAAAGCATATTTCACGTACAAATTAAACTAAGAACTTGTTTAACCTAGAAGCCATGAGCTGACACAGCTGTGCCATAATGCTGTTCTCTTACGCTTTTACTCAGGCTTCTGAAATTCTGACAGTATTAACATTTATTTCTAAGAGAAGGAAAATTATACATGAAGTTCTGGTAATTATTTTTGTAAGATCTCACTAGAAACACAGAAGCTTTTCATAGAAATCTCGTCTCTGAAACAGTTATCCATGCACAAGTGGATAAATGCTTAATAAAAAGACACACAGACCTAGCTGGCATGGTATTCCTGATATTACACTCATTTAATGATGTCAGTTTTCATTTCTGTTCTAATTTTTAGAGTGATTTACATTTTCACAGCTGCATTTTTAGCTACATTTAGCCAAATTTCTAAATATGCTTGAAAGATCAGATTCCTAAACTGTTTTCCTTATTCTACCACTATGGCAATGAGCTTTTACAAAAAGTGGCAGTTAAGAGACGTACCCTCTCTGTAGAGGCCTTTTGTACATTCAAGATTTTAACTCCATTTGGCAGGTGAAACTCATGAGTTTCATAGTCTGTGCTGAACAAGGTATTTTGTGTCCGTGGGTCAACAAATTCCATGCCAATATCGCTGGTAATAGAAGTTTTGTCTCTTTCCACGCTAAGCTTGGTTGTTCCTTGCTGAAATACAATCTTCAAAAACAAAGTCACCAAGTTAGCAATGTTTCAAAGGTAATGTTTATTAATAATGTGAGTGTAATTCCACAGCGTTGCTCACAGACCTTCAATTCATGATAAAACTTACAGGCTGATTATTTCCAGTGATCACCAAATCCTCATTCCGCCTGCCTCCTACGGTGCTTTTATATAGCGGATGTATAACACCCATGTCAGAAACTTGCTTGAACCTCAACAAGCCACTCTCGTGGAACTCCATACTGTCACAGCCATTGGGACCGATTCGGATCACTGCCCAGATAACCAGTGTAATCTGAAAGAGAAACACACCTTTTCAGACATTACTTTGTTCGTTTTGGATCTTCCCGCAACAGGTACTGTATTGACTAGGTGTTTTATTTTAAAATAAAAGTGAGCTTTTTGAGTTCAAGTGAGTTCAAGTTTTTGAGTTCAAGTGAGCTTTTGGGTGTTTTAAGTGAGCTTCAGGTGTGAATTCACTTTAGTCTGTTAATTCCTACTGGAAACATCAGAACGCGTTTAATTATGAAAAGCATTTTACATGATTTTGAGACTCATCTGAAATGGTAACTAAAATAACCTGTGTGTGTATATATATAAAAATATACATATATTTGAAATTAAATCATATCCATAATTAAATCTTTTCCTGTTTAAGGGTAACCACGGTGTCATTAACTAAACAAATTTCCTGAACAAAGTATCTCGGCTCAGGATATACCTTGAGCTACAAGAAAGCACCTTCACAGGTGATGTCCAATTATGAAAAATTATTATTTATTGCTGATCTAGCAATTAAAAGGTGGTAATTACAACAATGGAGGTTTAAAGAGCAGTGGCTGATTTAATTCAGAATGCTCACGTGCAGCTCTGTTATTATATGTAAAACGTTCCTGGTTTAACAGTTTATCCTGAATGTGTTTGTTCTGCACTAATAATTACTCTTCCCCTATTTGCTGTTCCCGAGTTTACAAGGTTCCTAATTCTGTGTTGCAGAAATGGTAGGTTCCCTGCTGGGACACAACTAGTAACTGAAAAAATAATGACTGAATTTACAAGATTCTTCCATCTAATCTTGTTCAGACCACAAAATAAAAAAAAAAAAAAGAAAGGACAAAAATAAAAAATCTCCTTTGGGACACTTCAAGTCCTTCCCAGCTGTACTGGATAAAGTTTTGTTTCTCTAATAAACTGTCAAAATGAAATAGGTCCTAATGTTGCTTACAGCCCAAGTATTATACTCACAACCAGATTGATGACGGCCAATATAAAAAGAAGAACAATCACACAAATGGCCAAGTTGCCTTTTCTGCCACGTAGCCCTGTCTTGTGGAGACGGTCTTCATCAATGGGAATGTATCCTGCTTTGAAGTTACTGTTGTGCTCCTTGTTAACGTTCCTGCGTTCCACGGCCTTCTCTCGCATCGACTTCTTCACCGGGCCATTAGAGCTTTGCTGTAATACAGAGCATGGATTACCTGTTGCACAGCGTGTAAAGCCATCAAAATCACACACATACATGTATGCAAAAATGAGAAATCTGCACTGAGCGGTGGGATATATTAGATGTTATGTTCAATACTCTGTTTCAGTCTGCTACGCTGCACTTAGAATACACGCTTACCACCACCACAATCTCTGCTGATGGCAGTGACTAGAACTAGAACCCAGATATTTTTAGACAATATGTGGTTTTATATCTTGTTTTTATCCTGGTAGATAGGAGTTGTGGTTAAAAAAAAAAAAAGAAAACAAACAAAACCAAACCAGCTGTAAAGAACTTTGAGTTTTTACCTCTTGGGGACGACACAGTACATAATCCTGCAGGTCATTTACCAATGAATAGGATTTGTGTTCACTCCATGCTAATGCAGGATAGACAATGAGTCTACCCAAAAGGAGTGTGGTGGATACAGTTTTTAAGTCATACAGCACAGGGTCTGGACTCAACTCCTGTTGCTTGCATGCAGCTTTAAGAAAAACAGCGTTAAGGCTTCAAACCTGGCATGGGGAACTTGGCCAGCCCAGCTTTAATGTAATCATTTGAAGTTATCAGACTGCAAGGGATATCCTGTCAATGTAATAAAATAACAGCTAGAGAGATATATTCATAGGGAAAATAAAACTTTTATGTATTCTTGTAACTTTTTCCAAAATTTTGTTCCACTTCCCTTGAACAGTACAGGCTTCTATTTAAGGGTTCAATTCTTATAAGAAGGGGCTTGATCTTTTTGATGGGTTTAAGTCTGTTCATCTGAAACAAATCCTGAAGCTGCACCTTAAGCTTACTGCACTTGCACGTGTCTATACTGATGTAATGGGTAAAAATGTCTTGTTCTCTTCTGCTGTCAAAAGGAAAAATGTCGAGAAAGATGCTTGCCTTGAACACGTTTATGGAGAGCTTTCTCCATGATGTTCTGTAAGGCACTCTCAACCTGCGTGAACCCAGACCCGGCTACAGTGACTGCTCTAAAGCAGCGATTGCTGTAAGGAGTGCTGGAGCATCCATGCAGCAGTAGGCACTGCTTCCTATGGCACCCAAGACGAGGCTGGTACAGGACCCCTCGGGAATCTGGGACTCCCTACCCACTGCTGTCACTGGCGCTGACGCACAACAGACTCGCTCTGATCAGAAGTCCAGTGGAGATGCAGGAGGCTCCCGAATGATGAGCCCTTGACCAGCTCGGTTCTTTCCCCTCCGGTTGTGCGGAGCTGACAGAGTCCCCGTCCCCCCGCTCCGACTGGGTGCCAGTGACACCCCTTCCGACACACTGAGCTTTCACTCCCCTGCGAGCCCGAATCCGAGCTGCAGTCTTACTGACACACTGCCGCTGAGCTGCCCGAACGAGGCCCTATAAATACCAACCGCGCTGCCCAGCTGCCTCCCGCCTCGCTAACTACTGACACATGCCTGCGCGCTAACGCAAGGCGGTTACACTCCTGGGCAGAAATGCCGAAACGCTTTATTTCGAAAACAGAAAGTTGGTTTGGTTTTTTTTTTCCCTGTGGCAGAGGCTCCGCTTTTGCGGGCTGGAGACGCGCAGCTCCCGCTGTAACGCGTCCCGGCCCGACAGCGGCTCTCCCCCGGCGAGGCAAAGCCCGTCCTGCCCGGACGGCACCGCTCACGGCGCGGAAACGCCGGCCAAGCGCCGTTTCTCGCCCACTGCCCGCCTGGTGCGGGCGGTGCGGAGCCCGGGGCGGCCCGCAGTGCCCCGCCCGCCCGCCCGCCGAGCCGAAGGGCTCTGGCACCCGACCGGCCCCGGCAGCCGCCGCGAGAATGGCGTCCCCTCCACGAGCAGCGCTCCTCGGGCGGCTGGCCGCGGGCGGCAGGGCGGGCCTCGCCCCCTCCCTCGTTACCCCGGCTGGGACGGCCCCGCTGCCTTCCCGTGCCTGAGTCTCGGCGGGGACAGACCTGCTCGGAGGCGGCCGCCGCCATCTTCCTCCGCCGCTGCCGCTGCCCTGCGGAGGGGCCCGCGGACGCCCCCTTGCGGCGCGGGGAGGGGAGGGAGGCACTCGGAGGCGAGCTCGGTGCCGCGCCGCTCCGCTCCGCTCCGCTCCGTCGGGCGGGTGCGGCTCGGAAACGCGTTCCCTGGTGACTAAGGGGAGCGTTCCCTCCGCCCTCCCCGCGCACCCCGCCAGGCCGGGCCGAGTCGGGGGGCGGCTGCCGCGTTACCACAACCGAGGCGCGCCCGGCCCGCGTTACCATGGCACCCGCCGCGCTGGGCCCGGCCCACGTTACAAACGCCACTATAAAGGCGGCGCGAAAGCGGCGCCGCCCAGAGCAGCGGGCCCGGGCCGGTGGCACCAGCTTGCCGGCTGCCCGCGGAGGGCTCCCGGCGGGACGGGGGAACCAGCGCGGCCCGTCCTATTCCACCTCTGGGAGCGAGCTGACAGACGGTCATGGCCGACGGCTTGAGGAGGCTGGTGGATGCGGAGAGGGGCCGGGTGCTGCAGGAAAAGCTGGAGAGCTGGCACCGGGACTATAAGGTGGGCCGTGGCCGCCAGCCTGCGGGCTGCGATGCGCGGGGGGCCGTACGGAGGGCGGCCCGCCTCGCCCCGGGGGCGGGAGGCCGCCGTGTCCTCCGTGGCCGGGCCGCGCTGCGGTTTCCGCGGTGACGGGGGGACGCGGAGGGGCGGCGGCCCCGCTGGCTGCAGGGAGCGCTGCTGCCCTTACCCCTGCGGCCGGACCCGGCAGCCGGCTGTGGGGAGCAGGTGGCGGCCGCCGCTTGGGGTTCCAAAGGCCGGTTTGGGGCGCTGTCCCGCACACGCACCCGGTTATCACGCTGTTAACACCCGGTGTCTGTACCTTTTGCGGCTTCAGCTTTTTTATGTTTGATCTGTAATGACCGAGTCTGGATCAGAAAAGAGTTTTGTGGTGAAAGACCACGGGTGAGGGCAGGTTCACCCGAAATCGCTTGTGGCCTGGCAACAGTCAGGAAAATGTGGAGAAAAAGGATTTTGAAAGTGAGAACAGAGTTATCCAGCTTTCCATCTCTCCTGACTGGGAAGCCTTTTAGAGCTGCGAGGCTGCTGCAAGACAGGAGAACGGCCGAAGGGCTTCGGATGGAGGGAAGCAGGTGTGAAGAAGGAGTTTTGGATGTGTCTGAGGAGAAGGATGTAGATGGATGTAACGGGATACATGGAAATAGTAAGGTAACAGGAGATAGAGAAAGCAAATCAGTGAAAGCATTAGAGAAACATAAAATTGGAGCAAAATGAGATGAAGGGACTTGAGATTTGACAATTGTGAATTTTCTCAGCAGAAAATCTCGACAGAGTTCTCACTCCTGTGTCCCCAGGTATCATTAGGTTCAGGACACTGATAGTTGATTTGGACGTGAGCCTGTAACCATCTACTGTGTTCTGTGTTTAGTGAGAAAAGGTGCTGAGCAGAGATGCAGCCTTTTCAAGGGAAGTCAGTTCTTTTTTTACTCCATGGTGTGTAGGAGTTGCAGCATATTAATAGCCAGCGTAACTCTCCACGGGATTAATGGCAAAGGGCGATTTCAAGGAGGAGTTTGAGGGTAGCTGGTAAAGCTACCACGGATTGCAGGACGCCAGGGGAGAAAGAACAGAGGCATGCATTTTAAAATCTTGCAAATAGCTGGTGAAGGTAGACCTCTGGAGGGCTGAGTTCCCACTGCTATGGGAGCTGAACGCTCCATAATAAAGAGAGGTGGGTGTAGTCTCTGAGGTCTTGAGAAAGGAAGGCGATCAGTTTCAGGCTTCTTTTGCAGGAAAGAAGTTGCTAGCAGATGGAAGCACCATGGGTGGTCTGTTGGTGTAACGAGCTGGAAAAATGCACTTTGCAGTGGTGTTCTGGCAGAGGTTAGCTGGGCGAGATTGTGCACCTTGAGGCTGGAGGATAGTTATGTTGAAGCAATCAAATGCAAGCTGACAGGGCCATGGGTGGGAGGTTTAGCTGTTTTGGAATCTTTTAAAAACCATCTGGACCCATTAAAGCCTGGAGATCTAGAGGGTAATCTACGGTGAAGATGATACACAGGTTACAGATAAAGATTAAGGAAGCAGGTACAAAGTGTGTGTTCTGGCAGATGCGGAGGCATCCTGTACAGATTAACCCCATCAACTCCTTTTCAGAGTCGCATTTGCTGGAAGCGGTGTAGTTTCCGCTGTCTTCTTGTTTCCCAGGCATAATGCTGCGTTTTTTGCACATTCTTCAGTAGTATGTTTCAGTTGGTAACTCTTAAAAATCAGATGAAATTGCATGAAGGCATCCTGTGGCTGCTGACAAAGCAAGATAATAGCCTTATATGTATTATTTCACCTAATATAGAAAATCCGCTTTTGGACTAAAATGTTTTTTCACCCAACAACGTCCTATCTTACTGTTTGAAAAAATGCTGTGTTGAAAGATGAACACATCCAGATTATGATTTTTCTTTTAGAGATATTTGTGGTTGCATCTTCTTTGAGTGGGGAAAGGAGTACCTTTTCTCAAGTAGTGAGTTAACTGGGTGGCAGAAGTCCTGGTGTCTTGTTCATTTGCCTGTTAATGTTAACCTTTTAAATATGAGTATTCTTTAGGGTGCAGTGATAAAAGACTGTGAAAATTTAATTATAGGAAAAAAGCAGTGATCATTACAGGAGTAATTTTAAGTAAGAAAGCCCAGGCAGATTTATTAATACGTATTAATTTACAGATTAATTCCTGTGATCAGAATCTGAACCGATGCTGTGAAATAATAGAATTGAACTCTGAGATTCAAGGGCAGCTCTTCACAATCCTCAATGAAACATCTCGAGAAGGTAGATCAGTGTCTTGTCCTATTACTAGCACATTTCACATGTGTTACCTTCTCAAGCTCTGGCTCTTTCTGTAAACATTCTCACAGTTTCTTCATTTATGTATTTTCTTAGGTGGGCACTATGCAGGTGTGGAAACAATAAAAACTCGTCTCCTGCCATGGCTAGGGACTTGTTTTTCTTGTGCTACTTCAGGAAGGCTCTTTGAAACCAACCTCTCTCCCACTCTGGTATGTACAAAGTTTGTTTTAAGGGAATAGAATGATATGAACTTATACCAGCAGGAGAGTTTTAATGACTTCTGTTAATAATAGCGTTTCTCCCTGATTTTGCTTGATGGCATACAGCCTTGGTTGTTCATGGAGACAAGTATGCTATTTCTCTCTCACCTTTATTCCCTTTGTAAGGGAAATCAAAAGAGCTTTTGGTTTTCCAAGGCTTTTGCTGCTTCACAAGGATCAGTGACAATATGGAGGAATTTGCTTTGTAAGAGGATCTATGTTCTTGTACTGCTTTCCTTTTCTAGGTTAAGAGCTACGCTTACATTTGCAAAGACATCATAGTGAAAACCTAACACTATATTAAAATACACGTGTAAGCTGAAGGTGTATATAAACTCCGTGCATTTATCTGTGAGCTACTTTTATTTTTTTTAACAGAAAAAAAAAATCTTTGTTTAGTATTTGAGTATTATAATATCTCCAGAAGGGGGAGGGGGGGAAGTGCTAGTGTCCATCATGATACCACCATGCACCTGATGCTGCATGCACCTTGTTTGAAGTTCGTACGTATTTGATACTTACCAAAGGGTGCTGTAGTGCTAACAGTTCAGCAGAAAAGCTGGATCTGCTGTGGCTTTCTGCTTTGAAAGAAAATAAAGAGCATTCTTTGGTTGATGCAAACTAGGGGAAAATATTAAAGATCTTGAGATTTGACAGTGATGTCTCCATGTTCTCTGACTTCTCATTTTTACACCTGTCAAAATCTTTCACAATTAAAATAAGGACAAATGAAAAATTACATGTCTTAAGAGTCAGATTCTAGTGTACTGCAGGAGTAGAGTTCTGCCAAAACACCCCCAAATGCAAAATAATGAAGTTATTAAATGACAGTGTACCTGCTACACCAGTTATGGGTTTATAATTCCACATGACATGAAAATTTTAAAGAAAAGTCTGCTGCACAGTTGGTAATTTAATTCTGGTAGTATAGGGCAAATCTGCAAGGCTGAGCTGCATGTGTAATAGTGTGCTTTCTGAAATGACAATAGTTGCCTCCTCTGTTCTACTAACTGCCCTGTATTTTGCATACATGAGTTGCCAAAAACTTTACCTGAATTGGTGATAGTGTCAGTCAGAAGATGAGTGACTGGAAAAAACCCAAACCCATCTGCAAGAACACTGTTCAGAGGATGTGTATACAGGTGGGGAATCTGTATATGCAGACCTTCCATATTCTCTGTCATAAAGTGTAAATGTAAATGAAGTGAATATTTTTCCTAATATAACTGAGGCTGTTTTGTGCCTGGAAGGTAGTGTTTATGTCTCTAGAAGGTGTGCAGTTGCTTTTGTTTTCAGTTACTTTAGAAATGGTCTTTACCGAAATGTTTAGAAATACATCTGCTACCAGTGCTATGCTGTAAGTGCTGAAAGATTCTGTAAGGCTGAACATTCAAGCAGCACAATTCTGTGTTCTGTTGTAGGATTTAATTGAGAAAGAGAGGCAGCTAAGAGAGCTGGCCAGCAATCAGACATTTAAACTGCAAGAGCTGCAGGAAGAACTGACTTCAACTCGTCTACAGCTCAACCTTGTGCAAGAAGAGTAGGAGAATTGTGATTCTTTTTGTTCGTTTTTTGTTTGTTTGTTTTTTAACAAGCCATGTTTTTTCTCTTGACCTATAAATACTAAATATGGGGATTTGTAAAATGCTTCATTTCTGGCTTAAAATCGGAGCTTAAAAATACATCTAGGCTCTGGATTGTCCAAAGTGGGCTACAGATGATACAGTCATACCTACATTCATAAACTGATTTCATAGGTTTTGCTTCTGGCAGAGGAATTGGAAAACACGCCAGCATTCCAGATTAAATGGTTTTGTGTAGTGCATGACCATCCCAGTGGAATCACACTCAATGAACTGAGCAAACATTGATAAAAAGCAACTGAGTAGCTATAATGCAACACTTATTGAAGGACCTACAACATGTAGTTATCAGTTATGGTATATAATCAGTGTGTGGACATCTAACAAATTCAAAACCCATTGTAGTAAGATGGAGGAAGAAAGATTTTCAAATAAGTGACTAGGATTGGACAGTTTTTGTCTAGTTGTATTTTTGTGGAGTCTCAAAATGCCTTAATTGCTTCAGAAACAAATCTGTGCAGTTAGTGCCAGTTCTAGGGCCATTTCAGAGGTAACTGAGTGACAGACACTTTCTCACGCATCCTATTAGCATAAGAACAACGAAGGTTCACAGTCCTCGAGTCAGTACAAGAAGTGATTTAATGCTCCTACTAAGTGATTCCAAGAATATCAAGTTCTCAGAATTGCAAACTGTATTAACTAGATTAGAGGAAAGAGGTTCAACAGACTATTTAATCTTGTAATCTTGTGGGTATCTCCTGCTTTCATAGGCTTGCAGAATCACAGAATAGTTTGGCTTGGAAGGGACTGTCAAAGGTCATCTAGTCCAAGGCCACTGCTTTTGACAGGGACATTTTCAACCAGATTAGGTTGCTCAAAGACCCGTCCAACCTCTCTCCCTGAACACTTATAGGGATGGGACACCTACAGCTTCTCAGGGCAATCTATTCCAGTCTCTCACCACCTTTATGGTTAAGTGTTTCTTCCTTATAACCAATATAAATCTTCTCTCTTTTAGTTTAAAACCATTACCCCTTCCTTGCCCTATCATTAGTATTGGGGTAAAAAGTAAATTCTCTCTCTATCTTTCTTATAAGCCCTGTTTAAGTATTGAAAGGCTGCAGTAAGGTCTCCCTGAAGCCCTCTCTTTTCCAGGCTGAACAACCCCAGCTCTCTCAGTCTTTCTTCACGGCAGAGGTGTTCCAGCCCTCTGATCATTTTTGTGGCCCTCCTCTAGACCTGCTTCAACAGATTCACACCTTTCTTGTGCTGTTGAACATCATGAGATTCACATGGGCCTGCTCCTCAAGCCTGTCAAGGTCCCTTGACCTGGATGGCATCTATTCTCTCAATAATATCAACTGCTTGGTGTCACCCACAAACTTGCTAAGGGTGCACGCAGTCCCACTATGTCATTAGTAAAGATACAGAACACTGCCAGTCCCAGTACAAACCCCTGACAGATGCTGCTTGTCACTGATCTGTTTTGACATTGAGCTGTTGACTGACACTCTTTGAGCATAGCTATCCAGCCAGTTCCTTGTCCATCCATCCAATCTGTATCTCTCCAATTTAGAGAGAAGGATGTTGTGTGGGCCTTACAGGAGGCAAGGGAGATGACATCAGCTGCTCTTCCCTTATTTATCAGTATACATTAGTAGCTATTATGTCTCATCTTGGGTGAATGCGGGCATTCTAACCTTTCACTGTCAAAAAGGTCTCTCAGTCACCTTTGAGTTAAAGATCAGTGCATCCCCCTGAAAAGAAGATAAGAGGACAGAAAAAGTCTTGTGATCTCATAGTATATGTTAAATATCAAAAGTGGCAAGGTGGGTGAGAAGGAGAGAGAGTTTTCTTGTTCTTGGTCTTTCAGCTGGTTTGTTAGATGGTAATATTACAAAATAATTCTAGCCCAGAAGGTTTAATAAACAAAGGAGTGTTTTTTTCCTGTTGATGTTTCTAACCATAGAGAACGATTATGGGAGATTGGTGGATCTTATAACATCTATACTTAGAACCATAGAATCCTTAAGATTGGAAAAGACCTCTAAGATCAAGTCCAACTGTCTACCCAACATTATCATGACCACCAAATCATGTCCTGAAGTGCCATATCCACCTGTTTTTTGAACACCACCAGGGATGGTGACTCCACCACCTCCCTGGGAAGCCTGTTCCAATGCCTCACTGCTATAGAAATTTTTCCTAATGTCCCATCTAAACCTCCTCTGGTGCACCTTAAGCCCACTTCCTCTCATCCTGTTGCTAGTTACTTGGGAGAAGAGGCCAATGCCCACCTCATTACAACCTCCTTTCAGGTAGTTGTAGGGAGCAGTAAGGTTTCCCTTCAGCCTTCTCTTCTCAAGACTGAGCAATCCCAGTTCCCTCAGCTGCTCCTCATAAGACATGTTCTGCAGACCCCTCATCAGCTTCATTGCCCTTCTCTGGACCCACTCAAGCAGGGTGTTGAAGAGGAGGTATAAAGAAAACAGAGACAGGCCATTTCCAGGGTGCCTGGTGACAGAACCAGAGGGCACGAACTAAAACACAGGAGGTTCCGTCTGAATGTCAGGAAATGCTTTTTTTTCACTGTGGGTGTGAATGAGCACTGGTACAAGTTGTCCAGGGAGGTTGTGGAGTCTCTGTCCTTGGAGATGTTCAAAAGCAGTCTGGACACAGTCCTGGGCAACCAACTCAGACTGCTTGAGCAGGGGTGTTAGAGCAGATGACCTCCAGAGGTCTCTTCCAACCTCAGCCATTCTGTGGTTCAGGTATATATGAAGGCTGGTTTAGGGGGTGATGCATTTTATCCTATCATCCTGTGCGGACAGAAAAAGATTATTTGAACTGGAGAAAAGTGTTGGATGGTCAAGGTGAGAAGTACAAGGAAGTTAGTCAGTCCTGCAGGTTGGAGTGAGTGTGTGGCAGTTTGCAGTACAAGAACGTCATTTGGCCTAGCTCCTGCTAGAAGTGGGCAAGCAGCTTTACAGCTTTTGCACAGTTTTGTGGGCTGCGTTTCGCTGTGCAGTCAGGTCAGAGAGGTGTTGACTGTGGTTTGCAAAGGTAGAAGTTTGGAAGGTGGAGGGTTGGGAAGAGGTAATTCAAGCAGAGATAAAGTTGTGTGTGAAAGTTTCAGAACTGCTCCTTTCAAGGCAATGCAGTATGGAGTCATGGTTGTGTAGTTGTTGGCAGGCAGGGGACAGGTGCAGAAGAAAGAACTCATGTCCCAGGATACCCCATTATTGTGGTTTAACCTCTGCTGTCAACTAAACACCACACAGCCACTTACCCACTGCTTCCTCCCACATACATCCCCCCCTCCTGGTAGATGGGAAGGAGAATCAGGAAGAAGAAAAAGGTGAAACCACATGGACTGAGATAAGGACAGTTGAATAGAACAACACAAATTAATTAATCTGATAATTAATCTGAACCGAATCCAGGACACCCGTCTATGGACAGTGAAATCATTCTGAAAGCTGTAAATTGTTGAAATCGATGTAGAATCTGGAATTTAGTCTTAAGGAGAAATCATGGGTCATAGCAAAATAATTTAGTTATTGTCTAGTCAGATACAACTTTTTATTAGCTATTTGTCTGCTGATAGTCTGCACAAAGCCCATGATGATTGTTTTCATATGTCAAATTGGTATGGACTTGGTCTGCTTAAAGTTTGTCATATTAAATTCTCTGGTAGAATCTCTGCCTTTACCATGAAGGTTATTAATTTTTCTTGCAGTCTGGCAAAAACCCAGCTGGCTCTTGAAGACACAAAGACCAAATCAGCCACTACTCTTTTGGCAGCAGAAGACGAAATTGTTCAGCTCAAAGCAGCGTAAGAAAAATTGAATTTCTGTGGCAGAAAGTCAGCATGTAGAGACACAGTCTGTCATTTACCTGAGTGGGTTCTGTTTATTCCACACTGTCCTATGCTATAGCAAAAAGGAGGTCTAGGTCCTTTACATCTCGTAGCTTGTTTTCTTAGTGTTAGAGTTAGCATAAGCAGGTCCATGTGAGAAGAACCCTTGTGGCTGAACTTCCTCTTCCTTTAGGACAGAGGAAGAATTACTTAGAAACTAGCAGCTTTGATAACATCTGAATCTTGTAGATGAAGCTCAGTAGGAGAGAACCATATTCTGAATATAGCTGGAAACCATTGTTTGCAATTTGCCATGATGCTTTTGGAAGTAATGTGTATGGAAAATAAAAGGCACTTCAGTCTGTCTGTCTTAAGATCAAGTTCTTTATATGTTTTTTTCTTTTAGACCATTTTTGCCAGATCCTTTTGCCTGTCTGCAAGTGTTGGTAATGTTGACATCTCTGGTTTAAAGATGTTTTTTGAGTTTCTAAGTGTGTTGGTTGTATCTGGGAAGTTAATCTGGGTCAGTAAGAGTGCAGCTGGAGGACTTGCCTTTCCATGTCACTGCAGGGGTCCTTAAAACTTATTTCCTTTTGTGGCTTGACCTACAGCCAGTTCTAGAAGCAGTAATAATTCTGCACTATGAGAAGGGCCACGAGGATGATCAGAGGGCTGGAGCACCTCTCCTGTGAGGACAGACTGAGAGAGTTGGGGTTGTTCAGACTGGAAAAGAGAAGGCTCTGGGGAGACCTTATTGTGGCCTTCCCGTATCTGAAGGGGGCCCACAAGAAAGCTGGGGAGGGACTTTTTAGGCTGTCAGGCAGTGATAGGACTAGAGGGAATGGTTTAAAACTAGAGATAGGTCAATTCAGGTTGGACATTAGGAAGAATTTGTTCCCTATGAGGGTGGTGAGACCCTGGAACAGGTTGCCCAGGGAGGTGGTGGAAGCCCCATCCTTGGAAGTTTTTAAGACCAGGCTGGATGGGGCTCTGAGCAACCTGATCTAGTGGGAGGTGTCCCTGCCCATGGCAGGGGGGTTGGAACTAGATGAGCTTTAAGGTCCTTTCCAACCCTGACAATTCTATGATTCTATGAATTGTAGCCAATGTCTTTTTTGTTTGTTTGCTTATTTGTTTGATTTGGGGGGTTGTGGGGACATTGTTTTTGTTGGTTTTTTTGGTATGTTGTATTATCAGAAAAGAATACAAAAGTAGTTGAAATGAAGTGAATTCTTGTAATAACTGGCATTCAGCAACAGAAATATAGTCATACTTGCTAAATAAATGCAGACTTTAAAATAAATGTTTGCAGCTTTTCAGTTAAATTGCTGCTCTTAAAAATGGAGGAAACTTGACCCTGCTGCTAACACTGTAGGAAAGGATAGAACTGTCCATGAGCCCTTTGAGGGCAGCTGAGAGGATGAGCTGCTCCTGATGCTTAAGCAAACAAAAACCTCAGGCCATTAGAGTTTCTATTTCCAATATCAAGTTGAGTATCACTTGTTCACCTCTGGATGTTTATCATTGCTTCTAGAATAATTTTGTCAGACTGCATTCATGGGCGTTCCTAGCAAGTGTTGATCGCTTTGGATTTTAAATATTTGCATGGATACCTGGGGTATAAACTCACAGTCCCATAAGATGGGCTCTCTTGATTTGTTGGATGAAAAGTAGCTCACATAATTTCTGGATTCTTGGATATAACCTGACTGCTGCCTTCCCAGTTAAAACTATTAGTAGGGAATAAAGCATCTCTCAATTCCCATATGTAGGTCCTAATGCAGACTGGACAGAAATTCGTGTTGCCAATTGTACTACTGACAGAAGAATAAAACATTCCTATTTTTCTGGGAATTCCATAATCTCCACCTACTTAGGGTTTATGTTTGCTCTCAGTTTAGTTGGCAGGACTGATCTGTGACACTTAGGGCAGGATTTTTTTAAAATTTTTTTTACACAAGGAACAGTTTGACAGAGTATCCTTTCAATCTTTGTAAACTTGTTTCTTGAAATGTTTGGAATAGCTGATGATCTCATTCTTCTTCTATCTCAGATACTTTTAAGTATATTTTGCAAGACATCTTGATCTTCAGGGCTGTTAGAGCAAAAGTGGTCTAGATTCAGTATAATGAAATTCTATAGCCAGTATAAGCTTTCATTATATAAAGATATTAATTATAATAGGATTTAGCTATTTGCTGCAGAATTATGAAAGAGAATATGCATCTTGTAGATGAATAGCGATCAACATTTAAAAGTAGTTGGAAGTTCTGCAGGGCAAGACAAAAAGTGTACTAAAAACTGTTGTGATACACAAAACAAAAACCTATTAATACTAGTAGAAATGGGAGCTTACTATTAGGGTGCTTAGACTTCTGCCAAAGTCTAATCAAAGTTTGATTTTTGAGCCAGATGACTCACTTGGAAGTAAATGAGGTGAAGAGGACTGTTCTTGATCTGCTGTACGGAGGACCTGTTGTATAAATTGCTAGGAAGAAATTTTGATAAACATGGTTGTAATGAATAACAGCCAGTGTGGTAGCTTGATTCAGTTACCTCAAGACCATGCAGTGTTGCTGTTGCAGGGAACTCTTAAAAATAGGTTTAACAGGCATCTGGCCAAAAATTACATAGGTGGAGTTGCCCTTGCCTTGGAATTCAAGGCAGTCGGACTGAATGAGTTGGGCTTAGCCCGAGTACCAGAGGAACTGTGAGGACTTTAACAGTAATGAACTATTGGAAACTGTAGGGTAGCAGTGGATTGCTTTGTCCAAAGAGTGTTAAGCAGATCCCTGACATGCTTTCTCAAAGCTATTGTATTTTCTCCTGAAAAAACCAGTTGAAGATTGCAGCCTGTTTTATTTTTAAATGTTTAGATGGTGGAGTTTAAAAGGCTAGTTATAGCCTTAAAATAAAATTGGGTTATAACAACTGTTCTGATTTTTCAAAGAACTATATTTTGCCTTGTTTGTCCTATTTATTTATGTTGTAGCATCTGCATCTCTTTCACCTTAACAGAAAAATGAAAATACTCTTTCAGATTAATATTTAGCAGTAGACTGAATCAACAGTACTCTGAATACAGCATAAGTTTAATTAGCATGCAAAGGGTTACTGTTAAGGCTCATGAAAGTCAGCATTGGTGAAGAAATGTGTCTGTCTCGAATTTGTTTGGGTTTTTTTGTTGTTTGCTTTTTTTTTTTTTTCCTTTGGGTACCTACTTTTTCTTAGAAAGAAACATACATTTGCTTTCGGTGTTTTTTTTCTTATGTTTATGGCTTATCATATGACTTATGATGAACAATGAAAGGTGCATGTATTTCTGCTGGTTTCAGTCTGTCATGTGCTCTCATATTTGTGCCTTTCCCCCCCCTGACAAAGGCTGACCTGTAACTAAGCATCTGTTTGTATTTATAGTCATTACTCGCTGTCATGAAGAAAAGATGGATCTCGTAGCAGTGAGATAAAGACTATCAAAAAATTGCTTTAAAACTGTCTGAAAAATCCCCATGTGAATAGGAGTAAATAACAGAAATATTACAGATGTGAAATGATTAGTTTTTGTTTATCCTTTCTCTTAGTTATTAAAACTAAATTGGTTTGTCTGCATTGTTTATCACAGCAATGTAAGGAAAGCCTGATTACTGTGTTGTATATTATGTATGGCTTTTTTCTTTTTTGTTTTTTTGGAGTACATTTTCACCCATCTCTATCTCTAGAACTCATCTTCCCAAAACTACTTTCCTTTTCCAGTTGTTCTATATATTAGAATTCTTTAGCCCTTTTTTTACTACTACTCTGCTAGAAGTCCTTGCTGGAGGAACTGATTAAGGATGTCCATGTAATTGTAATAGTATCTGTACCCTTCCCCACCCAGGTTAGAAGGACAGTTTTTCCTTTTAGCAGATGTGCTGGCCTTGTTACCTGTGGTCCTCTCAGTCAGCCCGCTCCTTAAAAAGTCAGAACAGGTAGCTTGGCAATTAATAGGTGGTGCAGATTTTGTTGGTTCAGATCCTCAAAAACCTCACAAGGGTCCTTCAGTAACAGGACAGACGGCCTGCAAAATTTGGCTTGTGGAAAGAGGAAAACACCACACAGGTAGTGTTAGAAGGGAAAACAGAGATGCTGGGATTCTTTCTAACATTAAGTAAGAATAAAGGACAGAAGATAAACTATATTAACTGTTTGCTAACGTTTAAGATACATTGCTTCTCATGAGAAGAGTAGGAGAGGAATTATTAGCTTTTGATATTACTTGAGTAACATCATTGGTGATATCTCTTGACTGACTAAGATATTCTAGTGAAGAAAAGAACCCAAGAACATGATATAAGAAAATACCTAGTCTTAAACTGTTGGAGAGAAAACTGAGCTGGTTTAGTTCACATTTTAAGTACAGGAAAGAAATCAATTCCTTTTTTTAAACCTCATCATCTGAGCTAGTGCAAGGACACCAAATGTCAACCAGTGATCCCTCCTGTAACATGAAGTGCAGTGCATTCAGTCTCATGTCACAGTACACATTTACCTTTTAAAGTGTAATGAAGAGTATGCTTTGGAGTATGCTTTTTTAAACTCTTGATATCCCTGTATTTCAGCATAAGGAGCTTGATCAATATTTCTCTTCTTCCGCTCTTTCTGTTTGATGCTGAGAATTAATTGATAGATGGTTTTCACTGGTAGAAGGACACCTTGAGACTGACTTTATTCTGTGTGGTTAAGTCTGAAGACTTCCCGTGCCCAAGAGGAGGATGCCCTGAAGAAGTTGGATCGTCTGAATGACTATGAGCAGCAGATTCAAATACTGCGGGATGAGATTTCCATCTTGGATGCACAGAAGTCTGTTCTCCAGAGCAGGTAAAGGCATTATTCAGAGAATTCACTGAATCAGAAAAATTGTTCATGATTTACCTCTTCTCTTGAAATTGAAATCTAACCAAAAGCTTTTTGTACTGTGTTACAAAGGAACATAAACTCTTTAGCTGATTTCCCATAGTGCCCAAATGTTTTAATTTTAGGAAGTTGTGTTAAGTTTCTGGCAAAGCAGCAAAGAGAGCAGCTTTACAAAATACACTGAGGGCAACTTATGGAATAAAAAGAGATGGCCGGGTTGTTTTTGTTGTTGTGGGGTTTTGTGTGTGTGTGTGTGTTTTGGTTGGAGTTTTTTGTGGGTTTTTTTTTTAATAAGTCCTCTTGGAATACTGTACCGTTACATGGCAGGGCTTGCTGTTCTGTTCTCACTTCATAACACTTCAGTGGTACTGAAAGAGGAACAAATTTCTGAAGCATTAATAAAGTGTGCTTCCCCAGAACAAAGTTCTCTGTGGTACACACTTTAGGAATGACTTTAATTTTATTGTTCAGGCTCTAGCCCGTAAAATGCATTGACACAAACGCCTTCATATTAGACTAACCAGCTGCAGCTTTACTCCTTTGATTATGTTGGCCCAAAATCTCAGCTTCCCATGATAATAATTAAATTGACACAAAACTCTGCACTAGGGAAAAATATCTGAGGATGGTGAAGTGACCTCATGCTTCTTTACGTACTTGTCGCAGGCTTGCGCGGAGCCGCTCTCCTTCTCCAAGGCACAATGACACAACGTCACCCGGTCCGCTTGCCCTGAGGAGCTGCTCACCTGGCCGAGCCAGGCGTACAAATGCTTCCCGTCGTGCCTGCCTGGTAGCTCGCTTTGGTGACATTTATGCTCAGGAACGCTTGGATGCAGAGACCCTTTTGCGAACGTACATCAGTGACATGGAGATGGTGCAGAGGATAATATATGTTGCAGCTGTGGTAAGGAAAAAAAAAAATTGGTTTACAGGTCGGAAGCGTTTTATAAATATTATGCTGGATTGGATTAAATTGTGCATGAATTTTTACATGCCACAGCCTAACGTGGCAGATAGGAGCACCTTTTGTCTGTCGGGAAGAAAGATTTAACTGGAGAGTGTAAACTGAATGACAGCTGGGGGGGGAACCAAAACCTTCAGTAAGTGAAATGTGCTCGGGATCACACAGATTAATAGTTGCTCTGCTGCCTCTCTGACACAGTGTGCGCTGCATCAGCTCTATAGAAAAAAAGGCTAAGTACAGAAAAATGAAAACAGACTTCTTCAAGACTGACCTCATAGTAAATGTGAGGTATTTTGGTAACTTCAAGTGACTCAATAAAATTAGAAAAGCACATAGCTACAGGCAAGAGGGGAGCATGCTATGGAAAAAATTTAGCTTTCTAAAGCTAAAATTTTCTAAAGCTTATCTTCTTTCTTCCCTTTGATTTTCCTTTCTCTCCCTCATACTTTGACATTGAACTCTCAATTTAGTGTCCTTTTCTGATATTAGAACAGGGCCAGTGACCTACGGTACAGGTTCTATAAAGGGGTACATAAGAAGACTGTATGTCTCTGAAAGGCCCATGACTCCTACACTGAACAACACTGCCTCATTTAGATGAATTCTTTTGGGAATAGTACATTTAGAAAGCTACAGTGTGACTGTTAATCTGTGTGATCCCAAGCACATTTCACTTACTGAAGGTTTTGATTTCCCCCCCCCCAGCTATCATTCAGTTTACATTCCCCGGTTAAATCTTTCTTCCCAACAGACAAAAGGTGCTCCTATCTGCCACCTTAGGCTGTGGCATGTAAAATGCTGTTACTGAATTGTGCTCTTGATATCTTTGAATGCAGTTCCATTGGTTGTGGGTGGGTGATGGAATCCTGCATAAAAAAAGGAAGGTTAGGTGGGAAGCTTTTCAATCCTGTTTTCTGCAAATAAATCACACTTGTTTGAATCAGAGATGTCCTCCCAGATGAGTACTATTTTTAACTTTCACTTTTACAGCAGTGTTTTATATTCATTCTAATAATGATGATACAGAGTTAAGTTAATTCTGTCAGATAATTGATAAAAAAATACATCTCAGTCTCCTGTATTTAACTAGACATTCTTTCTGTTTGCAGGAGTCTTTTCATGCAGCAAAGATGGCCTACAGGCAGTTCAAAATGCGTGTAAGAGACACTCTGTCTCTAGGTCATTCAGGGCCTGAGTCACTTGAAGACACTGTCCTGGATTATATAGTTCGCCATGAGGATCTCTACGACGTTCAGGCCAGTGTCAATGTAAGTCAAGGGCAGTGGGGAAGTGACGTGCTGCTCTGCTTCAGTAACTGATAAATTTGGAGTGCGTAGACAAGAAATGCGCTGTAAGAAGGAAAAATGAAGGAGGGAGGTTTGTCGCATGGGCTTTTGTCTTGTATCAGTTTATTTTCTAAAATTACATTGTGGTGTGTCCCAGTAGTTACTTGTTTGTATTTGTCTGTGACTAGAATGTCTCTGTCTGCCAGAATTAATTTTTTTTTATCAAGGTACAGTGTAACTGTCTGAAATAAATGTAAGCTAAATTTCATATTTTTCTTAAATTGTGTGCTCTACTGAAAAGCTGCATCTTTGTCATAAGATTGAAATCACTGATACAGAGCACACTCTATTGCTAAAATAATAGCACATTCTTTCTGAAGCTAATACATTCTGGAATAGCTGAAGACAACATTGCTGGGAGCTTCTTATGCCGATTTATTTATTTATTTTATTTTTAAATAGAAAGCAGAGAGGCATATTTAGGAGGGATTTCCATACTTGCCCCCGAGCAAAAATGTTAGTGAGCTCAAATTACTCAGTTGTGTTTATTTTTCAGGAAGTAATTCGATCCATGAATGTCAATCCAAAGATTTCGTTTCCACCAGAAATTGATTTCATTGTGATCAGCACCTTGATTCGAGAGTTGTGCCGTGTGGCTTTTTCAATGCAGACCCTCGTTCCTCCTCTTGATATTGCCTTCGGTACTGATGGAGAACTTTTCAGTGAGACCAAGTAAGAACTCTTTCTTTTCGGTCAGATTATGACTATTAAAAAAAAGTTCATCAGGTTGCACAGTTTACTTCTTTCCTAATTAATATAAAGTTTTAGAATTGATGCTAAACATTAATTTGGAGAAAATATTTCTGTTCTGTAGTGAGTTTGATATGTCCTTAAGATTTATGATGATCTAAAAATGCCAGGATGCAGAGCAGTGTTAACAGCTTTTTTTAATGAACAGCACAGCATTTTTCTGGATAAACTTCAGTCCCCAGAGCATATTTAATTTATCCTTTGAAAGGAAAATTCTCATTGGCTTTCCTTTCCCTGGTTAGTCTTTGTCTGCCTCCAGTGGTTATAAAATATGTGCATCATTGTTCCTCCCGTATGGCCCATTTTGTAAAAGTCCTGTTTACTGAGATCTGGCAAGTTCACGTCTGATAAGAGGATCAGCAACATGTGTGCTGTGACCTCCAGGCTCTGGCTGCTGTACACCATATGGATCTTAATACACTCCAATCTCTTCTGATTTAGAGCTGAGCAAAAAGAAAAATGCCTTTTAAAAATGGGAATTTTGCACACCATAAATAACTGGCTGTTTTGTTAGGTTGGCAGAGAGTCATAGGGTACTTTCGTGCCTTCAAGGAAAATAATGGGATTGATAGCTGCAAAAAAATTGCTCTCAAAAGCAAGAAAAGCCACACCAATAGGGAGCTTTCTAATATTAATTTAAAATTAAATAGAACCCAGATGGGGATGAACTTGAGATGCCAAAGAGAAAAGTAGAGAAGATAAAAGTAGCCCTTCAAGAGGAGAGTGCAAAGTCATAGATGGCTACTTAATGATCTCTCTTTGATACCCAAAGCTACTGGCTGAATTAAGAAGGCAGCAATGCTATGGGATAGTCTGGGGATGTTTTCTCCATCTGCTTGATGTGGGGCCCTCAAAAAAACAGGTGTAATGAGTTTATACATGCTGCTGTGGGAGACCTATAAACACATACCTAGCCATCTATGTAGATAAATGTAGCGTATGTATATTTATGTGTATAGCGTAATATGTGGTACACAGAGTTGCAGCAAAATTAGTAGAAATTAAAATAACTCTTGTTTGTTGTGTGATACTGTTCAATAAAAGGGCTGGCTCCCTTCAAAGCTTCATGCCTCTGTTTACAACATTGTTTTATATAAATTGCCCTTGTATATGCATTGCTAATGTATAGATGTATTGCTAATTTTTAGTTCAGTTATTTGGTATTTTGAGTTTGAATCTGCAGAACCAGACATGTTTTATTCAGCCAATATTGCAGACTTAGGGGGGCAGCACATATCTGGTGTGTTAGTACAGACCTTTAAATAATTCCTCTTCGCTAAAAAGTCACTGTTTCATTACTAATATTTGAGGATCTTGGTAATAAAATTGCCTCTTGTCTCATAAGATACTAGGATGTAACTTTATAGTTGAGGTAAAGTATTCCTGTCATATCCTTTATAGGGGTTTTGTTTTAGCAAGATGTTTCAGGAAGATGGGTTGACTATGCCTGCCAAAATCCTGCTCAGGAGATGTGATCTGTTAGCAGACCCAAGGACTCTGGCTTGTGTGGGGCTTATGCAAAAACATGGTCTAGTGGCCTTCAGAAGTGTGAGCTGGCTTTATTGGAGCTTTATTAGAGTAGGAAATCAAGTACGAGAGTTAGGAGGCCTGCATGGCCAAGCAGGGAGCTACTACATAAACTTAAGCAGAAGAAGGAATTCTACAGAACATGGAAGGAGGGGCAGGCCACTTGGGAAGAATACAGGGAGGTTGTCAGAGGATGCAGGGATGCAACAAGGAAAGCTAAGGCCTCTCTAGAACTAAACCTGGCAAGGGAGGTCAAGGACAAGTATGTTGGAGGTAAAAGGAAGTCTAGAGGAAAGGTGGGCCCGCTGCTGAATGAAGTGGGTGCCCTGGTGACCAAGAGAAGGCTGAATTACTGAATGCCACCTTCGCCTCGCTCTTTACTCCTCAGGCCAGCTACCGGGAGTCCCAGGCCTTCAAGACCACAGAAGAAATCCAGAGGGAGGAAGTTTCTACCTCTGTCAAAGAGGCTTGGGTTAGAGATCAGTTGAACAAACTGGATATCCACAAGTCCGTGGGCCCCGATGGGATACACCCGCGAGTGATGAGGGAGATGGCTGAGGTCATTGCTAGGCCGCTCTCCATAATCTTTGAGAGGTCCTGGAGATCAGGAGAGGTGCCTGAGGACTGGAGGAAGGCCAATGTCATTCCAATATTCAAAAAGGGCAAAAAGGCAGACCCGGGTAACTATAGGCTGGTCAGCCTCACCTCCATCCCTGGAAAGGTGATGGAGCAGCTTGTTGTTGCCACCATCTCAAAGAAGGTGGAGGAAAGGAGGCTTAACATGAGTAGTCAACATGGATTCCATAAGGGGAAATCATGTTTGACTAATCTGATAGCCTTTTATGATGGCACAAGTAGTTGGATAGATGAGGGGAGAGCAGTTGATGGGGTATTTCTTGACTTCAGCAAGGCTTTTGATACTGTCTCCCACGGTATCCTCACAGCCAAGCTTAAGAAGGGAGGATTGGGTGATTGTGCAGTGAGGTGGATTGGGAACTGGCTGAAGGACAGAACTCGGAGAGTTGTGGTCAGTGGAGCAGAGTCCAGCTGGAGGCCTGTGACCAGTGGTGTCCCCCAAGGGTCAGTGCTGGGTCCAATACTGTTCAATACATTCATCAGTCATCTGGACGAAGGGATGGAGTGTACCCTCAGCAAGTTTGCTGATGATGCAAAGCTGGGAGGAGTGGCTGACACTCCAGAGGGTTGTGCTGCCATCCCGTGTGACCTGGGCAGGCTGGAGAGCTGGGCAGGGAGAAATTTAATGCAATTTAACAAGAGCAAGTGTAAAGTGCTGCATCTGGGGAAGAACAACCCCATGGATCAGTATAGGCTGGGGGCTGATCTGTTGGAGAGCAGCTCTGGGGAAAAAGACCTGGGGCCTCTGGTGGACAAGAGGATGCCCATGAGCCAACAATGCGCCCTCGCGGCCAAGAAGGCCAATGGCATCCTGGGGTGCGTTAGGAAGAGTGTGGCCAGCAGGTCGAGGGACATTCTCCTCCCCCTCTACTCCGCCCTGGTGAGGCCCCACCTGGAATACTGTGTCCAGTTCTGGGCACCCCAGTTCAGGAAAGACATTGAGCTACTGGAGAGAGTCCACTGCAGGGACACCAAGATTATTAAGGGAGTGGATCATCTCCCTTATGAGGAGAGGCTGAGGGAGCTGGGTCTCTTTAGCCTGGAGAAGAGGAGGCTGAGGGGGGATCTCATTAATGTCTATAAATATATAAAGGGTGAGTGTAGGGAGGATGGAGCCAGACTCTTCTTGGTGTCATCCAGTGTTAGGACAAGGGGCAATGGGAGCAAGTTGGAAAATAAGAGATTTAAGATAAACATAAGAGAAAACTTTTTTACGGTAAGGGTGACAGACACTGGAACAGGCTGCCCAGGGGGGTTGTGGAGTCTCCTTCTCTGGAGGTGTTCAAAACCAGCCTGGACACGTTCCTGTGTGACTTATTATAGGTGATCCTGCTCTGGCAGGGGGGTTGGACTAGATTATCTTTCTTGGTCCCTTCCAACCCCTAACAATCTCTGAATCTCTAAGGATGAGTAGACAGTATGTTCTATTAAGACTGTCTTACAAATGCATTTCTTTTACAAGCTCACTTGAAGAATACATGGTGATATGGAAATACTGCCAAGAAATATGTTTATGAGCTGTAGACAGTATTCTGCTTTTTATCAGCATCGATGACTTGAAGCATCATATGTATCTCTTGGCACTTATATGCAGACATTTCTTGTACTCTGTTTCCACAGGTACCATCGTAGTTTTGACTCTGACTTCACAGCTGCCTTTGTGGCCTATCATGTGTGGCCTGCTCTGATGGAAAATGATGTTGTAATTGTGAAGGGAGAGGCAGTCACAAAAAGAGGAGCTCTGGTATGTACTTATGTTAAGTAACATGTAAAGGGAGATCATTTGATTTAAACAGTGTTTTAAAATTTTAAAGGATAAATTCTAGATTGTTCCCTATATGTCTGGAATGGTGTATCTCAAATATGTTATGTTTTAGGATGAATAATTCAGTTGGCCTTAATGTATTCATTATGGAGCTGTATGATTGTTGGTGGAGCCTGTTCTAAGGAGAGAGTTCATTGTTTACTCTCTGTCCTCAAACCCCGTCCTAGCATGGCAAGGCTGCTTGCCGAGCCTGTTGCCTGTCTTTATTAAATGCCTTCTCTCAAAAGTGGTTTGTTCAACTTTTCTCTTGTAGTGGTCTCACAGCTGTAGAAGTAGAAGCCGCAGCCGCAGCACCAGTCCTCTTCGATCTCGTCATGTAAGCCCCAGCTGAATGCTTGTAGTATAAACAGCATCTAGTATTTTAAACTTAGAATGGAGGCAACCTTTTAAAAATGCTGATGTGTCACATGTGCACTTTAGCACTGAGAATAAATGCCTCTGCTGGGTCTGGAATGAGGTGAAGCTGAACTGACAGTTATTGCCTGGTATAATTATCAGTGGAGATACTGTATGGGAAGTAGGTCATAGTTAAATTGTTAGAAGTGTCAACTGAATCTCGGCATGCTTTCCCCTGCTCTCCTTTGTTTCAGTACCCTTCTGAATCACTGCATTATCTGGAAGTGTTTTAGTCATCTTGCAGTATGTATATAGCACATGGTCCCTGCCTCCTGGAATTAGTAATCTAAATTTACCCTCTAATGTCTCAAAGGAGCAGAATGTCAGTGTAGGGTGGGCAGGAGGGGAGGAACTGATGTAATGGTAAGATATGTGAGACATTAGCAGAGTTCTGCATGTAGTTACAAGATATTTTTAATTATTTCTGTGAAAATCATGTACATTTACCTAATTGTTTGCTCATCTTATTAAATTGACATGGGTGACCTCAACTCAAAATACGAATATTGAAGGCTTTGGAAAAGACTCGCTTTTTGGGATGTGCACAGGGTGTGAATATTAAAACTAGAAGGTGGTTGAATTTGCCTTTGTAGCAGTGGAGCGGCACTGATGGACGTGTGCAAGTTTTCTGAATGTTGATAGGTCACCAGGTGCCTTTCTTGGGTACAGTTCTTCTGCACACCTGACTTTCCTTTTCTGTTTGTCTTGCAGTTGTCTCGAAGCCGCAGTCCATCACCACTGAGGAGTGGAAGCCCAAGTAAGTGGGCTTGTTAGTTCATAATGACTCCTGGTTTTCACATTAAGCCCTTGAGACAAAATAACATGCGGAAGGTTTTTGATTCTAAAATACTTGTCCAAGTCTTATTTTTAAAACGGGTAGCCCCTTTCTTTTCTGTGTGTGGGAAAAGGCTGAAGTTTCTGACTTGGAGGAGAGTTTGGTTTTCACTCTACTCAGACCACTGTTACGAGCTCTCTCCGCTGGTTGCCTTTACTGTGGCCAGTTCTATAGTAAGTGAAACTTGTTGTCTTCCCTACACAAAAGGCAGTCAGCTGCATCCCTGTTAACTCCATGTCTCAAAATCCAAAGAGAAAGCTAAGTGGTGGTGGTGAAGTGAGAGTGTGTAGCCGTGTTGAAGCCAAGCCAGTGTAGCAAAAAAAAAAATAGTTTTACTGAAATGTGTCTTTTTCTTCAACAGGGCGTTAACTGAACATGTTCCCGTGCTTCAGTACATCTGGATCCAACAACTCCACTGGTGCCTTTTCTCTTCAAGAATACCTCAAATCTCACAATAATGTGAAAGGCAGTTGTTACTCCAAATGGAGTTTGTGATCAGTGTAGTTTTTTTGAATTTTTGAAGGCTTTAGAATGTTAGAAACTAATTCAACCCTTCTGATTTAAAAAAAAGAAAACCCAACAAAAAACAGGCGCATGCAATACAGGATCATACTCATTTGGCAAAATTTGCAGAGCACTGAGGACCAATGCTGTAATTCTGCAGATGGAGGTAGAATTAATCACATCTGGAATGTTTTCCACGGGTACCAAATGATGCAGTTCATCCTGATAAGATGTTCAATATAACTTAAATGGTGACCATTGAAGAATGTTGAAGTTAGTTGTTACTTGAAAACAATTTCATTAACTGGTGCCTATTTACAATTTTAGAAAATAGCAATAATCTTAGGATGTGCCAGTCTCACACAGCAGCCTTTTAAATATGTCCTTGTGCTAAACTGAATTTTCTAACTATGGTGCAAAAGTTGCACAGAGCAAACTACTAATACTCCAGCAATCCCCAGGACTTTATTGAAATTTACTTAAAAAAGCACATTTGCCTTGCTTTAGCAAAGCAGTAATAGTCCTTGTTACACTCCTTGTTACTTAGAAATTAATATCATAAAAAATTGTAGTATGAATCTTAGTGGTTTGAATGTGCCACTGACTATTTGTAGGCTTGAAATAATTTGCTTGAGGTGGCCTATTCAGTATCACTTTTACTGGGCTTTCCTACCAGACTGATAGATGAGTAATTCTTGTGAACACAGTGGAAAAAGCCTACCCAGTTATCTCTTCCTGGGGGCGTTTATTGTATTTTAAGTGTAAGAATTAGAGACCTGAAGAGATTTTATTCTGACACTTTGAATAGTTTGTTCCCCTTGTATATGTTTATTTTAATACCAGCTTTTTCATTTTTGAGGGAATTGATACTTTCTCTCAGAATCTCATCTCTAGGGCCAGCCTTAAACACAAGCCACACAAGTGGCTGCCTGTGGTCTTGTGCTTTTACACAGAAACATAGGATTTGTCCTAATGGAGCTGATGTGTAATTCACCAACTCCACTGTCTCATTCCAGTCAATATGTGATGCTTCAAAGGTATGCGGAGCTTCCCCAAATTCATCTTCACAACCTGGGAATATAAACAATCAGGAGGACGAAAAATTCCTTTCTGCCTTTTCTTTTAATCAGCCTATGCCCTGGAACATGACATTTCATTAGTACTGCTGTAATAACATGAACAATTTATTTTTATTTTTATTTTTATTTTTTAAATTTTGAAACTATTTAGTACTTAAAATTAAATTACAGGAGCAGACTTTTGTGATCCATTTCCAGGGATCTTACGCAGATTTACACATCCATGCATTCTTTCTACTTCTTGTGTGGCGTAAGACTTTGGCACAGGATCACATTTCAGGCAGACTTCAGCATTGGTCCCCACGAGCCTTGGATCAGCTGTGACTCCAGTTCTACAGATGTATTTTCATTGGAATTAGGCCCGATAGTAACTGATGAGAGGAAAATCAGGTCCTGTGCATAGAGAGTCCTTCACAAGAGCCACTCTGAATGAACTAAGTGGACACAGAGGCACATGCACATCTATGGTGTACTTTCTTATTATCTAAGAAAAACACAAGAGAAAATGCACATCAAATGCACATCAGTAGACTTCCTCTTGTAAGCCTGATTGTTGGTCACAGCTATGGATCTGAGCTTGAAGTAAACCTGCATATTTCTGCACTGATCTCATGTCTGAAAACACACTTCTGGAAAAAATTGAGCACCTGCAACTTGTGTGGCAAGAGATGACAATTAGGTATCCTGAGTATGGTCTTGAGCAGAAAAATGAAGAATTTCTCAAAATCTTGTAGTTAACAAGGGCTAAGGAAACGTAGGTTGTTTGTTGTTTGGTGGTTTTTTTTAATAGGTGTTGTGTGTTCATCTCCTGCATGTAAATACCAAGACATATCTATGCTATGTTTTTGAGTTGAATTAAGTTTCCATACCACCTGTGAGAGAACTAAGACTACATCAAGGAAGTATGTTTTTCTTGACAAGCATGAGAGGCAGGGTAGTTCCAGACTTGCACACACCTGTGATGCCCCTAGGAACTAGTGTTTCCAAAGATCTCAAATTGCCATAAAAGACAAAGTAGCAGTGATTGCTGGACCATCTCATCTTACTAGGTGCTAGTTAGTCTCAAAGCAAAAGAGAAAACTAATAAAATGACAGCCAGTGACTTGTGGTAGTGAGAAAACAGCCCTGGGATTAATTTTTTATTATGTTTCAGAGCAGAGCAAACCATTTTCAGCAAAATAGGAAGTCAGTCCACAGCATGGTAACAATTAGTTAGACAAACCTTACTCTACTCAGTTGTACTCTGCGGCCCATAGTCTTTTAATTGGAATGGACTGGTTGCCTTGTGCAGCTTATTTATAGCAAATTAAATGGGTCAGATAGAAGATTGCTTTTGGTGTCAAGATAGACACTGACAGCTCTGGTGCTGCTTTTTATCCACATGACAACAGTGCATGAAATGCACATCAATAAAGATTACATTAAAATAACCAGCAGATGCAAAAGAACTTCTAAAAAGGGTCTTCTGCAATTGCTTGTAAGACCCTATAAAAGAATGGATCACTGATATTTTAAATTATATATATGTGAAATAGAATTGAAATTGATATTTTAATAAGAGTTTTTAAAATTCTAAGTAAGATTCTTCTAATTTATTTTTTTTTTCTAAATCACAAGCCTGGATAATGCCACACTTGCAAACCCAGCAAATCAGAAACAGTAAGGGTGTATTTGAATAGGTGAGAAAAAAGCCCCAAACAGTAAGGCTTCTATTACAAGACAGTTTTAGAACAGTATGATCAAAGCATTAATACCAGGAAAAAGAAGATGGGATTTTGATCTAATTTTAAACTCTTTGCAGATAGACTAATAGAGGTGAGACTGCATAGGGTGTAAAAACACACCACCTTTGGGTCAAGGTGTCCATGTAGAATAGCACACATTTGTGAGGGACTTTGAGACTGCTGGAGAATTTCTCCTGCTTGTCAGCTCTTTGAAGGGTGATTGTGTCTGTCTCAATTCAGAGGCTGTCCTGGAGTCAGTCTAAATATGTGGATGTTTTATCAGCTGTATCTGGGAAAACACAATGTCATCAATATATCTTCAGTCTTTCTTCTTTAATGTTTGCAGTTCAATGATACAGAGACTCATGCAGAGCTAGCAGGTACTAAGGGTAAACGGCTCAGTTAAATTTGCTGCTGCACAATGAAGATTTTAAACTCGGGTATTATCTTGGGTATATTCTCCCAGCATCCTGATAGGAGAAGGAAAGTTGGGAGCAGGAACTTGGTGGAGTCCTCTCATCCAATCTCACTGGCAGTCAGCTGTGGTGCTGATTCAGTCTCATAAGAGGCTCTGGAGATGAGTGGTAAGTTAAAGCAAAAATACTCTACAGCCTGAACAAACTAAATGTGAAGGCCAAAAATATGACAGTGCTCCCTGGAAAACAGATGCCTGTACATCCTCCAGGATTTGAGCCTTTTAACTTTACTTTTATATTGCATTATTATTGAATGAAATAGTGTCTTTTAGCTTTACGTAACTTTTGTCAGCCATTTTTGATTGGTGTTAATGGCAAGTTATTACTGTAGCATGAAATAGTCTAGCTTTGTATTACAAACAGATTTTAATTTCTGTTAGGGCTTGCAGCTACAGTAGCCTGTGTTCAGATTGAATGTTTTAAGTTTCAGGGCTGTATTGTGTTTCTTTGAGTCAAACAGCATACTAAGCAGGTATACTAAAGGAATGTACATTTCATTTTATGCGTGGTTTTGATAGTTTTGAACAACAGATGTCAGGGGCTCTTACTGATATCCAGGTGTGTTGTTTATGTGGAAGGCTGGACCTTTCATTGGGTAGAGCACAAACATAGAGCACTTGGTGGTGTGTTTGTACCTTCTTCTGGCTTTGAGGAGGCAACGCTTCTGCCTTGCAAAAACAGTTTTCAAACTAATGTTGCCTGCTTAAAAGTAAAATGTCAGCATAAAGGTGCTGTTGACCACTGTTAGTATTGCTTCCTGGGAAACTGGGTTTTCCTTAAGGGGCTTTGGCTTGCATTCAAAGTTCTTTATCAATTTTTATCTTTCAAAATAAAGAGAGATCATTTTGGGCTCTCATTTTCTCTCTTCACAACAGTTGGCATTTTGGCTTTGACATCAGAGGAGTATAATCTGTCACTAACAGGTGTGACACTTAACCTTGTAAGCTGCATTCAGGACCTTCGGTGAGAACCTGTCTCTGGGTTGGTGATATCTGCACCCTCAAAACAAACATTATTTGGGAGCATCGTCCTCTATTCACAAAACCTATTTCGCCCTATGAACTTTTATACAGTTTGCACTTTTTATGGCTGACTCATTTTAGGTAATAAAGAAACAGAGTTTTAAAGAAGTGACAGGTATTTTTCAAGTTTTGTCTGTTTTCTGGTAAAGTGTGATTCTTGGGTACTTTGTTAATAGGAAAAAAATAAGGCAAAATATTGATGTTCAGAAAAAGAACACAATTTATTGTATAAAATGACTGTACTATTTAATATTAGAATGTGCAGTTATGTTAAATAGCTTACAACAAAGATTTATTAGAGTCTTGTGACGCACATGTAAAATTCAGAAAATCTGAAGGAATGTTGGGTTTTTTGCTGCTGCTTTCTCTGTTTCTTGGGGGTTAACCTTTACGACTGCTTTCAGGGTACCTTGTTCATATTGGAATACTGCATTTAGTGCATGTGGTGTAGACAGGCTTCCTTTTCCCAAAGCTTTATGCATGCTTTATGGTTTTATGGGTTGATCAGAAATTGAATGTTTTATTCTTTAAAAGCACTTTACATGCCACAAGTAGATGAATGATTATTCAGGCTGAAGTGAGTTGCTTACAGAAAGGCATGTGAAGTATTAGCTGGTTTGGTGCAAAGTCCTTCTCCAGGCACACTGTTGCTGCCTTCAATTTTATCCTGATTATCACAGCTTTGCTCAGAAAAGGAAACTCGCTTATTGTTACGTGCTGCTGTAATTGGGACCGGAATCTACCCAAATAAAACTAGACACAGATAGAGCTGTGCCAGTCCTTTAATATGAAAATACAATTTGTATTTTCATTTCCAGTCAGCGTGTGCTGTATTGCTCAACCTGAAGAGCTTGGTGTTTAAATGAAGTAGTGCCTTCAAATTCTTCAGCTATTAAATCAATGAAATGCATACAAAACGTGAAATTTTACCATTTTCAGTTGATTAATACCAGTTAGTACATCAGTATGTTTTTCTCAGACTGGAATATCAAGAATGACTAGCTGCAATCTAAACAGGTCCATTTCAATTGGCACGAATAAACAGAACATTTTAAAACAGTACCTCAAAACTATATTGTAAATTGGTTATTTTGTTAGAGAATTAATAAAATACTAAGCATAAGCTCTTTGTATCTTACACTAACAGCACCTGACCTGCTCTGAATCTAGCTTAAACCACATTTAACCAGATCTCAGTTACTGTTGCTGCAAATGGACAGCTGGTGGCAAACCTCAAGGTGACATCTATTTGTTGTAAGCTTATGGTCTTTTTTTTGTTGATACTGCTATAACTATATTGTCACAATTGAGAGCTGTGATAGATTGTCCATCACAGGAATTTTAAGCTTGGGAGTGTTTGTCTCTCCCTACAGATACAGCAGTCCAGGGGAATGGGCTAGAGCCTCATATGAGAAGATAAAATAGGTGTGACAGTTTATTCTCATTTTATAACACTGGTATTATAAAATATAAATACTAATTTTTATAATACTAGCAAGAGTGTCAAAATGATGAATGAAGGTAATATTTTACTGTTGTCTGCTTGACGTTTGGATTCATTTGTAACTGAACAACCAGCATTGTGGAAGCTCACACCTGACCAGCCCGAGATTCATTCCTGAGCCTGTCTTGAACTACTTAGTACAGCGCACTTTTGCAGGTTGCAGAAGGAAACTGGCTGTGAATACAGGATCCTAAATTCCTATTCCTGCTTGATATCTATCTGATGGCTCCAGAACTCACTACCTTTATCAAGGATTTAGAGGAAAAAAACCCCAAAAACAAATGAACAGGAAAAAAAAAAGCCAAAAAACCCAAAACAAAACCCCAAACAACAAGTGCTGGAATTTACCTTTATTTGTTTATGAAGAAGTAGGTTGACCAAAGCCCAGATAGGGTTACACCCTGCTGTCATTTTGGCAGGAGAGCCCTTAAAGCCCTTGAGGAGTCACAGCAGACCAGCATGGTGGTAGGAGGAGAAGAAGCCTTGCCGAAAAGGCTGGAGTCTGAAGCAGGCAGCTGGTTTGTTTAACACCTGCTTTGTGTAAAAGGAAGCTGGTTTGGGTTAATTGGTTCCCTTCGTCACCAAGGAGCCAGGCGCATGGACCTTGCTGGAAGAAAGGACCTTGTTGCTGGCACACCTCTTCCACTGCTTGTGGAAGAAGCAGCTGAATCCCTGTTTCCTACCTGTAAGATCGTAAATGTAAAAAGGATTTTGGTGCTTCCTGGGGGGTGAAAGGTTGTTTGTGTTTTGGCTCTGCAGAGACTGAAGGAAAAAGCCATTAAAAAGGTAAGAGGCATAAAATCAGATCAAATGGACCAAAAATCTCTACGGGAGAGGCAGGGTTGAGATGCAACTGGCAGCTGTGGGTGCAGCTCATGTCCAGCAGACCTGAGCGTGCATGGCAGGTGCTTGCCCAGTGAGGCTGGCCTTGCTGAATGACACAGGGTGGCATTGCTCTGCCTGCAGCCAGAGTCAGAGCTGGGCTGGGTCCTCTCCCTCCTGCCCACAAGACCCTCCTGGCAGGATGCAGAACCTGGACTCTCTTGGGCTGTACCCAAACAGGGCACTGGAGCTGAGATTTGTAGGAGAGCACCTCAGAGCAGAGCAAAAACATTGGAAAACCTTACCACAGCACACAGAAAAGGCTACTGGGCATTTTAGATAAAAATTTATGTGCTAACCCAAGGGACCCAAGTTTAAAAATAAGAAAGAAATGGACATCTGTTTGTCGTGGGGAGATGTTTGCGTGGAGAAAGGCTCCAAGCTCCTGTGCCCACCGTAAGGCACGAAGCAGAGTATTTCCCACGAGATGGCACTATTGTCTTATGCACAGAAAAAACCGGATTTTTAGCTTCAAGTGCAGTTTTAAAAGCTGATTGCCAGAGCGAGGTTTGCAAATAAATGTATAAATGTTACAGATCCGAGCAGTATCAACAGACGTCAAACGGAGAACCAGCTTGCTGATGGAGCTGTTAGAGTTTGCTGACTGATAAGGATGTAAGAAATCCTGACATAAGGTGAACATTAATATCAATCCATTATTGGAGAAACTGGGTTGGATTTAGGTTTTTTTTGGGGGGGGATCAATTTTTGAAGTTAATGTGGCTATCTAAAGCAACTTTTCCTTACCTGATCATATTCTGACTGATCTTCTCAAAGACTGTTTACTTCAAAAAAACCCAACTAACCAACCAACCAAAAATAACCAACCCTCAAACTGAAAATCACATTGAAAATTAACTACTTTTAACATGTCTTTTTTTTTTTTTTTAATTATTTCTAGTTCTTACCTGGTTCAAGAAAATGTCAGCGTGCAAAACTGTTATATTTTGAGTGATGGCTCAGTTACGATGTCAGGCTGGAAAGTTGCTTCAGTATTCCCTTTGTTTATGACTGCAAGAATTGTTTTCCTAATAAATACTGCAAAGTTTCAGAATCAGAAACAGACTCCCTGGCTTTAGCTGCCCTTTCTGTTGGTTTTCTAATCAAAGACAGGGTCAAATGCATCTCCTGAACTATCAGGGTAGAGCTGAAAGGATCCCTGCTGTCACAGCAACTGCTTTGGATAATCATGTACTTCAGCTTGTTTTTCACCATGCTCTATCTCTTATTGCAGCCTTGGTCCATAATTTTACTTCTCTGATGCCTGGAAATTTTCTTCTGATTCCCAGCCCAAATTTATTCACTTTCAGGCCATTTCTCTTTGTTCTTCTGCCAGCATCATTATCTTCAGAAGTCCTTGTTCTCTCCTTTGGTATTTGCCTTACTGATGAGAGTAATCATCTCTTCTCTTATTTTTTGTTCCTCTGGGCTAGAAAAGCCAAATCTTTCCATCTCTTCTGAAGAGAGAGGCTCATCATTCCTTTGATTATCCTGTTTGGGTGGCCCTGGGTATATTTGTGTTTCAATTGTCCTTTCTTGAGCAGTGTTGTGCAGTATTCATGATAAGGCCTGACAAGAACTTTGTATCACACATTTATCAATTTCATCCTACTGTTGGAGTGTCTCTGTGGGAAGTGTCTCAATATGTGATCAATTAATAAGCTTTATTATGCTCATCTGTTTCAAACTGATGAGTCTTTTTTTCCCTATAATGTCAACTCCTCCACGCACTTATTTTGTGGTCTCTTGATTTTTCTGTTTCTGAATGCCTTTATAGGGGTGGTGTCGCTGTTTATACCAGGAGTGAAGAGATGCAGCAGCACAAGATCAGTAAAGAGAGAGCCAGGAGAGGAAGAAGAAGAAGCCACTTTATTAATTTATAACCCTGTTTTATATACCCTAGCCCCACAGGGCGACTGGTCAGTGATCACCTATCTCCGAGGGTGATTGGCTAAAGTCCTACAACACCCATCTCAAAATATTTTTCCAAGGTACCATAAACAGAACTTAGCAAAACACCAGGTGTTGGTCCAGCTTACAAAAACCATCCTACTGTTTTTCATAACACTGGTGAGAAAGGCAGGATTCTCACCGAATATTGTGAGAACCTGAGAAAACCCCTCTGCTAGCAGCTTTGCAGCAGCCACATGGGTGGCACAGTTATTTTAGAAACTCTGACCTTTGGACATTGATTTGCACGTGGACAGAGGTGTCCATGGATGCCCTGTGTGTGTTTCTCTATTGCTAAAAACTACCACGGAGTGATGCCTTGAGCTAAGTTGCCTGAGCTGAGTTTCACAACCAACCTTACAGAATTGTAGTGGAGCTAAAAGAAACTACCTGGAGCTTGATGTTACAAAAGAATACATCTTCTTTAGCTCTATTTCTATCCACTTTGCCAAGAGAATAAACAAATGCTAGGAGTATCACTATAAACTTGTGGAAATATAGAATACTATTCAACGGACAGAAGTCTCTCTCAGTATTAAGAAAATGAAATATTAGAAATTCCTTGGGAATAGAATGGTGTATGTGATGGTTTGCAGCAACAGCTCAAAATAAAACTGAATATTTTAGAAGTCATCTTAACTCCTTACCTTTTGATTGATCAATGACATGGCTCATTTCTTCACAAATGGTTTTTTTACCTCGCTCATATTTGTCCACTGAGCAGCTGAGGAGCTATTTAGTCTGAAGAAAAGGAGGCCGAGGGGAGACCTCACCGCATTCTGCAACTGCCTGAAAGGAGGTTGTAGAGAGGTAGGCGCTGATCTCTTCTCCCAAGTAACTGATGATAGAACAAGAGGGAATGGCCTCAAGATGCACCAGAGGAGGTTTAGACTGGACATTAGGAAAAAAGTTTTCACTGAAGGGTTGTCAGGCACTGGAAGAGGCTGCCCAGGGAGGGGGTTGAGTCACCATCCCTGGAGGTGTTTAAAAGCTGTATAGGTGTGGTGCCTGGAGATATGGCTTAGTGGTGGACTTGGTAGAGTAGTGTTAATGGTTGGAATTGATAATCTTAAAGGTCTTCTCCAACCTAAATGATTCTATGATCTCTTACATTTGCTAAGGGCTGTCATAGCCATCTCCACAAGACATGTATGTCACTTGTCACAGACAAAATCCCCCCGTTGAAGGTATTTTCTGTGATGCTTCTGTGTTTGTGCTGTTTCAGTCTAAGTTTTAGGCCATCCGGAGCTTTGACATCTGTTCTCTTAGTTGGATGGGACTTTACCCCTGCTGGGGGTGATGTGGTGTCATTGTTTCATGTCTTTACTATGGAACCAGTAATGGATAAGCTGGCAACATAGATGGGGATGCCTCTGAAATATCCTGTCACTGAAGTATCCTCTTAATGTATGTAGATCCTGTGCACCCCTAGGATGAAATTATTGTCCCTGTGGTTCTCCTCCACGTTTCTTCTACTATACAGTTCTTTGTCTCTTACAGACTGAAATCTTCAGGGCAGGGACAGTTTCTTATTTCTGCTTGTGCAGCAGGGCTGGATTTTTCAGGTGGTGTGTCTGCACAGCAGATGAAGCCTTACTGTTATCACTGCTCAGTGCAACGTGCTGCCCTGGTCCCATGAGATGTGGGCCCCTCCACCTTCCCGTTGCAGAGCATCAGTCTCTAGCTGTGCCTGAGTATTGTGCAGTTCAAACAGCTCCACCATCTAGTATGAATAAAAACAATGGAAGAGCGTTTACATTCACAAATTCCTAGAGCAATGTCATGGGTTAGGGTCAGGGCAGCCCCTTGGACCCATAACAGATGCTCTCTGTTAACCCCCCTCCCTCCTGAAAAAGAAGAGAAAGGGAATAAGGGAGAGAGACTCAGCCATTAGAAGAGGAAACTGAAACAGCTTTAATGAAAATGAAATTAATAATAATAAAAATGGCATATATACAAATCTATACAAACCCAGTCTGGAACCCAACCCCCTGATGGCAATGACATCCCCGTCACCACTGATGCTGTGGAGCAGGCACCGGGGCAGTCCCAGGCTGGGCCCCGCAGCAGACGGGAGCTGTGTTCAGGAGCTGGATTCTGGTACCGGATTCAGGAACACACAGACCGGGATCGAAGGCAGAACGGACAGAGTCCTCCTTGGGTGCTCGGAGGAAGGAACCGAAAGAGGACCGGAGCCAAGCCAAGCAAAGCTGGCAAAGCAGTCCAAGAGGGGAGAAGAGAGACAGACCCTCCAGATCCCTCAGCTCTAAGCGAATATGGCGTCTATGGGCTGGAATCCCTCGTTGGTCAGTTTGGGGTCACCCGTCCTGTCCGCTCCTCCCTGCAGGTGCAGCCTTTCACTCTCTGCACCCCCCAGTGTGGTACACAAGGTCCAGCAGTGGCCTTGGTCTGCACACCAATCCTTGGCAGTAACTCTAACCATGGGGTGTTATCACTGATGGAAGCAGAGACTGTCTGTGAGAACAGGCTGCTGACTTCAGACAGTGCAGTTAGTTAGGAGAACTGAGCTGAAAAGTAAAATTACTGAACAGAATTAGTTCTGGTCTCACTCAAACCAGGACAAGCAAGAAAGGCAGGGAGGGAGGATTAGAAAGAATGTGATCAAAAGGCAGATTGCCTCTACACAGAGAGCCTCCCTCAGTCATCCCTGAAACTAAGTGGGTCTTTAAGCCTTCCTGCAGGTAATCGTAGACTTTTCCTGTATTTTTGAACATGCTTAAAGGTGGCCCCCTCAGATCTCCCTGAAGCACAGAGCGCGCACAGGGAACAAAGCTACTTGGGAGAGTCAGCTGAGCCAAGGACAGGAGGTTTTTCACAAGGCAAGTTCTTCCCCCCCAGCTGCTGTCTAGGAGATTTTTCAGAACCTGAATAGATGGGCTGTTCTTATAATTTTTTTTTTTTTTTTCCCCTAACCCGGTCTTGTAACAATATCAGATAAATGACAACTTCAACGAATGGTGAAAGTTTCCTGAGAGAAATTGCTTTTGGCAATTGCTCCTTCTAATTAAAATGAAAGTCTGAAAAGCCTCAGTCTTTGGGAACAGTTAATAAAATGCCAGCACTAGATAAGATACAGATAATTCTTTGTGCCTATTAACTGCTTCCTACAATTAGCACATTTGTGGTCTGACAAATGCAGCCTGACCCTGGAAGGGTAGGAAGGAGAGGTTCTGATTAAAATGAGGGCAGCACCTGTCACTTGCCCTGCTGAGCAGGTCACTGCTCTCCTACCTTCCTGCTAGCAATGACAACAAAAAATTAATAAGAAAGTTTCAATACAGAGGGACTCAAAAAATTCCCTCGGGGGCCTTGCAGTGGGCATCAAGGAGCTTTGTTCTGGTTGCCTAGTTGCAGCAGCTACAACATGTCTGCAAGCATGTGGATGGACCGCCAGACAGAAATGAAGAGAAAGGAAAGAGAATTTTTCTCCCTCAGGAGACCAAGGTACCAATTTGCCCACTGAGAGCTTAAATGGTGATCCAGAGTGGTCAAAGACACAGGCATGCGGGGGGCAGCTCTATGTTGTGTTTAGAACTCCTTATTTCTCAGCCTGTTGAACAATCAGCAGTTATGACACCAAAATCCTGAGGAAGTCTGTCCTTTCTGCCTCCTGACAAGAAAGCCTCAAACCCCTGAGACTCGTGTGCTGGCAGTGCAGGGATGGGGTACACTTGACCCTGGCAGAGCTGTGGCTGGCCAGCTGGCAGAGGTCTGCACCCTGGGGTTTGGTCCATGGACCTCAGGGGCTATGCCTGTTCTGTCTCAGCTTGGGAGGCCAAAAGTGCAAAGAGAAGGTGCTGAGCAGGAGCAGCAGACAAGACCCATGTGTGTGGAGGGGGCAGGTGAATCCTGGCAGGAAAAACCATGCAGCCAGAGGCTTTTGGAGGTGCTGCTGGATTCACAGCAGCCAAGCAGTAGATGTGACCCCAAAAGCCGAGAGACAGGTTTGTGGAGGTAGGTGTGTGGGCAGGCATCTTGAGGAAGGCTCTAGAGGACTGTCACGGGTCCGCACATAGGGAAGGGACGTGTTGGAGCCTGTGGGACACCGATGAGGCACAGGCAGGCAAAAAAGGGAATTTTTGAGCCTCTTATCTTCATATGGAGAATGTGTGAGCCAGGGGTGCGGGAGAGCTGAGGGTGCACATGTGTGTTCAAGGGAGAGGGGCAGGGAGCAGCCAGCCTGCTTGTCTCAGAAACAGCAGAGGCAGGGGGCTCAGGCGGTGCCTCCTAAGTAAAACCAACTGTAAGCAGAATTTCAGACAGCACAGAGTGAGAGCTGAGGATGACTGATCAACATCATCATCCAGGCTGGGGGTGCACACCTCATCCCCTGACAGCTAAAGCATGGGTATGTAAACCACTGAGTACTTAAGAAAAAAAAAACATGGTACAAGCTAAAGGGGCTGGCTGGCATACCCATTTCAAGTAGGACAAAGAGCTACTGCACATAGGGGCATTTGAGTGTAGGACAGGGGCCATGTTCTGGGGATGGCTTGGGTGCCATAGGCCCTCTGGGTTGCAGCCCAGGCAGATTCCCTCAGCTCAGAGATATGTAGAAAAACTGCAACTAAACAAGCTGTGTGTAGGAAAGTATTCAGAACTCGTTATAGCCACTGCCACAACATAATGGTTTCAGAAATGTCTGCAGAGTAGCTGTGCTGCTCCTCCATTGCTGGGCTTCGGTTCAGGGGAGGGATTTATTATATATATATATAAAAAATATAATATAATATACATTATAGCTATACTATAGCTCAGGGTGCCTGTATAAGCCTGTTTTTCCTTTGCTTTGTGTGCAGGAATGAGGGTCTGGGCCCAAGGCTGCTCTCTGACTAGGGCCATTCCCAGAATAACTCCTCCCCCAGCCTTCTCTGCCTTCCAAGAAAAAAAAAAAAATCTTAAATGTATAAACACTGGCAACTTTCGGGTTTGTGTTTCTTTCTAAGCCTAATTTAAATGAACAGCAGACTTTTTATGGGCTTTTCCAAGTGAACCTACAGGGGCTTATTTGCTTGAGTCTGACTTTCTGACAGCTCTCTACAAACCTAATCAAACCCAGACTTAACTCTCATATGAAGCAGCATAATATACATTCACACAGCTACAAAGAACCAGGCTAAACGTAATAAGTCATAAACTACTACTATGGCAGCAGTCATTCGGCCATGTGTATTTACCACACTTGGATTTTTAAACAAGGGGTGCATTTGTTTAGTTCCCATTGTACAAGGAAAGCTGTAGCGGTGAGGAGCTGAGTAAACATGCCTTCCATCTGGAGAATGCCCCATGTGTAACCTGGAGTTTGTAGCTACAACACGGAGGATGCCTCTTCGCTGCTCTATCCACAAGCAGGAATGCCAGCTTGGTGTCTCTCGAGGTGAGCTGTACCCAGGCCCCTTGGGGGAAGCACTCCTTTTGAGCTGGTCAGGACAAAATCTAGTACCAAGATGGATTTGAGAAAGATTTGTTTCCATCATCTTTGCAGTTTGTCATTCTTCAATACATAGACCATGTTTTTTGAAATGTTGAAATGATTGAAATTACTTAGACAAGTTCTGGCATGCAGAGTCAGAGCAGAGAATGCTGCGGAGACATTAAATACTTAAAATGTCTTGATGGAGAGTTAAACACTGACCTCTAAAAGAAGAATTTTTTTTCTATTTCAAATTATCCCACGGTGTTCCCATCACATAATATCACCTCTTCATGTATAAGGATGTGCTCATATTCAGTTCCTGACATCTGGAAGAAATTTCTCCTTATCTGGCATCTGCATTTTCAAGTGAAATGTGAAAAGAGGTGCTGAACTGATAAATCAGGGATGTACCTTTGGGCTGGGCCAATTGGTGAGGTGCTGCAAAGGAGGAGGCATTCTGCCCAAAACAAGAAGGAAAGGTAAAGGGAATCTGTAGGACTGCACCAAAGTGGAGGGTTGATAAAATCCTGTGTCCAGCCGTGAGGCAATGGGCTGTTTAGCCTTCCTTCACCTTCTAACAAACACAGTAAGCTTGTCTTAAGCTGGAGAGACTTCAAGCAGCCTTGGATTGTAGTTTTTTATGTCTAATTTAGATCTGAGTGTTTCCAGTTTCTCTGTTAAAAGTCTTACATGACTGAAAATCTTACCTGTTAGAAGATGGCCACAGTGTGCATAGTATGGTCCACCTGGGCTCCTTAAACCTTTTGGCTTTCAATAAAGATCAGCTTTTCCATGCTGAACCCACCATTTAGCACTTGCTGTATTGCCTTAGTGATTTTAGGGTTGTTGATGATTGCTTTTGCCTAAAACCCCCACATTATTTGCAACTACCTGCTGCAATTTGTCTAGAGGAAGAGGTTTCAGCTCACGGGCTGAGATTCCTTCAAACATTGTGCTTGTCTGAAGTGTGACTTGACATGGGGCTTTGAGATCCCCTTCTTGCTATCTCCAAGTAGTTTTGGAAGGATGTTGTCTTGTCTGATTCTTTCAAATCCAGTCTGGACTCCAGCAGACCAATCTTTTTATTTTTTTTTTTTATTTCTTGTCCAATAAGCACGTGCCTGTTCATTACCACTGTTGAGAACACACACATCAAATTGGGCTTTGGGATCTGCTGGTATTTGAGGTCTATGTAGCACAGGATGCAGGAGAACGTCTCCCATGGAGAGCAGTAACAGGACCAAGACATGGAATTACACCATCTCCTCTGTGGTTGTGTTCCATTGCCATACAGTGTTTCAGGTGGACGTAAAACTGATAGCAAATTCATCTTGGTTTGTTGCTTTTTCTAGTGACTTGTACTGAGTGGAAAGCGAAGATCATTTTTGTCTGTGTAGGTTAGGTCGGGATTTTTTCTTCCTTTTCAGGGTATTCAGATCTGCAGTTTTGATTCAGGATCTGTTTAATTGAGAAATTTTGGGGATGTGTCTGTTTTGTTGGCTTTATTCTTTTTGTTTGTGTTCTTTAATTTGTACAAAGCCAGCACACAGACAAATGTCATTAATTGCGTGGGCCAAGTATTTTGTTTGAAGTCATTATTTTTCACTGCTCTCTGCAGAGCATTATCATTGCTTTATTTTTTTTTAATATCTTGTAGCCGTTTGATATGTTTTCCAGGTTTTGAGTCTGTCAGCACAGCGCATTACAGTATAACTTGCTTTTAGAAGGGTGGATGACTACAGATAAAACATTATCTTGCTTTAAAAGTATGGAAGTATCTTTTATTCTTGTTTTTATGAGTAATATCCAGTTTTGGCATATGAATACCCACGCAGTATAAATCAATTACTTAGACTTTTCATCATCTTTTTTTTTTAAATGTGGATGTGTTGACATTGTATGAAAGCACCTTTAAAGTCTTTTTGGATGAATCGTTTATACCACATATTTTTTTAAGCTTTTATTTTAATCTTTCAGCCTATCCAGTTTTATAGGTGTCATGGTGACAGGATTTTCTGTGTCTTTTTGTTGCTGTTATAAACAGACAAAGCGATAGTGATAGCTGGCTGCAAAACATCAGAATTTGGTTGGTTTTGGGTTTTTTTTTACCTTTCTGTGTAGACAATGAAATAATTGGAGTCTTCTGGATGGCTTTTTAGCAAGACTACTTTTCACTCGGGACAGGAAAAAAGACTCAGAAGTAATACTATTGCTCTTTTGTTGCATAAACTTTTAGGTGGTTTAATGGTAGCTGTTGCACTGGATTGGAATAAAATGCAAACTCTTTTCTAAGAAGTTATTCTTAAAATTATAGTGTTCAGTTATGCATGAATCTGATCAACATTTGAAGGGGCTCACCGGGGACTGATTTGCAGCCTGGCTTCTGGTGCCTTCCTGTCACTTGATAGGCCAGGGCAGTACAGGCAGCAGAAGACATTATTAGAGCTGTACAACTGCATTTTGTATCATTCGGCCTCATGAACTGCAAAAAGCCTTGTTTAGCAGAAGAAAAGCCCTTTTCCAGGCATATTGAAAGAATGGCACTCAATATATCAAGGTTTTTGTTTACAAAAAGGCGACCGGGTGGGATATCCATAAAAAAGGGGTGCACAGGAGAATACTCCACTCGCATGTGCACCTGGCTACACTGAGGACCCCACTGACTTGTGCCCTTCCTTTTTATGAGAGGAAAGAAAAAGGCACATACTAGGTATTTTCATCCAGAAAATCATCAAGTCAATCTTTAAATAGTAATTTTGCCTGTCAACTTGTATTAATGATGAGTATTCAAATTCCGTGTGCACCCGAAGAAGTCACTTTTTTGGACATTGAATGCTTCGTCTAACGGTGGCATAAAGGAACATACAGTAATAATAAATTAGATTACATTGAAAAGAGCACATTTGCATCATTTGGAGAGAGCAGGTTCATTAGTGAAGGAAGGAGGCATAGTAATTTACAAAATCAAATTGATAAACCCAGCAACCTCCTGGATTGGATTTAGCCATGTTCCTGCCCAGTTACTTCTCACGGGAAACCCTGGTCCTGCAGAAGTGAGTGTAGCCACATGCATGAAGTGTGAATGAGTTTGCCCCTTGCTAGCAATAGCAATCCTTTCTTTGTCTCATTTGGAAGTGATTTTGAGATCCTGTCTGGGTAGTTTTTTTCCTTCTTGTGTAAATAATCTTCTCCTTTCCCATCGTACCAAACCTGAGTCAGAATATCAAAATCCAAACTCATTTTTCCTGCAGACAATGCTGGCAGTCTTTACCAGTGCCTCTGATTAATTTGTGGTGATGTGAATACCACTTGGGTGCTATGTGTCACCTACAAATCACAGCCTGGTGATCAATTGTCTAACTGTGCCTTTCATAAAGGGTTGGTTAACTGAACAGTAACAATAAGAATGTTTTCTTTTGGACACAGAGCATCACAGTATGTGGGGGTTTTTTGACTTTATTTAGACATACCCCAGATGTGCTCCTTTCTGCTTGACACTCACTGCATTCCTCAGAGAACTCTGTGATAATGATAATATTAGCTGAATTCTAGTTACTGGTGGTGCACAAAAGCTTTCAAGTATATGACAATTTCCTGATAGAAAAGGAGATTCAGGTATTTTATTCTTTACTGTCTCACTAAGAGGATTGCCTTACTTGCATGTCTTTTAAAGGTGGAAAACAGAAGGTGATAGACTGATTGCCAGCAGGTAACAGTAAGATGTATGTTTTACTACTGCTATGCCTGGTTACTATGCCAAAGTTTTCTTTCTTTCTTTTCTGTTTTTTTTAAGTAAGGTATATGCAGGGGAAAATTGAAGTTTTCTGCTGAGTTGGTTTTTTGCCAAGTTTTTTCAGCTGCAGGATATAACGAAGGCCAAACTCTTTGGAACTTATTAGGGCTGTCAGTATAGTTAAGAGGAATCGCACGGTAATAAAGTTATGAATCTGTGCCACAGCACCCATGTGTAATGGATGTCTGTAGACGTATACATGTTTATTATGCCAGGATGCTGGGCAGAGCTCTGTATTTGTCTTCAAATGCAATTGCTCTTTATTGCTGTATAGGTGTACACATACACACAGGAGAGGGAGGAAAAGAAATATCTCCTTTCCCTACGTTATCTAATTCTTTGAAGACAGCATCTGCTCATAATGATAGGGTCATTGACAGGCAGATGTTCCAAAGCTGGGTATAACTGTAGCATCAATTGAGATTTCAACAATTCCTTTCTTTTTATATTTTGATAGGGCATTTTCAAAATATCATGTACTTTGAATTTAGGAAAGACAGAAATATAAACGCTTTTGTTTTTTCTCATACTTTAGCCCCAATAGTTTTTTTTTTGTTTTTTAATGATGAATTCTTCCATGTTCTACAGCACAGCCACAGTTCCCAGTGGAAATGGAAGCTGTCATTTGGGTCATTTGTTCAGAGCTGTGGTTGTGCAGTCTCTCTCTGCCTTGGCTGGTGTGTGCAATGCACCAGCACCCTTACAGTCATTCCCTTCATGATTTGTAGGCAGCTTTTTGTTTACCAGAAGTTACCAGGAGGAAGACATGGCTTTCACTCAAAACATGTAATAACACAGCCAAATTGGCTTTTATGAAACTAGTTTTATAGGTACTGCTTACAACAAAATGTGTCAGGAAATGCGTGTTTGAGTCAGAAAGCCCAACCTATGTTGCTTTCTGTGATGCTACAGGAAAGGAGAGAGGGGAACAAAGCTAAGCATAAAGGGGCCACAGGGGGATGTTGCCTGTGTTGACATCATCTTCCTGCAGGGACTATACAAGGAGCAGGTTTCAGGCTGTGAAAGGGGGCAGGCCCCCGACCATGGCTGTTTGGCACTGGGCTGGGCTCTGAGCCTTGCCTGGCATCAGCCAGCAAGTGCTGTCTCTCTGTCTGCCTTGGCTTGCCTGCTGTGTGCTTTGAGGGAAAGATCCACAGCTTGCAGGACGGGCACATGGACAGACAGAGGACAGCTAAGGGATGAGCATGCCCAGTGCTCCCAGGAGCCTTTGCTTTAGCCCAGGAGCTCTCTGGGTTGCTCCATAGAGCTGAGATTCACTCAGAAGGGCATTATTTTGAGTAATTCCTCATGGGCTTAGATGGAATGCAGATGAGTGGGGAGCAGTTCCTTCTGTGGGACAGTCTGCCAGCCAAGGACATGCTCTGGCTCAAGGATACCATGCATTACATGAGATCTTCAACTCCACTCTAAAGTGAATTAGGGTTAAAAGGCTCCCCTTTTTTCAGCTTGAGACTTGGAGTACTCTTGGGTTTTGAGGTCTGACTCAGAAAATAACCCCTGTCAAGACAGGTGGTTTAATTGTGAAGCTGCTACAGTTTTCCAGCATTACAAAGCTATATAGGACACTGCAGTTCTATGTGGTATAGCTGCACAGTACACGTGGTGGGATTTAGTTGGGTGAGCTCCAAAGCAACATTTTGTCTCTTACTGATAATTATTTGTCATAGACAGATGAAGGAAACCACCCCCTCCTCCTCCCCCTTCCCCCCCCAAACCCTGATTAGCTTTTCAAGCTGGGAGTTAATTTGTCCATAGTTAAACAGAAGATATTTATAGAGACATTAGCTGGTTGTACAAAATACTTCAGAAGTTTGTTTGGAAGCGATTGAAATCAGCTGTTACTGAACTGAAAAACCAGCCACATGAGCTAAGTCTACAGCCCTAGGTTCATGTGTTGCCTGGTAATGTAGCACTTTCTTCTTCGAGCAGCATTGCCCGTTCAGGGCAGTACCATCAATCCCCTGCCTTTCATTGGTGGCTATTAATAATTCAAGGATTAAACTCACTGTTGAAGAGGAGCAATTTCAGTGGATTTTAATGAGAAACTTCTCTGATCTCTTCAGTTCTGACAGCCCTTCTTCTACCCCTCAGCAAGTTGTGGGCCCAAGTACTGTGGCATGAATGAGTAAAGCAAAAAAAGGGTCATTAGGGTAATGAACTGAACTTGTCTCATGTGAAAAGGAGCTTTCCAGGTGATGCTCTTCCCACTGACGGCAGCTACGCTCCACCGATGCCCTTTCTCTAGGCCATTTCTGGAGTATATTGCCGAACAGAAGCAGAGCTTTCCCTCCTATAAAATACTAACACAGATCACTGATTTCAGTGCATTAATCACTAGGTTGAAAAGCACAAAGTCGATATTTTAGTTTGGTTTGGTTGGTTGGTTTTCTTCTTCCATATAAGTAATTACCATTAGTTCAACATCATGCTTAACTTGCCAATATTTAAATACCCTAGAATCAGCCCTCTTACAACATCCTCATCTGTGTGTTACATCCACAACTGAACCAGGCCTCTGCAGCCCTGGTTAATACCTGAGCAGCTCAGAGCTGTGCTCTTCCTTGGCATGAGTGGGAACATCACAGCCTTGATCTCTAATGGGGGTGTCCTATGGTTCGATGACTCCCAGTGGTGGCTGGATTCCTGGGGACATACTTCCTTGATAAATAGTGTGCAAAATGCTTTCAAGACACAAAATGCCAAAGAAGCCTTTAAGATAGTTTGAAGCAAGGCGCCTGAACATGGGGTAAAAGAAAAACCTTTCTATACTTAATCTCAAAGTCAGAAGTTTACTGCTGATGTTTACACAGATGCCATAGAGTTGGAGCCACTGCACATCTGGGGAGTAGGCGGCTAAATCTCCCTTTCAGTTTTTTACTGGAAACTTGGTTAGAGGAGGTTGCCTGACAGCACGAATAAATCAACATGTTGTCCACAGGAAACAAGGAGATAGCTGGAATGAAGCATAAATAATGCAATGCTAACACGGAAGGATTATTTCATACCTCTTTTCGGACAACTATAGTGAATGGTTTGCTGGAAAAATTCTTAGAGAGCTGTTCTAAGTGCACAGTTATGAATGATCTCTTCACCCCCATGCAAAAGGCTGGATTAGCAAGATTCCACATGGCCGCAGACGGAGAGGCAGAGGAAGATGCGAGAGACAGAAGACAATGTGAAAAGATCTTTTGACATGTTTTATCCTTGCTTTTGTTAGGGGAGTCAAAGAACAAAGACTTTTTGGTTTCGGCAACATGAAAAAAATGATTTTATGTTTTCCATAAAACTCTTTAGATTATAAGAATGAAAAGATGTGTCATTTTTTAGTCATCTGCTTTTCCCCATAAAAAAGTTACCATGTCTTATCTTTTACAAGAGCAGAGTTGCTAAAACCTGCTTGGTTAGAACATTTTAAAAAATATTACTTCCTAGTTTTTTTCTTCTCTGAGCAAAAGGTCTGTCCCACCTCTCCTTGCTGAGAAACTCAGCTATTGTCAACGAACTGGTGGTCTGATGTAGCGAGAAGTGCTACTGAGGGGTTGTCTTACCAGTCACCGTCATGACTGGGTGCAGTTTTGCCTTGTGCACACACTGGTACCTACTTCATGATAGGGTTACACTGCTCACAACCTTGAAGTCTGCAGAACATCTTCTGGAAGCACTGACTTGCCAGGTATATCAGGAAAATATGTGTAAGGCCAGGAAGATGGTGACTGGAGAGTGCAAGCTCCTGTTGTTTCCTAAGAAGCTCTGTCAGGACCCAGGAAATCAAACCAATCAAGTGCTAAGATATTGCTGAGAAGGGGGTCCTAGTGCTACTACTTTGCAAATCCATTGCAAGCCAGCTGCACAGAGATGCCAGCTGGAGAGTGAAACCACTGAGAAACACTAATGCAGGAAGTCACAACTCAGATTTGAATTCCAATGACTTCCCTCTGGATTATGGGCATATTGTTAAGCTTCTGGGGCAAAATGATTAGAGCTGTCAAGGTTCAGGGTTGAGCCAGACACTAGATGAATGACAGATTGCTCTCTATTAGCCTTTCTTCCTTCCCAAAGGGGAAGAGAAGGGGAATAAAGGTGGGAGACTTACTGATTAGAAAACTAAGACAGCTTTAATGAAAATAATATCAATAAAATGGAATATATACAAATATATACAAAGCCAATATTGAACCCAATCCCCCCCTGATTGCAATTACGGCACAATCACCACGGATGCTGTGGAGCAGGCACTGGGGAAATCCGAAACTGGACTCGGTGGCAGACGGGAACCAGATTCAGGAACTGGATTATGGAACTAGATTCAGGAACACAAGGCTTGGGATCAAAGGCAGAACAGAGTCCTTCTTGGATGCCAGCCATTGAAGAAGAGAGCCTGACCCTCGTGATCCCTCAGCTTTATACTGAATGTGACGTATATAGGATGGAATCCCTCGTTGGTCAGTTTGGGGTCACCTCTCCTGTCCGCTTCTCCCCACAGCTGCAGCATTTTACTTTCTGCACCCCCCAATGTGGTACACAAGACCCAGCAGTGGCCTTGGTCTGCACACCAATCCTTGGTAGTAACTCTAAACACTAAGCATTATTGCTGCTAGAAGCAGACACTGTCTGCCAAAATGTGTCATTAACTTCAGAATGTGCAGTTACTTAGAAGAGGCTGAGCTGAAAAGTAAATTCACTGAACAGAATTAATTGTATTTTAACTCAAACCAAAACAAGTGCAAAAATAAATTATGAGTTTTCTCAATCACAAAGTTGTAAAAGTCTATTACAATGCAAAGCATAAACACAGACCAAGGGAGAATGCTTGAAAGATCCTTGGACAGGTACAGCATTAATTCATGAGAACTTCAGCTGCTGTCAGAGCGTCTATTTCCCAACTGCTGTGTTTGAGGCTTTTTTCTGAAGCAGCCCATGCTTATTTGAAAAAAATGAGAGGAGCAATTGCCAGAAGCAATGTTTAGTTCTACAGTGTCAAGGGAATGAGGGACCATTTCTTCTCAAGCTCACCTGCTCCTTTGAAAAACCTATCAGTTCTTCTCCTCCTACAAAAGCACCTCTAGCTCATAACAATGCTGTCTGGCAGCTTCTGCTCATGCTGCAACCTTTATGTGACTCAAAAATCAGTGTGCCTGAGTTTTTCCAGGCACGTTGCAAACTGTTACTCTTAGTATTCCTGGAGACACAGAACCCTATCAGTGAAAAAGACTGTCCTGAATGGAAGACTGCCCTAGAGAAGCTGTGCCAAGGGTAACTTATACTTAGAAGCTTCTTGTGAGTAGCTTAGTTATCTGTGGGGTCTTAGGTTTTATTGCACCAGTCCACCATTCTTCCATGTTTTGGGCTTTTTTGGTGTTCTTGTGTCATAGTGCTGTCCCCAAACCACATGTGGTAGTATCTGTGTCCAGTATTAGAGGTTTTGAGTTACAAGGAAACCAAAACAGAAGAGGTCATTAGGGAATTTTCAAAATTCCAGAAAAGTTTCATTGCATTCAAGTGACCAGAGGAATGCTCTTTCATTTTCACTAAGTGTGTGGGGTTTTTTCCTGTAAAAGCCCCAGCTGAACTTTCTGTTGTGGCAGAGTACTACAAAGCTCTGCACACCTGTAAAGATAGAAATTTGGCCATTTCTGCACAGTCTTATTCTGCTTTTGCTGGTGGAAATTCACTCCTTACTGATTATGCTTCTCTCAATTTTTTTTTTTCCAAGCAAGCACCAAGTTAGAATTTAGACCCAACAAAAAATGATTAGGGAGGTCTGTCAGCTATTTCAAAGTGACCTCTGTATCCTACAAGCTCTTGCAATCATGGTCTTTTCTGTTGACTCAAAGCCTGTGCTGCAGGCTTCCCCTTGTCTTTGGGTTCCATTTGTCATTACTGATTTTTAAAATCCAGCATCGAAAAAACCAAGTGGGTCCACTACAGCACCCAGAGTAGCCTCTGTGTGTGGTACAGGATACTATTCCTTCACAGTGACTTTGCTGCCTGCCCCTACATGGTCTCTGAATGTCTTTGTTCTTTGCCAGATGATGGCCAAAGGCTCTTGGAGCAATTTTTAATAGCTTGTAAGATTACTTTGTCCTTTGCAATTATAAAATGATGAAACAATTTACTGAGCCTCTTCCCTCTGCATCAGTCTTTGCTGAACTGATGCTCAGTGACTGATAATAACTGAGAAAAGAACAATTCCTAAACAAAAAGTAACTTCAAGTTATGTTGAAGACATTCATTTTAGATCCATCCCATGCTAAACCGAGCCAAACTGAATCTAAATTCAGGGAGCTTCTACCCTGGAATATTCTTTTTTCTTTAGTTTTTTTTTAGAGTTGACATCTTCAAGATGCAGACAGCTTTCTGTTCATCTTCCCAGAAATTTATGTGGGCTGGATAACAAATGGAGAGAAATAAGCATCTTAGCAAATGATGTCCTTAAACCCACAGATGTTTTTCTTATTTGAGCTGAGACAACATGATCTCTACTTCCTGGATCTCTGTAGGCTACAAAAAGGCTGTGAAACTCCTGTCATAGTAAAGTTCTTTGGTGGGTCCGATTCATTATCCAGGTGGTGTCTTTTGACTGGGGTCTCTAACTTTAGTTTCTTTGTGGATCTAATTTCTCTTAGCTCCATCATCTCATCAGCAGCTCTTCTCTGGCATATCTGGGGAGAAGTCCAGCAGACAGGCAAGCTAGGGTTGGACTTGTAATGAAGACAGGAAGCAGGGAGACCAGGAGAGACATGAGCTCAGGGGTAGAGCAAGGAGGTGATGAGCATTGAGCCTGAAGAACAGGGTGTCAGACATTGCAGTAAAGGCTAAACAATGCCTCAGTCAGTGGGGCCAGGAAATTCTGATGCACAAAGGCTTTTGGGCTGAAGCACAACGAGGGAAGATCAGAGCAAAGAGATGGAATTTGGGCAGACAGCTCTCAAGAAGATATATTTGGCCATTGCTGCCTGTGAGCTGTTGTTTTGCAGAGGATTTCCACTTGTATTGAAAGCAGAGGAATGGCTGCATGAGGAATCAGTCACTCCAGCAAGACTCATGTTAGCAACTTTCATCTTGACTTAGCATCTTCCATTTCTTGGAAAGTCTGTTCCTCAATACTTAGGTTTCTGGTCATGTCAGTCATTTTTCTTGCTTCTTGAGCGTGGAAAACTATAATTGAACAATTAAACAATTCCCTGCCTTACTTCTGTCTCTGGTGAAATTCCTCTATTTTTAAATTGCTTACAAAGCTCATTGGCTTGAACACAAAATCAGTCCAAAACCAAATTACTGGTGTTATTCTTACAGTCCTAAACCACATTTTCTAGCACCTATCCCAGAAAACTCTCTAGTGGCTTCCTCCCAGGGTCATACACCAGTGACTCTGTGACTGTGCCTACATTAGGGCTGTGCCCTTTCTCTCTCTGCATCTCGTTCTGATGTAACACCCCAGTAATGACGAGTCCCTACATCAATGTTTCAAATGTTGGAGTAGCTTCTCCTGTGTTCTTACATGGCAGGAGTACACTAGCAGAGGCTTCAGGTGACCTCTGCTGACTACTTGTTACCAGAAAATGAAACAGTGTTTTCTGTCTTCATGACAACAGTCTGTAACTGTCTTCATGATATGACACTGTCATGATGCAAAGATATGTGAATGCGGATTTACTCAGCAGCGTCTGTTAATCTACATTGCTGAGGATTTTTATGATTATGTGAGCAACCTCAGTTACATGTTTGGAGAAGAACTGAAGAAGGCCAGCCTGGTCTCCCTTGGTGATTCATTTCCTCTACACGCTTGAAGCTTCTGGCATCTGCTGTCCCAGGTGAGACAAGGCTTTGGGGAATCAGAGTCTTCAGGTCCAAGGAGGGTAAAATTCAGGGAATCTCCTGCCTGCACTGGTATTCCCATATTATCAATTTCTCACCCATAGAATCATAGAATGTTTTGTGTCAGAAGGGACCTTTAAGGGCCATCTAGTCCAAGTCCTGACCATGTTATGAACCAACATTGTTCAGGCTGTTCAGTGACCCCAGATTCATGTAATTACTGAATTAAAGTCAGACTCTTAATTGTGTTCTGGATTAACAACACTATTTGTGGTTTATATGAATTAGTGACCATAATCCTGATGATTAATTGTTTTCTGGTGGCTTCTACATTTGTGTTGACAGTACTGCTCTTTCCCAAGAAACGAACAGTAACTCTACTTTATATTAATTTGCTTTGAGGTATTAAGCCACAGCTAATAATTCTGCCCTCCCTAGGCTTTTGTTTTCTTTAGAAAACAGTTTAAAGATTGCTTGGTGCTCTTGTTCTGTTTTTGGCCAGACTCCAGCAAACCAACATCTAGAAGTCACACTCTAATTAAAACGGTCCTTACTGAGAGCTATCAAGCTATGAAGCATATCTGTGTTTTCAACTCTGAACTTCCTTCCTGAGGACATTATGTGTTTTAATGAAAAAGAACATGATTTCTTCAGCAATTTTTTTTTTTTGTCTTCATGAACCGCAAAGATAAGGTCTGTCACATATGTTGTGTATCAGAGAAGCACTCAAACAGTTAAGAGAAAACCAGAACATTTCAGTCAGCCTGTCTCATTTTGATGATTTCTTTATTTCTTTAGCAAAGGGGGAAAATAACTGACATTAGCTGCAGGCTTTGCCAAAAGAGACATTTGTTTTCCATTAGCTGCGCATATCCTTTCTTAAGGGCTTACTGTGAATTGAGACACAGCTCTGGGCATAGATCTGGTTTATGTAAGGCAATTTTGCTAAGGATAAGTAAACTTCACACTCAGAAGTTTACTGTCTCTTCCTCTAATTCTATATGGATTATCTCTCTGCTTAACGCCCAAGGGCTCTGAGCCTGTCTCACCTTGGGAAGAAGTGCCCCAGAATAGGAGGGAGTGGCACTGGGCCTTCAGAGGTCCTACAACAATCCAATTTAAGAAGAATATACTATTTAAAACTGGTGTAATATTCTAGACTTAAAAGATTCTCTCCATCTGGGATCAGGTGAGTGCTGTAGTGAAAGGCATAATTCCTCATCTGATCTGCTTGGTAATCTACAGCAAATGGAAGAAAAAAACCATTCCAAACATTTTTTATTTTTAAGTGAAGTGTGGACTGGAAGCAATCCTCTGGTCAGTCTGTTACCACAACACAGTGTGTGCTTAACTAGTAACTTATTTTAAAATCAGGTTTTCACACCTTGCAGTGTACAAGAAGCTGCTCATGGCCACATGGATGCCAGAGGGATGCAGAAGTAGTACTTATTTATACTTTTAGATTAAAAAAAAGTTTTATAAGTGAAACTCACCACAGACTTCAGCAGATATATTTTCTAGCATGCTGAAAAACACAAGTGCCATGAGTGGTCACTGTCTCTGAAATATTAGGTCACTGTTTCTTTGGATAGCACAAACCCCAATATAGATGACAAAAAGGGAAACCAAAATTCAGTGTTCATCTCTACCAGAGACTCTGAATGAAAGTGCTTTGCTGGAAAGCTGAAGCTCAGAAAAATCTCATCAGCACACAGGCTTCCAGTCTGCATCTTATTCCATATCATGAAGAGCTGGAAGAAACAGATAGGATTTGCAGCCTGTTCTGGAGGTCAGTGGGCTTGGATGCCCTTCAACCAAAGAAGGAGGGAGCCTTGTATAGTCAAGAGATCCATGTGAGTTGCCATGCCCTGCCAACAGATCCCTCCTGAGAAGGCCCATGGAAGACTCCTTGTGCTGGCTGGAAGGAGGGCAGAGGAAAGCGGACAGACAGATAAATAATACATTTCAAGGTAGACAGTGTGCTTGGCAGGGTGTCTGGCTTTAATCACATGCCCTGCTCACTTCAAGAGAGGTTGTGCTGAGAGCAAAGACACATTGGCTTGTGGGAAGCCCTTGAGAGTCCTCATTCACAGAGTATGAAGAAAATGTATTACTTGGAATAGGTGTTAATTATTTTCCAGTCTTGTAGAAGAGACACCATGAAGACATAAACGACCTCTGTGCTGAGAGAAGAGATTAAATGTGAAAATCTTTCCCCAGAAAAGTGAAAACTTCATCAAGCTGTAGGTCAAGTTTCATTTTGTCTGGTATAGTATGATATGGGCAATGCTGCCCACATGGGGTTCTTTGCTGTACAAAATGTTGATGAGGCTGATATATACGTGCAGCTCATGCTGCATGCAGTATACAGAATGGGGTAAGTTAATGAAATCACTGGAATATAATAGTGGCTCCCAAAGCAAGGGAGATCCCCCCTCAGATGGTATTTGATAACTCCTCATTGTTTGTTGGACTATTTTTAACTGAATGTTTTAAATGATCATCAGAGTGTGCAAACATGTAAGAAAATCCTTTCCTCACAAATCCTATAACCTGGAATTAAATGAGACTACAGTATTTTCCTAACTGGAATTCTACCTTTTTTTTCTTTAATTTCTATCATAAGATCCATTATACTAATCAGAAAAGATTAAGGCAACATCAGCATAACTAATACAACTGAAATATTACAGTGGTTTTTTCTTGTGTAGGATGGCTGTGATTGAAAGGAGGAGCTTATACCTGATTTTGGTGAAATCACTTTGGAAACAGATAGGATATTGATCCCATCTTATGAGTGGCCTTAACCATCTAGATGGGCCACACTTACTCTGATGCCCATCAAGGGCCTGTCTGCTGTGACCTGTGTTATGTCACTGATTTAGCTGTTCTAGTGATGGACTTCTTCTCAACCTCCGGTTCCCCAGGTCTAGAATTCACAATGCTTTTCCCTGCTTGTGCTGAGGCAATCTCCAGTGTCTCAGTACAGGTAATAGATTCTGGGACCATACAACCAAAGTAACCTCTGCAGGGAATGTGCTCCCATGAAAAAATGTGGAGGACACATAAGCACATTATTGTGACTAGACATGTGGAGAGGGAGGATATTTCAGAGACAAGTAGAGAGAGCAGTATAATTTGACATAAATGCCTTGGGTATGCTGAGCTGCTCGAAAGCAGTTGGAAATATGTTTGCTAAACAATAGCAAATGCTTCTATGGGGATCCAAATAGGAACAAATCTCCTTTCTTTTAATGAAAGAGGGTATTAAAAGGAATATTTTGTTCTCTGTAGTGTGTGGTTAAGCTGTAGTGAGCTATATAATTATTGCCAAAATAGGCAATGGATACAAATTATCTAGCATCTGAGTACTTTCATCTTAAGGAATTTTATTTCATCTGTCAATGGGATTTTTTTTTTTTGCAAATTGTGTTTTCCTTCTATATTCAGTAGCAAAGACTTTCTGATTTCCAGGGTAGTAAGTCACATAAGATGGTCCAAATGAGAATATAAAGTTTTTTGTCTATGAATTTTTTTCTTTTCTAGGCACATACATTCCTTTTCCTAAAACATGTTCCTTCTGTGTCACTTGTGCCAACTCATCTTCTGGCCAAAATGAAGGCAGCAAAGATTATTTCAAGCCTTTCACTGTTTTTTGTGTTGTTTGTTTTTGTTTTTTAAACCTTTAAACTTGTATCTTGCATAGAGGCTGTAGAAGAATGTATATTTTATCATTTACATGCATGTGGAGACTTCATTTTTGCAAACAGGCTTTAATCAAGTGTTATTTTAACTCAGCCTTCGGTTGTGTCTGTTTACCCATGAGGTGCAGTTTCACCAGTGCCCTGGCACTTCATCCTGAGACCACTAGAGCAGGTATCTTAGACACCATGTCTGGCGTTTGCTCTTTAAGCCACCTTCATAAGCATGTCCCAGGCTGCCACTGCTGTGTGAGGGGACAGTGCCGTGGCCAGGTCATCAGCCTTGTTGTGCCAGCCACTGATGCTGCCAGAGTGTTGACATAAAGAGTGGTTCGTCTGAATCTATGCTGGGATCTGAAGAAAAGAGGTGGAATGTTTTTAGGGAGTCCCACTGGAGCACAGTCCCGCCTTTTGGCCACTCAGACAGGATAGAGGCAAACCCAGTACTAGGACCAAATCTTGTTCCATAGATCATATTGACCTCTTTTCCCAGCATGAACCCTTTTGTTTCAAGTCACAGTACTTGTAATCTGTGCATGTGGCTCGGGCTGCATAAAGAAACTACCTGTGCTTTTCTGTGAACCCACCTTAATGCTATCAAGTCAGAGTGGCTGGTCTTTGCTGGACAACAAAGCTAGTTCTCTTCTCTGCTTTCCCCATGGAGCAAGGCACTGCCTGTTCCCTCCTGCCTGTGCCTGGGGAATGAGGCAGAGGAGCAGGTGACGTATCTGCAACACTTGCAGCAGAATGGAGTTGAGATGACTGCTGCCCAGAAGGAAAGCGGGGATGGGGACCCTGAGGGGTGTCTGCAAAGCAGCATGCCTGGCATGAGGTGAGCTTACCCAGCAGCTGGTGGATGCTGTGGCGTTGCCAGCTACCAAGCACTATGTGGGCTCCTGACAGTCCCTCTTTATCCTCACAGCTCTGCCAAGCAGCCATCTGGGCACACTGGGCATCTTGCTGTCTGACTTCACCAGCTACTCGGGGGTCCCAACAGATGGTTTTACCTTTAGCAGATGGGCAAGGGAACATCGATGATGTCCTCAGCCTCTGTGGAGGGCTATCACCATGCCAAGGAAAACCCTTGGCAGTGGTGGCTCTTCATAACAAGGAAGCAGTTGAATGTGGAGGCTGAGAGGGGATCCTGCCAGTGATTTATTTTTCCTTTGCTTTTGCCTTTGTGGGGTAGGCTGTCACAGCCACAATTGTACATGTTGTGGTGACAGATACTTTCAAGGAGGCGTGTGGTGAGCCCAGGGGGATCAATGCTTGTTTGCTGTAAAATCTGCAAAGCACCTCAGAGCCGAGATGCTTTTTGGTCATTGGCATAGGATCACCACATAGCCTGTCCTTCACTGGGTTATCTGCCTCAGAATCATCTCATATAGATGTCCTCAGAGCCTGCCAGACTCAGAGGGATTCCAGGTGGCCCTGGCAGTGGGAGAGGTCTGTCTAAATGAGTGTACCCCTGGGACGAGTCTGTACCCCGTTTCTCTTGGCCAGCAGAGAAAGTGCAGTTTACTGTGAGCTTATCTGCCCAGCTGTATAGACATCACCTCAGTGTTTAAATTTGCGTCTAATCTGAGCTGGCTCTGGTGAATAAGTGTCACTCTAGCTAAAGACTCCATGCCTTGTGTCCCAGCTCCAGGGCGCAGGGCCAGCTGCTTGCTGCGAGCCCTGGCCTGTGTCCTATGCTCGTTTGCTTCCAGGTCTCTGAGGCAGGAGTTCCTCACTGTGCTGGGAAAAGTGGGCTGACTGGACTCGTGTCTTGCCAGAGGCCCCCCCTGGCTGTTTTTTTTGTTGACAACATAAAAAGGGGTTTGCAACGGTCAGCAGTTAGGTATTTCTGCATTTTAAATCATGTACCTGCTCTCTAGGGTGAGTGTCTTGTTCTTAGATGTGTTATACCCTTGTTACCTGCAGACTGCAGGCGTTTGACTCATCTTCGTCCAGCCACTGTGCGCAGCAGGTCCGTCCCTGTGTCTGAGGGCAGCCAGGTAGTTCGTGTAGAAAGGCGGCCGCTGAGAAGCTGGGGAATGACTTGGGAGGAGACACTGGGATCTGGTTTGGGATCCAGAAGTGCTGGGAGCTGGCCCCTCACCCTTTGGCTGCAGAGCCCCTTCTCTCTTCTCCCATTTTAGTTGCACCTGCAGGGATGTTGAGCAGGCCGTGCGGGCATGTGTGTGTCCTGCCCGGCACAGCCCTCTTGCTGGGAAGCTTGCCTCCAAGAGCTGTCTTCACCTCCTGGGAAAGGCTGCAGGAGCATACACTTTCCAAGCAGCGTGTTGCAAGGGTGGATAGGCCCCAGCACCATGGGGCTTCTCCCGTCCTCGTCACCCGGAGGTGGGGAGCAGAGGAGGGAGCCATTGCCGTATCTGAAGGTGATTTTGGTAGGCGGCAGCCCAAGACACCAGCCCAATGGGACAGTGACCGAGGGAACAGGGAGAAAGAGGCAGCTAAGGGAAACTGATAGAGAAAGAGGATGTCTCCATTTAAGGCTCAGGGCAAGGCCACGTGGGATGCAGAGAAGGATTAGCCCCCTTCCCTCCTCCCTCCTAGGGGAGGATAAAAAGGGGAATAAGGAAAAAGAAAAATGCCTCACCCAAGGCTGGAAGTTGAGACTACAACAAATTCAGTGAGTAACAGGAGAAAAACAGAAAAAGGAGTATTAAGGGCAGGAGGATAGGGGACTATATCCAAAACCTGCTCTGGGTGGCGATGGATTGTGCGGTGCGCGTGGGGCCGGGCCCAGCTGAGCCGAGGTGCCCTCGCAGCTCCCTCAGCCTGGGAAGGAAAAGCATCCCCGACCTTCCCGTCTCCTTGTTCTGTGGAGTGTGACAGGGAAGGGGGGGGAACAAGAGCTGCCCTTGAACTCCTCAGGGCCCTGGGGTTACCACCTGTTCCCCCGACTTGGTCTGTTCACTCCTAAACCACACCAGGGGAGACATTTGGCAAGGCCGGACATAAAAAGAGTCTTAAGGCCGGAGGCAGACGGACTTGTGCAAAAAGTGCTGGAGGCCAGAGAACTGTTAATCTACATGCAGATGGACTTGTGGACTACCCATTCTTCAGACTGGCAGTATCTCTTGGGACTATGGCCACAGGCAACATCAGGTGTGGTGGAGGCCGACCAAACTGCTCTTTCCGTAGCTGTTTGGGTGGGCAGAGCTCCCTGCTTGCCTTGCACAGGGAAGCGTGCAGTGATTCTTTTGTCCTCCTCCATGTAAGCCTTGAGACAAACTCTGTGGCAGTGTCAGTTGGCACTAGGGGCTGAAGGTGCACTTGATGGACACCCAGCAGAAATCTAGGCTCAGCCTTCTCAAAGACTGTGACACTGGAAAGCAATGACTGGGAAATCATCCTCAGAAAGAGAGCACTCTCCCCAGTTGCATGGGTGGGGTCCCTTCTCCCATGGATATCTCTGTCACCAAACAGAAAGGAGATGCCTGCTTGTCCGAGTCACCTGCCACCCATTCATACGTGAATGTGTATGTGAAATGCTGTGCATTAATTATCTGCAATGTCAGCTGAAGGTACAGAGTACAGTCAAATAACATTCTTGAAACAAGTGTGGGTCTGTACTGGGAACTGTGCTAGAAATTTGTGTTACAGTCAAAAGAGGTATTCCTAGGATAGTCCTGCTGAGGCAAGGTGGGACAAAAAATGGGAGTGCTTGCAGGAATCAATGAGGATCCAAAGGGAGGAAATGGCATGTGAAACATTTGAAGGTTTGCAAAAGTAAAGGCTAGTATCGAAGCTGAGGCCTTCACAGAACTGAAGGAACTTTGGGTTTTGAGGGTTCCCCAGAAAGAACAGATAAAAGACTTTGAGGCACCATAACAACTTTTTTCATGAAGGAACAGTTGAATGAGTGGGAAGTGCAAGTGTGACACCTCAGCCCTGTAATAACAAGATGAACTGATGAGGTCATCAGCAGCCTGACTGCCACAGACAGGTAGGTTTTTTGCAAAATATGATCAAATTGTCTCTAGCCAGTTTGGAGCTTGTGAGCTGATGTGAGCAAAGACTAAAAGAATTAAAATGTCAGCTCCACAAGTAAAGATTCACAGACCAAAGTAGAAATTCTCCATGGGGACATGGAATTCAGCCAGTTAAAAGACTTGGGTAAGACATGAAACTTTTATACATTTTCTCCTCTATTTGTAAACTTTCATACTGCCGAAGGAAGAATTCAGATGGTTACAGCTCATAACTCCTAAACAGGTTTATTTAACTTCAGTGCTAGAACTCAGATAAATGTGTAGGAGGATGGAGATCTTTTGAGCAGGGAATGTGACTTCTAGGAGGTGCCTACAGCAGATCACGGCTCTGCAGAGGTGACCTCAGCTCTCCAAAGAGAGTCAGAAATGTTCAGATTTGAAACAGGCTTTTGAGCTCCAGGAGAGGCTGCCTCGGGGTATCTCCCAGGATTGAAAGGCAGAGAAAAGTCTTGGGGGCTCAAGGTGATTCCTTGTTCAGTTTGATTTCAGAAAAGTCAGCATGAACTTTTTTTGCACTTTCTGAAATAACCCCTCCTTTATGTGGGAAATTACCAAATTCTGAGTCTCATTTCACTTAGGAATGAAAACTTAAAAGATTTTTTGAATTTCTGACAAACTGGCAATCTCATTCCTCATGCTACAAGACTCTTCTGAAGGTATGAGCCAAACCCTTGTTTTGTCCTTTAAAATTAATGGCTGCAACAGAACTGGGATTTTTCCTATCTGGTGTTTCAGATACAGATGATTTTACTTGGTGTGCCATAGTTACTATGTCAGTCCTTTACCTACAGCAGTGAGCATCACAATTGTCTATTATTCACCTGTGACTGCTGAGGCAGACCTCTGAACTGCCATTCCTCCACAGGTGTATTCACATCTTACAGAATTGTTTTATCTTTGGTGTTTTTTAAAAACATTTTTTTTCTGAAATGATGGCAGAGGAATATAATAATATGTGAGAGCTGCAATAGTTCTGGGATGAAGTCCCTACACCCCGTTTTCAACTACTGAGAGCACTGATGACATCACGCTTCCAAATATTGTCTGTTCTCAACTAGCCCTTTTCTCTTGAATTTTTGTAGCACTGAGCAGCATTGCAAGGATAGGGATTTTGATCCAGCAAGTGACTGAGCACTTTGGGAACTCACTCAGCTCACAGCCGTGCACCAGAAAGGTCTAATTAACATAACGATGGAGTTATATAAGGCAGCTGCCAGCTGGTAGAGGAGGTTGTGTGTGATGGCTTGGTGCTTACTGAATGTGGGTGTAATTATATGAGGAGCTCTGAATGCTCCAGATATTATTGTCCTGTACTGTAGGAAGTGCTTGGAGAAAAGATAAAGAGGGGAATTACTAAGGATGTTGCTGGTGAGTAGAGTGTGAAGAAGCATTAGAGACATCGTGTGGTGAAACTCTGGGCTGTTACCTCTCTGGTGCTTACAGCGATGGCAGTAAACAGGAGGCAAAAAGGTAATGTTATCCTGTTGTGTTCAAACCAGTGATAATAAAGAATTAATATTGGCTTTCTTTAATCTGCTGCAATTGAAATGCCACTTTAGAGAAAAAAAAGAGTTAACAGTCTGTTAGTCTTTAGAAATCAGTACAGTTATTAATTAAAGTGGGAAAAAGTGGATGAAAGCTGGTTTTGCCTCATAGATTCAGCATAGGGCTGAAACAAAGCACCAAGACAATGCAAGTGAAGTGCTTGCCTTGGTATCCATTAGGTCCTTATGCTGGCAGTTGAGCTTGCTGTTAAAAGGTGAGACTGAAAGGTGAACAGCTATGCTTGAGGATGAATATGAAGAGAAACTCAGAAGCGTTATCTAATACAGAGGATTGCCTACATCCAGGAACTGTAATTGATTGCAATTCCAAGAACAGCAACATAAAATAAGAACATCTGTTGAATGGCATGAATTATGAACTTTTCGTGTAGCAACTGATTAGGAGTTGATGATTTACAACTGGAGGATTGCATGTATTTTTATCACGTCTAACTGACAATGGCAGTGAGACCTCTTGCTAAGCTGTGGCACCATTCCCAGGGTAAAGTCTAGAGGGGGACTTGGCTTTTTTAAAAAACTTCTAAGTTTTTTGTTGTCTAGTCAAGTTCTGGGACTTCTTCCTTGTTTTCTGTTGCATCCTTGGACTACTACCTTTTCCATTTCTGGCATCCTCTCATTATTTCTTTCTTCCTCCTGTGCTCCTACTGAAATCCTGCTAATGTTTGTATTAAGTGACCTTATAATCACCTTAAAATGAAAAGAAGACAAGAATTTCCCTTATTGTTAGTCTTGGATGTCAGAACTAATTACTGGGAAATAGCTTTTAAATTGTGTTGAATTTCTTGTTAAGTGGTGCTAGTGGTTGCATATGCAGAGTTCCAACAGGCATTTGCAATAGTCTTTAGCTTCCTCGCAAAGGTTATCCACACCTGGAGAATCACTGCCCTGAATGTTCTTATTTGGATTTTCTTGTTTGATATTTTCCTATTTTGGGGAATTCTGTGCAGCTGGTACTCATTTTAAACCTAATAGAAGAGATGGAGAGAAGAAGGTATGCTCCCTGTGCTACCAAACTCCCTAAAACCTTGGGTAAAAACAGGCTGAATGCATACACATGCAAGACAAGAAGTGTTACTGCCTGGTCAGATCCTTGCTTGGAGGAACCCCTTCGACACCAGGCAGAGATCTGTCGGTAGGTGTTGCAAATCCTGATTTAGTAACCTGTCAACTATGCCAATTTGTCACGAATGAGAGATGTAGTCACTGTCAAAGGTATCAGCAAAAGTTATTTTAATGTGAATTTGTAAACATGCAACTTAGTTTGCTGGCCAGGTTCACTCTATTATTTGTACATAGAAGAAATGTACAAAGGAAAACGGAGTTAGAATCGAGTTGGAATAATTTACACAGATGCTGGAGACAAAGGGTAAGGGAGACCCTCTCATTGAGTCACGAGATTCAGAGTGGACCCCCTTGCTGATGGAGCTTAGGTGTGACTAGGTCCAAACTTAGTCTCGGACTTGGGTAACACTTTATGCCTAATGGAATTAACACAAAGGGTAAGGAAAGGCTCCTGTTGACTCATGAGGTTCAGTATGACCCCCTTGCTTTCTAAACTCCTTGTCAGAGAGGAATTGAGGTGTGTCTGGATCCAAATTTAGGCATAAACCATTGACAAAGTCTAGGACTAATGGAATTAGGCACATGGATTTCATTAATGTTAATTCAGTATGCTATCAGTTGCTTACTGGGGATCTGTTGTGAATAAGGGATATATCCTCCTTGGGTAAGGAAAGATCTTTTAGGTTTGGGTAAGGAATCTCAAACCTTGAGAGACATCCCTGCTCAAGGGGCAAGTCACCTGGCACGCAGTCCAGTTGCAACTCAGTGAACACTTAAGCTGGGCTCATCCAGTGATCTGTTGTTGGTAAAAGGCCTTGTTGCCTCAAGGAGTGACCTTGAGAGTTGTCCCAGTTCAAGGGGAGATCACCCACATGCAGCCACACTGCCTAGCAGAGAGAACTCAAAGAAGTCTCACTTAGGTGGTCATATCTATAGAATAAAGTGGTTAGCTTGTAGCCAAATTGCACATAATGGGAAGGTATGCACAAGACCTCTCTTACCCACAACTTTCTGTGTTCCTTGATGAATGAGTCTTAGAGGAACCACCCACTTTTCATGTGTTAATGAAGGTCATATGCGTAAGTGCTCAGTGGGTCACTGCTCCTTCATGGGTTGTCCGGAGTTCTTAGCCTGGCTATAGCTCAGGCCTTTACCTCCTTTGCAACCTGTATCAAACTACTGCTAATTTGGTCAATGGGGTCAAGTGCACTTCTCACAGTAGAGAGCAACATTGCCCTATTGCTTGGAGTAGCTTCTGTGCTGGTGGCTGAGGAAATGAGGGAGATGAACTTACTGCACTGGGTTACAGGATCCTGTGCGAGTGAACTCTTCTGAAGCAACCCAAGCACCTTCTTCCCAATTCACTAGAAGTGAACTGGAGCACGCAAGTTTGGATTAGATTTAGATTAGTACCTAAATTATACTTAATATTAGTTAAGTGTGCTTGAATACTAGAAGTAATTGGAAATTGCTTAAGGACAGTTGACAAAATACCTCTCTTGGTGAGATGTCCTCCTTTGTCAATGAGAAGCTTTCTCCAGGATGGCAGTGCATTATATTGCTATGGATGTTTGTATTGTGCATTTCCCCAGGCAGGGGAAGTACATAATCATTTCATGATCAGCAATTTCTCTTGGCTCTGAGAGCAGGTAGCTCAACCAGATGTTTTGTCTGTTGAGATTGTACTATTTTCTCTGTTAGCCTGTGTGAGAATTTCTGTGTGTGTGTAGCTTTTGGCTTAGAAACAGACAAAAACCATACCAAGGGCAACATCAGTATGTGCTGTAACGTTCTGCTTTCCTAAAGTACACTTTCTGGGCAACATACTTCAATGTTCTGAACCAAATGAGTGCACTCACATTAAACTACTCCAGATGATTTTTGTAATTAATAGAAGTGGAAGATAAGGACTCTATCTCAGTCATGAATTTTTTCCAAATTACTTTTCCACTCCATACAGCTACATACTGTATAATAGAATTGCAAGTTCTTTAGCTTGTTCTTACTGGTTTGTTGGGTTTTTTGGTTTGATTGTTTGGGTTTTTTTTGTTTTGTTTTGGTTTGTGTGTTTTTTTGGGGTTTTT
>JANVCC010000035.1:15378344-15433009 GCA_025345505.1 Todiramphus chloris collaris | reverse complement strand
GGGTTTTTTTTGTTTTGTTTTGGTTTGTGTGTTTTTTTGGGGTTTTTTTTGTGGGGTTTTTTTTTCCTCCCAATAAACTATATTGGGGCAGAAAAGGAACTGTTTTAGGACCAACTTCATCAGGGCCTTATAGACCTAAAAGCAGTGTAAGAAATTGTATATGTAGACACGCTGGGACAGATTTATCCTCTTGCTGTGGCAGAATCAGTACTGGAGTATTGAGTATTGTGTAGACTTATTCCTGTGGTGGGATGAGACTTCTCTGACTGTTCAAGCTCTCAAACAAGGCAAAGCAGCCCAATAGTGCCCTGAACAGTTCTCTAAGTCAACGCTTGGGGTATGCGAGCCCTGAGATCGTGACCAGGATGGTCTGAGTTGCTCATGGGACCTTGGGATGCTTCTGTGCTATATACAGTGTCTGTTACAAGTCAAAATGGAAATATGGAGCCAGCTGACAAAATCTGACACAGGACTTTTTATCCTCAAGAGAGTGTCCCATAAGCTCCTGCATGCTGTGCACAGCTGTCTGGCTCTGCACTTAGTTGTTTGAAAAGGAACATACAAGCCCTTAGCCCTTAAAATTTAAAACTGGTGAAAAGTAACTAGTTCTCTTTATGAAACCGAGTAAGCATACCTAATTTTTTTTTTTGCTTTTCTATTATTTAAAAGAAAAAAGTAGAAAACTCCAGGATCCTATTGTGGCTTCTGTTCTATTTTCTTTTCCTATTTTTAGCAGAGATCATATGGGTTTCCATAGCATCTGGCATGCAGTTTTCAGTGAAATAAGAACTATAAAGGGCCTTATTTCCCTTAGGAACTCACATGCTAATTAAAGCTGTACTACTCCAGCTGATCAGAGACAGATGAAGTCAAAGCTTTGAGCCCATACACCTTAACTTTGCATGTCTTCAATTCTCAGGGACTGGATCAATTTGAAGGCTTCAGAAACCAGCTGTAGCCCATTGGAAGCTATAAAAGGTGAGGAAAAAGTATGATTTACACCTGCTGTAAACCATAAATTGACTTGTAGTTTGCCAGCTGTCATCCATTTTTCAAGCTGGCTTCAAAGCACTGTATGGTACATTGACCCCTCTCTTTGCTCCTTTTAAAGAGCTGTGTGTTACGAGTTTGTCCTCCTTACTCTTGGCAATAGCAATACTTTGTTCTGATCATCATGCTCTTTTGGATATATTGCTCCTTTACATTCTCATTCTTTTTAGAGTTGCACAGAACTGGCAGCAGAAGTATTTATGGATTCTGCTAGGCAGGTTATTATGGCTTATCTAGGAGCAATTAACAGCCTTCATTAAGTGGGTTCATAATTTCTCACAGTCCTGAGCCTTTGAGTTTTGAACTGTAGCTCCAGTGGATAAAGTCTGCATAACTCTTTGGAGAAATAAAGCCTCTGTAAGTGAAGTTTGATTAGCAACTGTTCCATACTCAGGTCTAATCACACCTGGACAACATGTGGTCCTGAGTAGCAGATGTGCTCGTTGCATTGTGCCACAGCTGTAATCCAGTGGTGATGCAGAGTGATCAGCTGAATTGACCAAATTCTTCTCATCAGGATGTCAAGAATCAGATACTTTGGATGAGGTGTCTAGGGCAGTGTTGTCCAAGCAAGTTGTGGTGTTTAGTTGAGCTGAAAAAGCCTACTTATCTGTCAGGATACTGTAAAGTCTTGCTGCTGCTCTTCCTATGTGTAGGTAGGAAAGATTCACATGATGGTCTCTGCACTTGCAGTAACTTTCAAAAGCCTCAAGTGATGTATGGAACACATGCTCAGTGTATTTTCTGAACGCCTTCCCTTTTGAAAGGACAAGTTAGGCTGAAATGTCATAGTGTGGAAAAGTTAATAAAGCAGCTGTATCTAATTTGATATTAAAAGGTAACAGGAAGAAAAAGTAAATAGAGGACTTAGGGAATAAGAAGGATAGTTTGTGTGTAGCGTAACACACTGAAATGTGACATCTGCAGAAGTCTGACTTCAGCACAAGCTGCACATAATCCAGGCTGGAAATAGACCCTCAGTCATCTCAGTCATTTTCTGTATGGAACTGCATCACAGCACTTCAATTGCGTTTAAGAAATGGTTAGAGTAGAGGTTTGAAAGTTAACTCCTCTGTCCTGCTCCTTATTTGCACAAATTTGAGAAGTGCTTTCACTTCTGTGCACTTATTTTCCTCTCTGTAGAACTGTAAGCCAGTACAAATGATCTACAGGAAGGTGTATGAAATGCTGATGTGTGTTATTTAAAATCTCATTCTGGTCCTTGGATTTAGCTTAAATCTTGAAATGGAGAAAGTAATAGTGTAAAATATTTTATGGCTGTAACGAAAGGAAGTTCTGGCTATAAATATCCGATTTCTTCAATGTTGTTAATTGCTTGGCCACAAGTTCTGCAGATGAATTATGCAATGTATGAATGAATCTTGGTTTTTTGTTTTTCTTTGGTTGGCTGTGGTTTTTTTGGTTTGGTTGGGTTTTTTCGTTTGTTTTTTATTTAAACTTCTACCATTTAACTTGACTGAAATGCCATCTTGTACTTTTATTTGTGTCTGTTCTTTTGCAACCCGCAGTTAAGTGATCGGAAAGTGTACAAGAACCCTTTTGACCCTATATCCAAAGCAATGTGCTAGACTCCAGATTGTAAACCTGCAAAGATACTGTGCTTGATGGTGTTCTTTTCTGGGGATGCAGGGGAAAGAGGAGAGGAGGGTTTTAGCTATACTTAGTGGCAAACCTTGTCCTGGAAGTATACAGCTGGACTATACACTGGACCTACTTAAATACTAATTTGTAACTACTGTGCTGCTTCTGCTTCCTGAGGGTCATTCATACTTTGAGATGACAGGAAATACCTCATGGGCTTTGCTTGGCAGGCAAAGCTTAATTGTAGAATCTTAGAATTGTTTAGATTGGAAAAGACCTTCAAGATTTTCAGTTCTGATCATTAATCTAACACTACCAAGTCCACCACTAAACCATGTCCCTACACACCAAATCTACACATCTTTTAAATACCTTCAGGGATGGTGACACCACCACTTCCTGAGCAGCCTGTACTAGTGCTTTACAACCCTTTGGGTAAAGAAGTTTTTCCTGATACATAACTTAAGGCCATTTCATGTTGTCCTATCACTTGCTACATGGGAAAAGAGACTGACGTGTTGTGTTTTGTCTCTTTAATCTTAACAGATACTGGCAGAGAGAAGAGGTGGTCATACTCTGTCAGTCTTGATGAGGTAGTTTCCCTATCTGTACAGCCAGTGACATTCAGATGGGATGTCAAACCGCATGCAGGTCCCATGGAGATCTTGTGACTAATGACATTAATAAGCATGCCATGCCAATTTAATCTGAAACAACATTCTCAACTATTTGTTACTGTTTAACAGTGCTGAAGGGATCATATTCTATGAAATAGTTGATCTTCTGACAGTACAGCTTTTGTTGTATCATCCCATGTTAGATTCTGGGATTATTCTTGGCTTTGCAGAAGACCAGATAATATTTCTTAAGCTACAAATATCTGTAAGTGAGCTCTGATTCCCTGGGGACTGGTTACCTTCAAGTTGTCTGCCTGGGTTTCCCACCTCTGGAAAAAGGAGATGGTTGCTTAGTCGCTTTCCATTCTTGCCTTCCCTTGTGGCTTCTAGCTAGGGCATAGCTCTGATATCCGTGAAGAGCTGCTGGATCTCATTGTGGGACATGGCCTTTGTAAGCAATGACAAGAACTTTCATTTTGAGTATTTGGAAGGGTAAACTGTAATGTGGCTAAAACAATAGAAAAGTTAATTCTGATGCAAAGTTCTCTTAGACTCCTGCAAACATCTTGTATAAATGTCATCAAATGATGGAATTATGGATCTCTGTTCACTTTCCTAGGGCAAAACAGTATCACAGTATTCATCTGCTTGGTCACAAGAGTCAAAGCAAAGCACTCCAGAGTACAGCAAGAAGAACACAAAGTTATTAACTTGTCAGTGTCTTGGTTGATCAATTGCTGCAAAGAGGAGAAACTAAACTGATGAACCACACAGATAAGTTACACAATGTTATGAAACAGATGTTGAGGAGCTGATTAAATCCACATATTCTTTGTACGAAGAAATTATTTCTGGAAGTTCCCAACCCTAGTCATGGAATATGGCAGCTTAAGCATCGTGCATCTGAGATCTAAATATAGTGAGCCAGAATCATTGCTGCTGGATCAATATTCAGAGATGAGAAATGACTTGCTGTGCATTCAGATGGTCCCTTCTGCCTGCTCCTTCTATCCAGTGGCTTATTGATTACTTATTTAATGACATTTAATCATTAATAGCTTGGTTGTTTGAAAGCCTGTTTATATTGATGATTACATCTGCTTGCATACCTAGCCAACCAATAAATGTCTCTGGGTTTCAGATGCAGCTTGTTAAGTTTTAACATGTTGTTGCCCTGTGTGAGGAGTCACTAACACTGGTGTCTATAAAATCACACCCTTGGTCAAGGACTGTGCGCTTTTGTTCTGCAGGAGGCAAGGTTCCCTGGTGCCAGCTGACTGTTTTCCAACAGACTCCTCACTGCCATTAAGATGCAGAGGCATGGCTCCTGCTGGGAACCCCACTAGTTCAGGTGTACTTTCATGATAGACTCCAGCGACCCTCATATGAGGTGTTCGGGAAGCAGCAGGTTGTCAGATTACAAAACTGATTTTAGCTGTCTAGGGTCTTCCAAGACATAGCTGTTGTCCCTAAGTATGGGCAGGATGGGGAGAAGTCATTCAGCTCTGAGACTGATGGCCTTGAAATAACAGCATTGAGTTGTCATTACTGAATCAAGTCATAGGCTTCTTCCCACTAGAAAAGTAACAATTAGGGGATGTTAGTACCCTTACTTAATACAAACTATAGAGAAGGAAGTTTATTTAAAGTTTTTCTCTGGACTAACCTTTTTGTGACTAAACATAAAGCAAGTGTTTTTTGCATGATATCTCTGTGTAAGGGATGGAGCATCTAGGCTCCCCCATGGCTTAGAGGATTATGGACAAACTGCCCGTACAGCTGAAGTGCTACAGGCCAGCTGGCAGCTCTCTAAGATAAGATGTTGAAAGGTACTTATGACTGCATACACCATGCTATGGTTAATATGGAATGAAGGCAAAAAAGATCCCTTGCCACTCTGAATGTGTGGTCTCTTGGAGTATGAAACTGAAGAGATACTGCACTCTTGCTTATCACTTCTCAAGGCAATGAAAATTTGAACAGCTTTTGTTTCCAGTTCGGCCAGATGAGTGGAAGAATATCTTACTAGAGCAGCTCTAGGTGCAGCTGGATGTCTGTCTGATGCAGGAAAATTTCCACTAGGTACATCCTCTGTTTTGAATCTACAGCCACTGGAATTCTGGCATAAATTGTTATTATTATTATTATTTTAAGAAAAATAATAATAAAACTAATTCTTATGCAAGCAACACTACTGAGTACTCTAACTGGATAATTAAGAGGTTGTTTTGTTGGGTTAATTTTTTTTAGGTCTTCTAGTCAGGCAGAGGCTGAGTCATAAAAAGTTGAAGAACAAAGGCAAGAAATAACCTTGGGAAGGAATAAACCCTTACAATGATACAGTTGGGAGAAAGGTGGGCACAAGCAGTAGTGTGCCCTGTCAGCCAAGAAGGGCAACAACATCCTAGGCTGCGTTAACAGGAGCATAACCTGAAACAAGAAAGTGATTATCGATTATCCCCCCTGTTCAGCACTTGTTTGATCAAATCTGGATACTACATCTAGGTTTGCATCTCCCTCCACCAGTACAGAAAAGATGTTAATAAGCTGGAACAAGTCCAGGGGAGAGCCATCAAGATTGCTATGCAGGAGCACTTGCCCTGTGAGGAGACACTGCCAGAGTAGAGCTTGTACCACCTGGAGGAGAGAAAGCTTCAGAGGGAGTCAACTGCAGTCCCACAGTACCTGTAGGAAGGTTATCTGTATGGATATAAGGAACCTCATGAGGATAGTTAAGGATGGGAGCAGGCAGGTTCCATCCTCGGAAGTTCTGAAGACCTGCCTGAATCAAGCCCTGAGCAGTCTGGTCTGATCTCACAGCTGGCTCTGCTTGAGAAAGAGGCTGGACGCAGGAGGAGAGACCTCCTGTGGTGTCTTCCAACCAGAGCTATCCCATGATCACACGGCAAGCCTGTATTTTGTTAACATCAGTAACGCCTCTGAGTCAATTGCATCTGGTTACTTTGCCAGATATTTGAATGATGGACCTAAGTCCTTAAGGTGTGGTATACACCCATGCTTGGGCTGGTGGCAGTGCTGTCTCAGGTGGCAAATATGAAGCCCCTAAAAAGAAATCAGTACTCTTGTGGTTACAGAGCTTCTTACAGAATACATGTATATATTTATTTAGATGAAAATCCCCTTCAATTGGTGGCAAGTAAACTGCAGTGAATGGGGAGCAGATAGGGTGTAGTCTTGGCAGAAAGGATTGAATTTTTTTCCCTTTGATGTGAAGAGCTCTGTGATCAAAGGAAGTCATACTACTTAAATGATTTAAACGTGCAAGGAAAATCAAATAAAACCTTAATGGAGAGGAAAAAAAACCCTTCAGTTTTCTGAAAGACAAAATCCGCTGTTGAATTGACTGCAATGACAGCAATCGTGCTGTTTGTCAAGAATTATGTTGTAACACAGTGAAGAAGGAAGATAACCTTGGTGTAGTGTTGAGTTTGTTATATTAATATGGCTCAACATGTTTTTCATATCTGGCATATAACTCTTTTATTCAACTATCTCGTGGGAAGGTTTTCTGGAGAAAGAGAGCCAAGGGTTAAGGGTGGTTGTTTAGGCTGCAGTGTTTACAGTCCCAACAGAAGCTGATGCCTTCATGGATGCATCCAACTAGTATTTAATATTGTGGACTCCATAGGTGCATCATACACATAGTTATCCTTCATGTAAAAAATATAAATAAACCATCATAAAGTAGTAATTTAATGAAGATACTTGGAGATCGCATGCGATCTCTCTGCCCAAGTGATTGTTGTCAAGGGTGAAGGCTGGCCTGGCTGCTAGATAAATTACAGATGCTCTCTCTTAACTCCTATCCCTTCCCAAAGGGAAGAGAAAGGGCATAAGGGAAAGAACTTATGAACTGGAAAACTAAAACAGCTTTTACAAAACAACAATAATAAAATTAAATATGGACAAATATTCACAAAGCTACTATCAAACCCAACAGTCACCCTGCCCCCAGCAATTACATCACAGGCACCACTGGTGTTGTGGAGCAGGCACTGGGGAAGTCCCAGACTGGATTCAGTGGCAGATGGGAACTGAATTTGGGAATTGGATTCAAGAACTAGTTCCAGGAACTGGTTTCAGGAGCACAAGGATCGTGATCAAAGGCAGAACGGACAGAGTATTCCTTGGATGCTGGCCATTGAAGAAGAGAGCTCGGCCCTTGTCATCCCTCAGCTTTATACTGAATAAGATGTGTATCATATCATATATGGAACATCTCACTGGTCAGTTTAGCATCACCTGGCCTGTCTCCTCCCCTCAGGTGTGGCTTTTTACTTTATGGCACTCCCAAAGTGATACACAAGATTTTGTGGTGACTTTGGTTTCTATAGGAGTAAGTATAAGCAAAAGCCTTTCTGCACACCTGTCCTTGGTAGTAACTGTAAACACTGAGCATTTTCACTGCTAGGAGCAGACACTGTCTGTGAAAACATGCCATTAACTTCAGAAAGTGCAGTCACTTGGAAAAGATTCATCTGAAAAGTAAAATCACTGAACAGTCATATAAGCAAAACATTGGGCAAACAAAATCTAGAAAAGCAGTTGATGTCCTGGTCACAGCTTGGTTAGTTTCTTAATTTACCTGGCTTGGTTATCTCAGAAAGTAATACTGTGTAGGAAGCTTTAAGTAGCTTTTGTGTGCTTACTTTTTTCACACCTCTTGGGAGGCTTGTTTTGACCTCAGTTCAATGTCATTGGATTGAATTCATGTGCTTCACCTGAAAGTATTAATTTCTGTGCTGTCTATGCTGATTTGAATTTTAGTCTTTTTATTCTTATTGTTCTTGCTAGTAATTTAAAGGAGTCTTTCTAATCTGGAACATATGCCAGAGCTCTGTTGCTTGCTTTACATGCATACAGGCTTTTAGATTGTCATCAAGTACATGGTGGATGTTTTCCCAAGTTTTAGAAACACTTTATTTTTTTTCACTTGATTGTACTAACATCAATAGTATGGACATATAAAATCTTATTTTTGTTTACTGTATTTTCTTAGTTGAGGAGAGAAAAAGTTGCTTGCCTGTCTCATGTATGAAGGATCCTTCATCTGTTTTGGGTTTTTTTTTTTTGTGTGTATCCCGAGCTTGTTTTTGCAACTTTCTTTTCTTTCACTGGAAGGGCTTGTTTTGAAACAAAACAAAACACACACATGCTTCCAACTTCCAGCCAGTTCGTGTACATATTTCACATGCTTTCCTTAAGTTACCTGACACCTTAACTGGGTTTGGCATATGGCTGTGAACAAATTCTTGACTTTTACCAGCCTATTGCTCTTGTTGCAGGAAGGACAGTTTTGCCTAAATTTTGTTCAATTTCCTGCATATTTTCTATCAAATGCTGCTCAAGCACTAACTAGTTTGTCTTCAGGAATAGTGATTGCCTGTGACCTTGCATGTTTTGAACAAGTAACAGGATCTGTCAACATGTCCTTGTTTACAGTTCTGGATGCTGTCAATGGACTGAGTTCACTTTTGGAACATTCTTGAGTATTTCCAGCCCTGTGCTGCTGTGGTCATCACTGTTTGTGGCAGTCAACAATGTGTTCTTTTCACCTGTAAAGACAGCCAGCTGTTGAATGCACCTTTTTCCCCTCTCCATCTGCCTGGAGACAGGGATCTGATCTGTCTACTCCTCTTTCTTCATCTATGATTTATTTCTTCTCCACTACTCTGGCATTTTAAATTCACTTCCATGCTGGAAGCTGTTCTCCTCTGCCATCCTGATTAAGATTCAAGGGTTAAATATAAAGAAGAGAGTCATTCAGATTGTATTCCTAGAATCACAGAATCACTGGAAGAGACCTTTAAGATCATTGGTCCAACTGTTAACCACAGCACTGCCAGGTCACCACTAAGTCATGTCCATAAGCACCACATCTACATATCTTTTAAATACCTCCAGGGATGGTGACACCACCACTTTCCTGAGCAGCCTGTTCCAGTGCTTTACAACCCTTTCTGTGAAGAATATTTTCATAATATCCAATCTAAACCTTCCTTGGTGCAACTTGAGGCCATTTCCTGTTGTCCTATGACTCGCTACATGGGAAAAGAGACTGACATCCACCTTGATACAACCTCTTTTCAGGTAGTTGTAGAGAGCAATAAGGTCTCCCCTCATCCTCCTTTTCTCCAGGAAAAGAGAGAACAGATCTGTACTGTGTATAATTAACCTTACTTTGGAACTTTACCAGCTTCATCATTAGCAGGGAAATATAAATACAAATTCTTAAAGCTATTCTTGCTAGTGAAAAATATGGTCATCCTGCCAGAGGGCCGTTATCAAATGATAAACTATGTAACTCCCCTTCCTCCCCTATCCCTCCAGTGACCAGGCCTTTAATAATAACTACCTAAGCCTACCAAAGTGGATTTAGTTGTCAGCAAACAATCCTGTGTCAAGGGCAGAATTTCAAAATAGGAATGTAGGGCTAATTTATCTAGTTATCTATCTTCCTGTCCCACAAGCCCCTAATTCCAGGCAGCAAAAGTTTGCATGAATAGAAACCAAACAAGAACCTTGGCATTTGTCCCACCACAATAGAAATCTAGAGACTGACATTCTTGTTCTAGTCCATAACAATTGTTTTTCCTATCTGTTCTCTTGTGGCAAGAGAGAACTAACTGCAAATGCTTAGAACTGAAGCTTGTTTTAATCTATCTACAGGTAATAGTGTATCATTCCTTCGAGTTCTCAAATGATTTTTCATTACAGAATTGTATGGCTTGAAGCTCTTCCATTCTGGTCCTCTTCCATCTCCCTACTCAGCACAGCTGAATGCCTGGCCCTGTTTATTCTGCTGCTCCTTATTTCCATGCTGTCCTGAGTATGTGGCATTGCTCTTCAATATGTGGGGATTTTTCCATTTGCATTTTTGCATTCCTGCTTGTATTATGTCAGAGCTGCAAGTATGTTTTGCTTTTGTGATGCCTTTAGAGCACTGACATCACCTTGGATCCTTCAGTGAAAGCCATTACCTCTTGCCCTGTCTTACTACTTGTTATCTCTTGCTGAGTTCCTTCAAAAAACTTTATAAAAGGCATCAGTGAGTCCCATAACTTGCTAGGATCCTACACACTAGGGCTTTAACAGGGGCCCAGAGGGTAGAAAACTACTGGTTTCCAATTTGTCCTGCTGGATGGTCCCTGAGTAGTGTGCATCAGGGCCAGTGACAACCTCAGAGAGAGACTGAAGAGAGGCTGAGCCCCTTTCTAGGTCTGAACACAGTCAGGAGCAGGAGCTCCTGGTAGCAAGCTGTTGCTGATGGGAACATATATGTAAGATTCTGTACGTATTTCTGTCCAAATTATGGACCTAAAACTGACTTTTCTAGGCTTACACGTTCATGTGGGCTGTGGCATGGGTCGTTGTACAGCCCTAGGCTTGCTCTCTACAACAGGTATTGAGGTACATACTTGATCATAAATTTTTCTGCTGACATCTTAACAGAGACTTACTGATTTCCTTCTGACAAATAATTCTCTGAAACTAGAAACCAGAAATATTTCCAACAATAGCATCTCCCTACCATTAGAAAAACCGAAATGGCTGGGCTGTTTTTTCTTGGTTAAAAATATTTACATGAGTTTTCCCAGTCACACTTATTGATTGAATTGCTAAGACAGATGCCTGCACAGCAGTTTGCTAAGTAAGAAACAGCCTGCATGTAGCATGCAAATTTTTCATTTTGTTAGAGTTCTAATCACTTCCACATCTTCCTCTGAACTTTCTGCACAAATTTGCTCTGTGCCCAGTAGGATCTCTTGGCTGAGTTGCTGCAGGAGCCTGTCACAGTCTGCAGGACTGAAATATTATGAAATTGTTTCCAAAGTGAGTTGTAATTTGTGGTAACTTATTTCTGGCTTAACTAGCAGGATCTGTGATGCCAAGCTTCCTTTGTAATGATGTGGCCAATCCAGAATTTGGGATGAATTCTAGATAATTTGAAACAAATTAATTGATTATTAAAATAAACCTCTTCAAATGGAAGAAGCCTGTGGAACAAAAAACAGCTTAAAGTCTGTTTGTACTCTCTTCAAATTGCCACCAGATGACAGTGTTCTATCAGATTTTAAAACTATGACTTCAGTTTTTGTTGCCACTGAGACAATGTGCCACTGCATTTTATTCCTCACTATGGGGTCAATCATTTGTTAGTAGACATTTTAGTTATGATTCTATTCAAATTTCTACTACAGTCTCCTTCTATCACACCTTAGTTTATTTTCAAAGCATTGCCAATCTAAGAATATTTTGAAATTAAGGTTGAACAAAACTGATTTCCTTGAAGATCTACAGATGTGAAAAAGGAATACTCTTTCTGCCCAGCCACAAACTCGAGTTTTAAAAGCTAGGACTCCAAGGTAACCTGGATGTGTCCTGTATAAAATGTTTCTCAAGTCTAGAATATTAATTCTGTATTTCTAAACCTGAGATCTATAATCTAGATTGGTTCATTAAATATACATGCTTTCATGTTGCAGTTTCATCCAGAAATTCAACAGAATATCTGTTCAAATAATTACGGCACTACATATACTATTGGTATCAATCTTGACAGCAGGCTGATTGATGACTGCCACAGGAAGAAGGAAAGATGCCTCTAGAGCTTCTTGAAGTTATTGAGGAATCCAGCAGGAGATGCACAAATGACTTGCAGATGCAAGTGCTGGTCCTGTCCTATAGAAGGAGAGATCTCATCCTTCTGAATGGTATTAGCACAAATATTTATACACACACTAGTGTTACATGAAATCATTGGTCAAAAATTGGAGATTTGCACCAAGCTGGGAAATGGTGCAGGTGCTGTTGGTTTTGTCTTGGGACAGGAATGTGGACTAGACCAGAATTATTGTCTGTCTGTTGCTCATGGGCTTGCGGTGGGTGAAGTATCGAAGGTGGTCCGTGGAAGCACTGTATGCTGCAGTTGTAGTCAGCCATTACAGAGATGCAGCTTTGAGAGAAATGATAAAATATTTCTATTAACTGCATTTCTAACCTTACTTATAGGAATGCAAACCAACTCTGTAAAATAGCTCATTTGTGTTAGTTATGCAATTGTCTTTCCTGATGGAAGTTAAGCAACAACATATTCCAATCAGTTAATCAATTTAATCTATGTTCCTGGCAAATCTGGAAGGCCTGTCAATTCCCTTAAAAAATGAGTAATGTCTTAGATGCCATCTAGAATTTTCTTCCATTTTTATTTGGCATTACAATGATTGACTGATCAGCAAACAAGTACGAGGTAAAATGTTGATAGCAAGAATTAATGGAAAGCCAAGATGCTAGGAATTCCAGTTAACCATACACCTATAAATATAAATATTTCCACTTATTTTTCTTACCACCAGTCTAAAACAACATACTGAAAACCTACAGTAAGCCCACTGTAAAATGGCTAAAAATTCTGAGACATAAATTGGAGTGCAATCCTTTAGCATGGTTAAGTGCTGCTTACCTTTCTAAAGGGAGAGATTACTGGCTTTAGTTTTTTATGTCCCTTCCATACTGACCTACCAGCTGATGTCTACTGAAACGTACAGACAGGCTTAATATGTCTGGGTAACTGCAGAATGACTTGCTCAATTCCCTTGGCATCTTCCTTCTTTCTTAGAGACCTAATTTATAGAAAGTTCCTGTTTCAGCTGAAAGGGCAATGGGTATTTTTGAGTGTTTCTCAAAAAATCAAATACCTTAAAGTCAACCATAAATGAGCCAGAAAAGGCTAACATGAAGGCTATGTATAAAACATATTTTTATTAACAGACCTCTCTACCCCATAGAGTACAAACCATCTAATGATATCTGCAATATCAATTCACAGTGTCAAGGAAAAGTGGTTGGAATAGCACTCAGGCATACATTCACTTCTTATAATCCCATCTTTAACAACCACCTAAACTAAAAATAATTCAGTCCAGTAAATGAGTCATGAACATTAGAGGAAATGGATGGCTTTTCTACGGTGAAAGTAAGCTCTCCAGTGAGGGCATTTCTACTTTTCTCCAAGCATCTTTTCCCCTTTGTTTTACCTACAGCAAATTCTCCAGTGACAAACTTACTTACAGATGGCTGAAGCTCTCCAGGGCTAAACCAGCCTGAAGTCCCAAAGACAAACTCATGAGGTAAAAAATATCAGGAGGTCTGAGAGGAACATTTTATCTCATCTAGACAGAGCTGTCTAGCTAGACTTCAGCTCTCATGTGTGTGCATGTGGACGTGGTCTCTAGTCACCCTTTGCGTTGGTTTTAATCCAAGGTAAACCATTTTAAACCGCTGCAAAAAAGACTTAGCAGCCATATCAGCAGCCCTCTGCACCCTTCCTTTCCAGCCCTCCTTCCTAATAGGCTTTCTTATTCTGGTGTAAGAAACTGTCACTACACAATGGTAAAAACCATTAATTTTGCTTAGTTCCCTACACCTGCTTTGGATGCTGCTTGTGTGTCCTACATTTTTATCTAACTAAACCCTGCTCTCCTTTTTACCCTATTTAAACTCTTTTTGCCCTCCAAAACAGGACATTGGCCTGGTTCTTGCTGTTACAAACAGCTTTAATTTGGTACGAGAAAAGACAGATTGGATGGAATCTGTATCCATCTCCAGAAATGTCAGTACCAAACTTTGGAGAGCAGTTAGACATAAACCACCTAATTTTGAACCATAAAAGTGAAAAAACCCTTATTTTTGGGTAAAGAAGACAAACAAAACAGAACATTCTGTTGTCATAACAAATTCCTACCTGCCTTTCTGCCTGTCTCAGCTTTGAGCTGCCACCACCATTTGCTGAGATGGAAAGGGTGGGCAGCTTTCTCCCAGCAGCCCAGGTGGGCTCTCCCAGAGAGACTTGCCAGCTTGATGAGGGTTGACCTTAGGCAGCAAGAGATCTTACAGTTAAAGGGCTACAATAATTTATACTGGGATTTCAGAAATTAACTCTCCAGGCAGACAAAAGACAGTCAAAGGCACTAATTCATGTCTGATTTGGAATAATTAAACCATCTTACTCACTTCCCAGTCTGTTTTTCTTCATGGCCAGTGTTTATACCATACCTCAGCTGAAGGATCTTAAATATCCTTTGCCACGCTTGAATTAATTTTGGTAGGTGTGTATCCCTTTAGGCACAAAAACCTCTTCAGTTTCCTGTTTATCTATAGTGCTCCCCATTTAAAAAAAAAAAAAGGATTGAAATGAAAACCTTTATAGGACGACTGGTGACTGTTATCCTGCTGCTGCATGAAGTCAGTCCCCTGGAACATATCCAGACAATATTTTTGGCAGTTTTCCTGGAGCAGCAAGAGGACTTGCTGAGCCTGACATCTGGTGCACCTTATGAAATCCAAGCAATTAATCGTGATCCAAGGTAGAATCTCTCTAGACTGGCTAAGGACGTCTGTTTAGCAGAAACCTTGTGGTATTCATTAAGAACAAGATAATTTCCAGCAGGTAATTCTCCTAGTCTTGAACAGCATTAGGTAATATGTTATCCAGAGTCCATTCTAACATTCATCTGTGTTTTTTGGAATGTAAACCAGGGATTATTTACCATGGGATATGACTGACTGAAAACAAGACTGGGGATAGAAAACAGTCTTTGTGCTATTGTCCAAGATGCCTTTAAGGTTAAAGTGTTGAGGAACAGGGTAGGGCTGCCCTGCTGAAAAATGGGTCTTGACCCTTCTTGTTGGCCTGTCACACTGAGTATATGGTCACTGCATCACTAGTCTGCTGGGAATGGGCCACAGGTATCTTCTTAGCAAAGTTATTTCTTACTCTCTGGTGGTAGCAGGTTTTATAATTTCTTTGATATCTTCTTAACAAAGTTATTTCTTGATCTCTGGTGGTAGCAGGTTTTGTTCCTGCTACAGCTGATCAAAGAAAAGCAAGTGAAAATTTTATGTCCTTCAGTGTGAATCTGCTTTACTGCTTAATGGAGGAAGAAAAAGTATCTAGGTAGATGTACAGTGCTCCAGCCAACCACTTGTTTTGAGTGGATGTGACATGTTTTGGGTCACTCTGCTTTTTGTTTACACTGACAGAGTTGCACAGAAGCGAAGATAAATGTTTGAAATGCCAAGAGACTTCTGTTTCCACACAGTGAGAATCATGACAAGGTTTCACTGGAAGGAATGTGCTAAAATACCCACTTTGATGCTTATTTTGATAATGCAGAATGGTTTGTGTTGGAAGAGGCTTTAAAGATCTTCTAGTTCAAATTCCCCTGCCACAGGCAGGGACACCTCCCACTAGACCAGGTTGCTCAAAACCCCATCCAGGCTATTCTTGAGCACATCCACAACTTCCCTGGGCAACCTGTTCCAGTGTCTCAAAACCCTCAGAGTGAAGAACTTCTTCCTAATTTCTAATCCAAATCCACCCTTTTCCAGATTGAAGCCATCACATCTTGTCCTATCACTACAAGTCCTTCTAAAACATCCCTTTCTCTCATGCACATCATGGTATTTAGTAATACCTGATTTTCTGTATCCTGAAAAATATGTTCATTCTAATCTAACTGCACCATTGAGATATGTGTCTTTGTCATCCTGGTCTACCATAATGCACATAAACACACAGGAACTCACATGGGAAATTTAGTGCCAGTGTAAGCAGATACAACCCCGGTGAAGTTAAAGGTGTTTATCTTCTTTACACTACAACTGAATTATGCTACACCAGGGACAGACCCACTGCAAATGGCATCGTGTTGCAAGATGAGGTTGAAAATTTTAAGCATGTAATATCATTTTAGTTACCTTAGACTGGGGCTGGGGTTAATTATTTTGTTGTTTGGCCACTGTTTACAAGAATTTACTAAAAGGCATAACTGGTTGCCTTTATATCTGACCATGTAAGACTTTTGACTCCTAATGCTCAGATGTGAGTTCCCTAATGCCCAAATAGTGTAAATACAAACTTTAAATAATACCCGAGTCCTTAAAACGTGGGATCAGGACTAAGTGGAATTGATTATCCCACAGTCTGTGCTTCAACTAACTGTCAATAACCAACAAATAAGCATAAATTGCTCTGGTCCGGTTTGGAGCTCTTGCAGTGCAGGTGCTTACTTAACCCAATTGCTACACTGGGAATCATGAAATCTCAGTTAATGTGTGCAAAAGCAACTCATCGCACAAAGAAAATTCCCAGTTTGTAATAAAGTGTGGATTTTCCAGCATCTGAGGTTAAATTGTTCTCAGTAGGATACTAAAGAAAAAAAATTACTTGGAAAAAGTATTTAAATTTCCTGTCCATTTCAAATAGGTGTCAGTTCAGAGTCTCAAAATTAATGGAAGGCATATTTCTTGGCACTGTGGTTTTAGCAGTCAGGTGGGCTTTTAACTTTCATTCTCTTCTGGAGAGTGTGCTGATGCTTAAGGAAAGGGCCATGCATAAATCCTGAGCACATTCAGATCCCATTTAGGCAAACAAGAGCTATGGGTACTGAACACTTTGAAGAACCTTGTCCTGTACTCTTGGATACATGGTTTAGAGCAAACCAGTATTTTTTTTCATGCATGCCCTCTTTGTGTGGATGAAAATGCTTAACATTTCTATCCCATTACCACTTCCAGGCTGTGGTGTTCATTTGTTGATCTATTTACAAGTGACTTGGACGTAATATTAGTACAGTCGTAGAAGACCACAAAAGTAGCCAATACTGTTTTGAAAATGGGGGGAAGATAGTTCTTGTTTTCCTGTTTGTATGTAAGGTACTTCGGTCACTGCTTGGGGCATAAATTAATTGCTTGCTGTCAAGGATTGGGATAGCCACACTGACTGGAGAGGGTTTTATAATTGTCCATGGAGATCAAACCCAAGTGATAACTGTGATTCTCACTGAAAGGAAGCTGAAAACTGGAGGGGCTGCAGGTTTGGCTTTTTTCTTTTGAAGAAAACCATTTAAGCTCAGATCTTGAAAATGTCTCTTTAACACCACAGACTTCAAGGGAGAGACTCCTGCCTTGCACTAATACGAGGCAGAGCAGAATCAGGCCTTGTATGAAAAATAAACCAGGATGTTTCCTCCAGTATAACTGCAGGACTCATTATATGTTCTGTATTTAAGTGGTGTTGCAGACATTCATGCGATACAGACAATATATCTTTGTCAAGGTGACAGGTCTCTTTTGGAAGGAAGGTTTCTTCTCCACACTGTGAAGTACTGTATGTTCTTTATTTAATGTGCACAACACTGTCTGAATTCTTAAGCTTTGTAATTCCCTCTGCACCACCTGTACATCTTGTTGGAGGATGGGTTGATGATGAGAACTCTCCTGCGCTTTGGATATGCCAAAATGGTGCCTTTAAATCATCACCTCTTTACAAAGAAGGTAATTCTTGCTGCTCTGTCTTGTTGCAAGCCTCACATCAGCATTGCTCCCCTGCAAAATCTTTCTAAATACTGTTGGGGGTCTGTCAGGCACTTCAGAGTTGCCTGGGGGTGGAAGGTTTTCTCAGATTATAAAAGACTGATGTATGTAAACAGAATATTGGTTTAGAGAAAAGGAAAACAAAAGCAAACCACCAGCCTTAACATGTATTTGCCATGTATTCGTGTGTTAAGACAAAGAAAAATAAAAACGGTGTTAGTTATGTGCAAAACTATGAGCCAGCCTCAGAAATGGAGAATTTGAAATTGTTTCAAGAATATCCTTTATTTCTACCTCTGTATCTTGTAAATGTTCTGCATTAACAATTCTGTTGACTGCAAGGAGACTGCTTATGAGTAAGAAAACCAGAATCTATCTTTAGTTCTGCCTAAAAGTACTTCGTTGTGAGTTGTAACTCAGTAACAGAGGAGCAAATTACTTCTCTGTTTTTTGTTTTGTGAAGGAAGCTTGGTGGTGTGAAGCTGGTAGAAAAAGGCAGGGAGAGAGGAAGGGGAGCTAGAAAGGCAGAAATCCATCCCTGCCACAGTCATTGGGGAGTGTAGGACAGGCACATGGAGGCATGAGTGTATGTAAAGCTGGGCTTTAGTTTTCCTGTGGTTAACTCAGAGAATTCAAAGTCACTATCTTACTACTTGGCAGTCATGTACAAAATGGGGGAGTGCATAGTCTCACAGTCACTTTTGTCTTTCAGTCTTTCTTTACCCAGAGTGCTTTTTTTTCTGATGGAAGGAATAACTTTTTGTTGGAGACCTACAGCTTCAGTCTGACATTTTTTTAATCCATAGAATTTAAAAGCTTTTACAGAGCAGGTCGATACTGAGGCAGAAGCACAAGCATGTGGATGAGATGACTGCAGCTGCTAGGACCTTTTGTGACCAGATGCAGGCAGGCAATGCACGGGAACACAGCTGGATCAAGACTGTTGGCATGTCACAAGCAGATGAGTGATGTTCAGGGAAGAGAAGTGCTCATGCATGACGAAGCTAGACTAAAATACATCTACATTACCATTTTATCCTCAGAGTATGCAAACTGCATCCCTTTGGGGAGAAGGAATGGGATGGTGTGTACTGGGGGAGCACTTCTTGTGCTGCAGCCACTGGAGGCTGTCCTGTCCATGCAGATGGACTGCTAGACCTTCTCTGAGGTGGTCCCCTACTTGAACTGGGTGTTGTATGAATGTCATATCCTCAGCGCCAGCTATTTTGCTCTACAGACCTGCTCTTGTAATGCAGCATTATTTACTCACATATGCATAGTCCCAGTGAAGTCAGTGGGTCCAAACCATGAGAAACATGTGGAATACAGGATGTTAAATCTTAAAGATGAAGAATTTCTTTGTGGTAGTTTCCACATTCCCCCATGCAACTTTTGTTGATACAGTAAATTAATCCTAGAATTTCAAGCGGGCTGCATTTCAATAGTTCATTATTTAAGATGTCTGGGCATTTACTGAGTCTTAAGAACCCAAGGAATAATTAACAATCCCATTTTAAAGTGACCAGATGCTACCTTAAGATGTGCTTCCAGGACAAAGGAAAATCTACTTCTTTGCAACACTCACAGTTTATTTAGAAGGCCTAGAACTCACACGGAGACAGCTCTGGGAAGTACTTGTCTCCTCCTCTTAAGCATCCAGCAGCTAAGGAAAAGTTCTCCAGAGAAATAGCACAGTTTTTGAAGAGAGGTGCTTGCAGTGACTTACTGCAGCTGCTCTTAAAAGTGAAGGGGGAGGCCTGCAAGCCATGTCAGAGCTTGCATTTGGAAAGAAAACATTCATCAAGCCTGTGGAACGACCCCTTCCATCTTCTGGATTTGGTGCTGTGTCCTGCAGGTCTTCAGCACATGTTGCAGAATATGCGTTGTTCAGTGGGGAACGGGGGGGCTGGCAAGGGTTCTCCCTTACAAGTTGCTTTTTTGAAGGTCTCATCCTGATAAAAATTCCCAGGAGGAAGTAAGTTGATCTAAACATGCTGTTGTTTATGAAGAAAAAACCCACACACTTACACACCACTAGATGTCAGAAAAGCTACATGGTTCAGCTGGAGAGGAAGCTCTAGCTGCTGTTTAAGCACTTGCATAACACTTTGGACAGGGCCCAAGGAAAACAATTAGACATTAGAGTTTATTTTTGTTTGCTTGAAATAGTAAATATGCTGTTGGGCCAGACTCTTCTCTTATTTTGCCCAGAGGAAAATAGAAATAAACTTTTTGTCAAGAGTTATGCCACCCTGAAAAACAGCAGATGCTTTCAGTCTCATCAGCAAATCCTTCTCATCTGGAGTGCTGTGGGTTTTTATTCTTTGGATAATGCTGGTCTCGGAGTTTTAGGCAATTCTAGTGGAAATTCTGTGGGAGGTAAATAGGCTGATTCTACTTCAGCAGAAACGAGACCTGTTGTGGTTGGGATGCTTGGGCACATGCAGTAAACATCAGATACGATGTTTCTCTGTATAGGAACATCCTCAAGTGTTGGTTCACCAAGATAAAACCTCTGCATATTTGAAGTCTTTACTATGAAGAATATTGGCTAAACCCTACAAAATTACAATGAAGTATATATGGATTCACCTAAAACAGTGCCCCTATCTTCACAGCAGAGTTCAGCCTTAAGAGAAGAATTTGTCTTTTACTGCTACTGTTCTGATGCTTCACTGATGCAGTTGGGTGTGTATAGCTGGCTGCAATTCAATACACAAATGCATTGTGAACATTATGTTTACATGTTGTACATAATGTGAGTAGGCAGGCCACTGTTTTGTGCATAAATGCATAGGTATTTGAATACTTTACAGGATAAAATCCCCTTTGGAAACAGCGCAAAAGTTCATACTCATAGTATTGATTTTATATGCTAATGTGTGCGTGTCCCTCTGGGAGAAAAGCACATTCCAAAGGAAAAAAAATGTATATCACTTGTCAAACATGAAGATTTTTGAAGTAGTTCCATATTTCTAAACTCCTGATTCTTCCTAGGGACGTGTAGTATTTAGTATTGAAAAGATTAGACTGTGACCTTTGACAGGAACATTGCCAGGAAAATTAGAGGGATATTAGAATAGAAAGACAGAGTCTGAGGAATAAAGGTATAGAGACATCCAATTTACTCAATATCTTGAATTTCCATCTAAATGCTTCCTTGTTATCTCTGAATTGCTCTATATATGTCCCAGTAGCAATATTAAGAAGTGAAACATGATTTGAATACAGGCTGTTTTTAAAAAGCCAACATATATTTCCACTCTAATAACTGCTAAAAAATCAATAACTGCTAAAAAAGTTGATTAGACTAACACAGGTCAAATGTAAATATTCTTAAAATGATTTTAAGATCATAAGCAGTTTCTGTTATTATATTGTGGGCATCAGAGATCTGAAGATCAATTATTTTTGAAAGGTTTTCATAATTTTCATTCTGTTTCTGAACTTTTGAAAAGAGTACTCTTCACCATGAGTTCAGAGATTCATTTTGTAACAAAATCCAAAAGTCCTAGATGCTCTGTGATTCCAGAGTTAGGAAAATCTTTGAATCTTGTGACGTAATTATGAGTCAGGGACAATACATATTAGGGCACCTATCCTTCAGCTGGAGGGTGCAATTTTGAGCTAGTCTTATAAGACAGCTGATTTAGCATCATTATTTGCCTTTATATTCAGAAAAAGAACAGTTGGTGCTGGGGAGAAGTGTAAAGGCAGAGGAGGCTTTCTCACACCTTCACCCTTGCGGTCACCATCCGGCAGGAGGGATGCATGTCTATCTCTGATCCTGCTCTGGCAGGGGGGTTGGATTAGATATCTTTTGAGGTCCCTTCCAACCCTTAACATTCTGTGACACCTCTGCAGGGACCCTTCTTTCCTGCAGCATCCTTCAGACAGCTATTGACTTGCTGTAAGTTAGTACAGGAGAACAAATAGCACCTCAAAAGCATGGCCTCGAACTGGTGATTCTCACAAGGTCTGAATTTCAGGTAATCACAGACTAAATCTCAACCACCTTGGAGTTAATTCCCCAGTGGCTCCTCCTTGGGCTTTCTTTTCATCAGTGAAGTGCTGAGGTCAGGGCACAGCCAACCTCAGAATAGTCTCACATTTAATCCTTCCCTGAAATCTCTGTGTGTGAGACACTGTGCGGTATTTACACTGAAATATTGACTCGTACAGTGACATTTGTAGCTGGGGTTTAGGGCAAAAGAGTTGTCTTAAAGCTTCTCTCCCTCATTTTGAGTTTGGTTTTTTTTTCTTTTCCTCATGAACTCTGCTACCCTCTATCTCATGCACAAAAAAAAAGAGAAGAAACATAACCTTTTCCTATCCTGCATGTATTTGCAGCACACACCATATCTAGAAGCAGCACCCAAATAGTTACCTCTTCTACTGCACAGAGGTGAAAGACATTACTAACCTGTGCATAACACTCAAGGGAAACTGGAGTCACTTAGTGTCAGTGTCACTCGAAGTTAGTTACATCTTAAAAATAAAACCCAGTTCTGATTGGTTGAAGAAAAGAAATTTATTCAGGTGTAGATGGATATGTTGCTAAGCCAAGGGACTGTTAGAGAAAGCTGTTATGAGTAAGTTTGAGGTGGAATGAAATTTTCAGTACAGAATATGTTTTCTGTCTGATTAGCAATTATATGTGATAATACAATACAGAAAATGCAGTCTTCTGTCTCCTGTGATCTCCAGATAGGCTCATTTTTTTCTGCCTGAAATTGTTGTATGAAAAGAAACCTTGTGGACGCTTTACAGGGACTGCCTGAATAATTTATTCCTTCTTTTTTTATTTCTTGCCTACATTATTACTTTGTTAATATAATTTTAATAAAAAATTTATGGTGGCCCTTCTGTTATAACATTCTGCTGGAGGATTTCTTCCCACTGTTGTATAGATTTTTTAATGAGAAACATGCGCTAGCTTTGCAACAATATATTTAGAAATGCATTTTTACACAGGGGTGTTTGTGAAGGGAATTTGAAATCAGATCTTAAGTATTTAATTGGAGTGCCCAAAAATGCCACCTAGAGATGCCTCTCACTTTCCATTTGCACAGTCACACCTTATGCATTTCGAGTTTTTCCAGTTTAAATACTTAAAACCTGCAATGTGAATGCCTCCTTTTCAGAACAACAAATGTAACATATGATGAGTGTACAGGGAGATGTTCAGTATAGTTTAAAACAGAAAGCTTCAAAATGTGGATTTTTATTTATTTATTTATTTATTTGCTTTATACATTAAAAGAAACCCAATTCCAGTTTAACCTGTGTTAAACTTGCTTCTGTGACAGGGTGGGATTGCTTCTATTCCTACAAGTCCTGATTTGCCTCTGAAGACTTTTATTATTTCATGATGATGTGGGAAATGAAGATGATTTTCTTGTTGTGTGCCACAATACCCATTAAATGCTAACCAGCAGCAGTGTTCTGGGTGGGGTATAAACTGCTGCATTTGGACGTCCTTTGCAGTAAACCAGATGTTTCTTCTTGGGAGTTTTTAATCGGTGAGGACAGTGCTCTGAACCTTTTATTAGCATCTAGATCCAGTTGGCAGATGATTATGTGAGGTCTGTTTGTGAAAGTCATCTTTTAGAAGTTAAATGGCATGTTTCTAGTGTGTGGGTGTACGTATACTTTTTTATAAACACACACATATATGTGCGTATTTTTTTAATGTGTATGTTTATTTTGTGTTTCTCCCAGCTAGCTCTTAATTGTGCAAAACTAAACTGACTAGACCAGAAATGAACTGGTTTGTGTATTACTATCCATAAGAAAGTTTTGGAAGTTAGAGGCAGCTTTTGGGTGAGATTTTTCCTTCCGAAGAAGACCTATTGAGGGTATCTAGGAAGAAGACCTATTGAGGGTATTTAGGAAGAACATACTCCAGCTCTTTGAGTTGCAAATTGGATTCTTGCCATGATTTTTTTTGTCTGAAGGACAGCATGAATGAAGAAAAGTAAAAATGTATTAAAAGTCCTTAAGATGCCAGAATGGACTTTGAAGGTACTGAGTAAGCACTACTAGTTAAAAGATGTCAGTAAGAGGGTGATCTCTTTCAGGAAGAGAGGCAGACTTTATATATTGTACATTTTTTTCCAAACCAGCTCAAAAAGCCTGAAGTCCCATAGATGGAAGAAAACCACAACAATTTGTAATTTTCTGGAAAGGGCTGGGGGAATAACAAGCATGCGTAAATCCAAATCCAAGAGTGGTTGTCTACCTCCTTCATCATCATGTAGTCAGCAGGAGCAGGGAGGTGATCACCCCTTTGTACTCGGCTTTGGTGAGGCCGCACCTTGAATACTGTGTCCAGTTTTGGGCCCCTCTCTACAAGAAGGACATTGAGGTGCTGGAGAGGGTACAGAGGTGGGCTACAAAGCTAGTAGAGGGTTTGGAGCATGTCTCTTATGAGGAAAGGCTGAGGCATCAGGGGCTGTTTAGCCTTGAGAAAAGAAGGCTGCAGGGAGACCTTATTGCCCTCCACAACTACCTGAAGGGAAGTTGTAGCGAGGTGGGAGTTGGTCTGTTCTCCCTGGTGACAAGTGACAGAACAAGAGGAAATGGCCTGAAGTTGAACCAGGGGAGGTTCAGGCTGGATATTAGGAAGCATTTCTTTACAGAAAGGGTTGTTAGGCATTGGAATGGCCTGTCCAGGGAGGTGGTGGAGGCACCATCCCTGGAGGCATTTAAAAGGCAGTCAGATGTTGTGCTTAGGGACATGGTTTAGTGGTTTGTGATAAGGCTAGGAATAAGGTTGGACTGGATGATCTTGAAGGTCTCTTCCATCTGAAACTATTCTATGATTCTATGTTTAGTAAGAGTCTAAGACTCAGTAGTTGCAAGACCACCCCCGTATCCCATGAAGCTACTTTTATGAGAGACAGCTCCTGAAAGACTGTCCCCTAAAACTTTCTGCACCTCAGTATGTGTTCATGGTAGAGATGCTTCCGTAGGAACAAAAAAATTCTAAACTTAACTCATAATATATGTCACACTACATGATGTGCTGCCTGGAGACCATGTACACGTCTTGTTTAGCACTATATTTCTGGCCTTCTCTTTCTTTTGTATCCTCAGATATTGTAGATGTATGATAGCCAGCAAATGAATAGACTTCTTATTGCTGTTGGTCTTGTTAAGTGTAAATATGAAAAATGGGGAAATAGTGCGAAGCCCTGAGCTTCATGCCCCAGCTTCCTCTGAAGATGCTAATTAAAGGGATGTCAGATTTTTTAAAAGCATGCAAAACAAATCCAGGAAAATAACACTGCCAGTAGCTGTTGCTGTGTTGAAATTCTAGACAGTCCCTGGGGATAATGGAGGAAAAAAATTCTGCTGTGATTGCAAAAAGAACAATAACTGAAACCAAAAGCCAGCCTAGAGTGTGAATGACCTCTTTCTCCAGATCACTTTGTACCCAAGTCAGAATTCTAAATTTCACCTTTACATCTCTGTGTATAGAAGAGAACCAAACCTCTCATTAATCTCCCTTGACAAATATAAAAAAATTATCCACACGATGTTGTTCAACAGATAAGATTTAATTGTATCTTGTAATATTTGTACTTATTGTAAATTCCATTATGCAGAACATGCACTGAACAATGTACCTATAGGATTTAATTATGTCAGCTATAATTAAACTGTGGAATGGGAAAAGCTTGCAGAAAGATTTCCTGCATGCCATCCAGGAGACCAGTGATGACAAAGCCGCAAATTTTGCCCCTGTAATGGCTTTGCATTACGCTGGGACCTAATGGAGCTTAAAACTCCTGATAGTGTTAAAAATATTATTTCCTCAAGCCTTAGAATGCTACAGCTGCAGGGAGAAGCAGCAAACATTTTGTGAATGAAAGAAACCTAAGGGAAGTGAAGGCATTAAATAAACTCATTCATTCTGCATGTGCTGAGAGGACTTTGTGTAAATATCCCAGTTGCGACCTGAATCCCTATCTAGACAGTAAATCCCTATCTAGACACTGGTTTTAGGAAGATGATGGGGGAGGGGGGGGAAGTGTGTATATATATATGTATATGTAAATATATGCATGAAAGAACTGACCATGTCTATCTATCATATTTCCTGAAGAGGCTGCATGATGTTTTCTTGGATACCTCTATGTGAATATGACTTCATGGGTGCTCTCAGACACATGGCTGGAAATAACTCTCTTAGGCAACTCTTTCAGCCTGCCAGGAGAATACGTGAAAAGTTTCCTGCCACCAGAGGTAGACAAGGTTTGCTGCCTTCCTGATATAGTTATAATTTTATAGATGCCATGCATGTCTATTTGTTGATGTTGATGTATGTCCCTCCTTGGCGGCTGCTTCTGTTGATTGTCAGGTGCATTCAGGTTTAGTTTATGTGGCTATTGGAACACACTGAGATTAGGAATGAACCTGCCTGTCTAAATGGAAAGGCCGTGCAACTCCTCCAGCTGATTCGGAAGACAGCCCTTTCTAACAGGCTAGCTAGACTTCTTCAGCACTTGCTAGCGGTGAGTGTCCAACAGCATTCACTCGTTACCCCCAGCATGAAATGAACTCCATGGTGAAGTTCATTTCTGGTTGAAACTAACTTCATGCTAAAAAAATCCAACAAAAAAAGAAAAACAGTAGGGGAGATCTACCTAAAAAAAAAAAAAAAAGAGGAAGAAAAAATTGGGGGGAAAAGAGAGATTTATAAAATATGTACCTGAACCCAAGAAAGAAACACAGATGAAAAGGAATGTACAAATGAAGGTAGATGGAAGTAGGAATTCAGCAGATCACTAACTTGTAAAAAACATGATTGTAATCTGGGATGCAAAGTAAAACACCATAATAAAGAACAAGTTCTTATAAATACTATGTTTCTTCCCCACTTTGCCAAGATAAGTAAACATGAACAGATATGCCAACTTGTTCTCTCCATATGTTTTCACAAGTGCATTTTTGTTTGATATGGAAGAGGTGCTTTTCTGTGATGAGATCTAGTTTTAATATTACAATATGTGACTTTAAGATGTGTTTTTTTTCCTGGGAAAAGGAAAATGAATCTGTCCTGTGTGGAAACAGAGAGGACAATGTTATTGTGTTCTTCTGCTACTCCTGTAAAGAGTTCTGCTCTTTGACTCTTTGAGGTCCACACTTTCATTCTTCCACCCCTTGGAACTGTCCTGATCTTTGTTCATCCTTTTAAATGGTGGAAGTGGTCTTTTGGCTCACATGAAAGCTTGTTCTGTGTAGATCACATGTTTCTGTCAGACCTGTTTAGCTCATTGTAATAATAAACCACAAACCAGTTCCAAAAAAAGTGCCTCTGCATTTCAATTTGTTTTCTTTTAGCATAACTTCAGAGATCAGAATGTAAGATGAAACACAAATCTGCTTTTGTTGGCCTGTATCCCCGGTGTATTATGACAAGTGAATTATTGCAGGCTTTGCGGGAATACATTATGGGGTATATTATGGCCATGAGAGTTTGTAGGTATCTGGAGGAAGAGATTTAGCTATTTAGTCTATAAGTCATGTCAGGACGCACCACTTGTGGCATAGAGTGTCTTCTGTGGGGAAGTGCAAGGACCTCAGTGACATATGAGCTCCTTCCTGGCCTCATGCTGTTGACTTGAAATATTAGGATCATGGTAATGAAACCTGTCAGCCAAGTCCTGGTGTCACTCTTGTCTGCTGCTCTGCCATGGTGGTAGTCGCCTCCCAAAGCAGCATCTGCTGAATGAATGCATGCACCCAGGTCACTACAGTTGAAGGTGGCCTGGGAGAGGGAATCTGCCTGCAGGAGCCTCTGCTCATGTGTGCCTGTGGTTTTGAGTTCAGGGACAGCACGATGCACAGCAGGGAGAGGTAGCGTTACCCCACCACTGTAGCGCCAGTTGTTTCATTGCGATTTTAGGTAGGTTGGCGGTCCCGTTGCCCAGGCTGCTCAGTATTTCCCACACTAAATCTCTGGTTTTTATTTTTCACAACTTTTCCAACACTTCTCTTAGGCAAATTTTCCATGCCTTGGGCAGGTTTTTATTTCTGAAAATATCAGTCAAAGGAGTTCTGCTGTTTATGAGAACAAGGCAAAGGATAAACAATGCCTTGGTTTCCAAGGCTAAAAAAGATTAGTTGACCTTTTCTTTGGGAAGTTCAAGTGCCTCGGAGCTTTGCAGTAGGGGCTCTTGGTTTGGCACAGGAGCTGCCTTTCTGTCAGGGATGTGCTTTTTGGTCCTTTAGAGAAAATCCCCTCATGCTTTGCCAAGTTATAAACAGTTGAAAATTGCAATTTATTTGTACTCAGAAGAAACTTGTTAGAATTTAGCAATGAAAATCTCTGTGGTGTGTTGGAGCCTCCACAGCTTCCTGTGCTGGACAGACCTGGCATCACATGCTCCAGGCTCACGCTGCAGGGATTGTGCCAGAAGGACTTTGTAATGGCCGTTTTCCACTGCTTGGTCTCTAGCACGGTCATAGATCATGCACACATATCTTTCTCGTGACTCCTCTGTCCTTTGCACCCAGACAGGCTGGAAGAGGAACAACAGTGTAGGCAGAGAGACTGTGAAATTAGGTGAGGAGGCTGACCTGCTGGAGTGTAGGGTGAGAAAGGGACATGGAGATTAGAATGAAATGCTGGGGAAGTAACGATACTGAGGAGATACTGGGTTTTGAAGTTAAGCGCTAGGGTGTGTATCTGTGGGAGATGTCTAGTTTTACTACCATGCAGATATATTTCTTTAGTAGCACAAATTGTACTCACTTATACTCTTCCCAGAAGTATCTTCATGTTGCTGTTTGATGTCCGGTTAAGAAGCACTATCTAGATGTTATTATTGTTATTTGTATTCTAACGCTTCTGGTGTTCTGTAAGCATTCACAAAGGTACAGTAGCCAAGTTATTTTTGTTGATGTTTCTGTCATTGGCATACATATGACTTACATAACAGTCTCTTTCTTGTTTTGGCCTTTTTTGTGCAGTGGGGGATTAAATACATGCATGGCTTATCTGGCTTAGAATTAATCACTGGTAATTACCATATTCACTTTTATGAGATCATCACCAAAAAGCAAGGTTAATAAGCAGAGTGTACAATATCTATACGTATATGGTTTTCACGGGCACACATTGCAGTCTTGGAAGAATGGAGAAGACATTGCATGTGCTTTTGCAGATTCTTTTGTGAATTTATAGCAACGTGGATTCTCCTCCTGCCCCCACATTTACTTAGGACACCTGAACACTGATGTGCTTATTTTGCATAGGTGGTACAAATTCGGATCCTCTACTCAATACTGTTTCACAGACCTGTTCTAGCAACCTGCCAGACCTTGGTCTTTGGAAGGACGTCTTTCCTCCAGTCTCTTCTCCTTTGCCATCATGAGCATTTTATGGCTCTTAGTGTCTGTTTTTCAGCCTCTCTTGGCTACCAGCAGCCCATGGTTCCAGGTCTGGGCAATGCTCTGCTGGTTCAGCAAATCTCCCCCTCCCCGGGTCTAAATGGGGCCCTGTGGGAGAAGCATTGACTGGATGCTGGGGAGCAGGACCAGACTCAAGTGTGAAGTGCTGAAGTCAGCAGCACCAAGGGAAGCTGTCTGTGGGCAGACAGAGCCGGCACGTTACTTAAGAGTCCGTGGGGCCTTGTTCAGTCAAAACAGAGCCGCTGCCAAACTGCTAATTGTAGCTGTATTTTTCCCTCCTGCCTTCACAGGTTGGGAATGGAAATTCAACCCTTTGCGGAGCGCCCCGCCTCCCCGTAGCTCTGGAGGGACTCTAATCTGCTACCACCTCCTGCAGTGCGTGGCTAGCTAGCTGTCTGACAGTTTTCAGCATCACTTTTAAAGAAATTTTTCTTTTTTTCAAATGCTTCCTTTACCTTGGCCTGACATATGGTTTTGCTTTAAGAGCAAAATGGTTTTCCATGGGCAGCTGGTGAGCTCCCTGAACACATGTTCCTCCAAAACAGAAAACCCTAGAAGACATCAATTCCCAGCAGAAAGGTTACTTACATGCAGCTGCACAGCACTGCTTAAAGGTTTTGGAAAATAATATTGTAGTCAGCTGACATCATTTAGTCACTTTGATTAGTTTCTGGTGCCCCATTGTCAAATGTCCTGAATAATGACAAATGAGACTTCTTGGAAGATCACATCTATATACACTTAGGTAACAACCAGAAAATAAATCATCATTTGTTTCAGAGCTAAAACCAGGGAAAATGGCCCCAGGATACAACCAGATTAGCTGGACAGCATTTAAAACAAATGTAATTACAAAATACATGTATTCTAGCCAAGAGTATTGTTTGAAAAAAGGGTTCTCCTATGCTTTCCAGCCTTGAATATGATGAGGAAAAGGTTCTTTCTGAAAAGGAAACAAGGGAATTAAAGAGACAAAAGCTATCTTAAGAAACAAAACCACATCCATTCAGCCACAAGTTTTCTCTTTTTTGAAAGCTGTCGTAAGAATGGGCAGGTTGTGAAGTCAAAAGAAAAGAATGTGTTTCTTCTTGAGAATAGGCACTGGATTTGGGTAAATTGATCCGATTTCTGTGTTCTATAGACAGAAACTTGCTCTTTCTTCCAGGAACTCTGTTGCTCTCACTTGCGCCTTACCCTGCTGTACAGTTCATCAGCCCTGGCAGCGGGCGCTGGTCTTTGCCAGACACTCAGCTGAGCTTGAGCAGTACAGGCTGGAGAGGCAGCACTGGCTCTGCACCAGCATTTGGTATGGGGCATCTCAGGAACATGCTCTGGGATTTTTTTTTTGTAAGGGAATGTCTGACCTGGCTATTTAGAAATCTCTATTTTTGGTTCTTCCTCCGCATTAAATAGAGCCATTCATGACAGTCTGCTCACATGCTGTGTCTTTCCTGTCCCAATTGTGTTTTTAAGTGGCTGCTTGGTCCAGCCAGCAATATTCCTTTTCAAGTGTAGGACTCTTGGTTTTCCTGTATGGTTTCTTGTGGTCTTTAATGTTCGTACTAACAGTATATGGCTGAGTCCCTGACTAGAGGCATAAAAAAAAGAAAGAAAACAACAAAAAAAAAGAAAAGTGCTCCATGGGTGGTAATCCTGTCTGAAGGAGCACCCCAAAGGGCAAGAGGTCACTCTAGGGGTGTCCACTCTTCCTGTCTGCAAGTTGGATGTACCTTGTAATAACCTGTATTTCCACACTGGTGAAGCAGCTCAGGCCAATGGATGACAGGCACAGTGCCTGTGAGAAGGCTTCAGAAGTCATAAGTTAACGTGTTTGAATTTTTGTCCCTCTCTCTCCAAGGTCTTCTTACCTTGGCAAGTTACTATCCAAGCAACAGCAAAGCTGTGCTTACTTTTTTCTATCATGGGATTTTTCCACCTGCTCTTTTTTTCTGACAACAGCTCTAGCTCAGATCAAAACTGCAGTGGGAAGATACTTTCAGTCAGTGATTAAATTGTAACCTGGAGGCCAATGCACCCAACAGTGAGAGCTCATAAATGCTGGCTGGTACTGTTAGGATAGTACCTTATGCTTGAAGCTAGAGGCTTTGCTCAAGACACCATAGCCATTGATAGAAGCAAGTGGTTAAGAGTCTCTCTAAAGGTGTTATTACAATTTTATGACAGTGGCAAGGCTGATTTGAATTTAAACAGAAGCTATGACATGGCAGGTTAGCATTTTCCTTAGCCTTTCACTACTGAGCTTCATTTCCTTTAAAACACTCCTCTGAGATAAACTGAAAGCTGTCTGATTTCAGCTGAAGACAATATAAAAAACATTAGTAAAAGCTTACTTGGTATTTTGCTATTAGCAATTTGATATTAAACTGTATGGGGCCATTTTCCTTTTCATGCTGAAGGTTCGTGCATCTGTCTTTATCATGTCTAGATGTTGGATAGTGATTTTTTGCCATGGGCATATGGAACGTGTCAAGAGCCTGATGATACCTTTCAGAAAAACAGAACTCCTGACCTTATTTTTAACAATAATATGGATTTGCTCAGCCTCTTCTATTAAATAAAAGAATATTAATATTGATTAAGAATAATAATATTAATATCTGATAAATATTAAATAGAACATTTCCTGAAATGCCTAAATCTTATTGTTGAAAATTGTGGAAGAAATAGGTAGCAGTTTAGCAATTTAAAATATTAGATTATGTTAATCCAAAGTCAGTTTATCTTAAAATAGGAAAAAATCTACAAAACTGTTGATCCTGATTAATTCTAGAGCAATATTTCTGTTCAACAGTATCAAACTTGCATCCTTAAAGTCTCTTTTTGTGAAAAGCACTAAATTATGTCAGGAATAATAACAGGAAAAAGGTACCATGATTTCTCAAAGTGAAAATCTCCAAAGAATGGCTCATGGCTTTTCAGACCTCTGTAAGGAAAACCAGCCAGCCACACTGGACTGAATATTTGTGTTTTAAAGTTATAAATGGGATTGCAAGGTGATAAAATCTGCAGGATGATTTTTGGACAGGAAGCTAAAGCTGCTTGCGCCTGAAGTGCTAAAATGTGATAACCATTGCATGTATTTTTAAAATGGGCGTGAAAAATCACAGCTATCAGCTTTCAATAAAGAAAGAGCAGGAAATTCACAATAAAACAGCAAAACCATAAACCTTAAAATATGCACGTGCAACAGGTGCTGATATGTACAACAATATTAGAATGCAATAAAGTGTCTCACTATTGTCCAGAAAGAGCCGCAGCCAGGACACGGCATTTGGCTATGTTCTGCCCTTGACGTGCATTAGTTTCGATATCCAAAGCAAACACGTGTTAGAGAAAGAGGGGGAACATCTTTGGGAAAGAGAATGGAAAGCATGTTCTGGTTCAAATCACTTGCTTTACTCTGTTGAAAGGTTTCTATTGTTTTGGGTTTTTTTCATCTCTTTTTTTTCCTACCAGATGATACACCTGGAATATATCACCCTTTCATACCCAAAATTTCTGTGACTATGATTAGCTCACAGAGATGCTAGTGAGCTGAGGACTGCATGCATCTTGCCCACTCTACAAAACAATGGAAGCAAACAGGCTTTGGTTTCCTTATCTGTGTGAGCTCTGTCTTCTGCCCTGCTCCTGTTAGAGCCAGTCTGCCTTCCTAGCATCAGCTGTGAGTGAGAGCAAAGCTTGGTATGTCTTGTGGCCTCCCTTTTTGGGACAGAGCATGAGTGGTGTGAGAGCAGAGAGGAGGTCCACTCAGTAAGCATCCAGGTCAGTGACCATCCAGCTGCTGAGAACTGGGCTAGGAGAGGTGAAGCTCCAAATCCCTGCTTTTCTCTCTCTGTATTTGATTTAGTGTGTAGCTGAAGGGGATATACTAAATATGGACACCAAGTAACACCAAAGAAAGACTGGAAAAGGAAGATAGCATTGCTCTCTCTTTGTATCGAGGCTAATTACCACAGAAGCACTGTTAAAATTGTGACTGTAAGCTTTAAACTGTTCTTGACACTGTCTTCTTGGCATCACTTGCTGAAAGCACAAGTTATCTGCCCATGCCCTCATTTTCTGGGTTGACTGTGAAAATCTACAGAAATGTATTTGTCTTTAGAAATAACACTGGTCTTACCAGATGTTCTTTCACAGATCTCCAGTCTAGACTGCTCCTTTTCTCAGATTTCTCAGCTAGTTCAAGGTTATGGTTTAGGTGAAGAGCAACCTAGTATCAGATCCCTGTTTGGTGCAATGTGCATCTCTACATATGGAGTGAGAGCTGCTGGAAAGCTTTTGTTTGTTGATTTATATGTATTTATTACATATTTACTTTCAGAAAACCTCAACTATGTTTTAAGATGTGGGATTACCTAGATCCCCTAGACATAAAATAGAAGCTGTACATCTAATATCTTCCTCTGTAATTTACTCTGTATTTGTAGGCTTGACTTCTGGTCCATACCAGGAGGAGGTACCCTCACCTTAAGTATAACCAGATACCAAAGAATAATCAGCCCTTGGTCTTTGGTGAAGCAACAACCCCTTTTGTGAACATTGTGTTTTCTAGTGATCATGGCCAAGACATTACCAATTCCCTTTGTAATGAAGGAAAGTTAATGGAACATACTTAAATAGATTCAGTATTGTAGTAAATGGAAATTGTGTAATGGAAACTGCTTCTAAAATCATGTATTACACTGTATACCCATTTCCAGAATTAGAAAAAGCACCAATATTTTAATGATGTGATTAGAATCAAATGCTGTAGCAACTGAGGAGCTGGGTCCACTTCCTTGTGGGATGTCCACAGTTTCGGGTCCTGCCCGTGAGAACTGGACTTTGCATTAGAGACATTTTTTTATCGTAGTTGAAATGGTCACTATTATCACTTAGATATTTTTTCAGTTTCAAATTGAATTCTGTTGGTTTTGAAAGTATTCATAAAATCTAGTGTGCGTGTTCACCGGAAAGGAGGAGTAAGGGTATGCGAAGAGGTGAATGATGAAAGAAGTGCTAATAGGCTGTTTCCTGCACACAGCATTATTATATTCACAGAGCAGCCAACGAACTGTTCACTGAGGTCTATAGAAGAGCTCCATGTCAGTGGATCCTAACTCTGTAGTTATGAGGTCTGAAGGGATTATAAAGGAAAAAGAGACTTTGACTTGATACAAAACATTTGCAAGGAAAATAAAGCAAGCTCAGAAGATGAGTGAGGAGAGGTTTTGCCTTTTCAAGATCCTTTTTTAACTGAAGGAAACTTCTCCCTTTGAATCACTTTCAGAAACAACTTTAAAAAAGGCAGGTCAAAAATATTTGGTTTAAATTTAAAATGTTTTTCCTTTCTTTGTCTGAATCACCTACTCATGATCACTTGTATAATTTCAAGATGGAGGCAGTGCAAAAGTGTACGCAAAAGTACTTTGCTATGTGTACCTGAAACAAGGCTTTCAGAACCCTTTACACTGTATTGTTTCAGTGACATGTGGCTCAAGCAGATTATAAAGATGCAGCTGTAAAGGCTCTTATACCTTCTCAGTTTTTGGTGGGATGCCATGCTCATCTGAGCACTGGTACTGTGGTAAAGCAGCAGCTACACTGGAAACTTTTGCCAGTGTAATTATGCAAAGCAACTGAGCCTCTCTGGTACACGCTGTAAGAAAGACCCAGCAAGTATTCTATATAATAAACAGATCGAGGACCACCAGAGACTTTTCCCCCCACGTGAATTTGTTCATTGTTGCTCTGCTACAGTTGCCAAACCACTGGCTGTAAAACTTCCTTCAGTCCCTGCTTTATTTTCACGGTGGGTGCCACAGCCTTATCAACATGCGGCATGCACAGTGGCTGTCACTACTGCTTCTTTTGCCTTTCCCTACTCTTCTGCTACTGAAATCCAGCAGCGTTACCCTCTGTAAAGGAGCAGATCTGGAGGGTTTTTTCCAATCATCAAAAAGCAAGGATTTTTCCTGAGAAAGTCTGTGTGAGAAGTAAGAGAAAGGATGTGACACTTTATTAAGAAAAGAGCTTGAGCTGAGGAAAAGAGTCTCAAATTTCTATTATTCCTTAAATACATCCCAAACTGTCTGCACTAGCCTTTGTTGGCAGTGAAATGTAACATCACTCATTGCCTTGGACTCTGCTCCAAAGGCTGCAACGAATTTGTTTGCCTTTTCCTTTAGAATGTTAACGTAACCGATATTTTGTGTTACAAGAGTTGGAGTGGCACTGCAGAGGCTCCCTTTTGGAGCAACGAGCTGGGAAGTGCACCAGTGTGGAGCAACAGTCAACGCCTCTGCCGTGGGGTGGGTTTTGGTGGGAGGGTGTGATGCACATCTGGTCTGCAGCTCCTTTCTCTGGGAACAGCTCGAGTCACGCTTTTCACACTTGGCCTGCATTGGCTTAGAAAGCTCGTTTGACATGGACATTTGAAGGGCAACACCGATAAAAAGAGCAGAGCATGCTTTATTTTTTTTTTCTTTAAATAGAAAGCTTTTTTGCCTTTATTTTTCTCAATACATTATGAAAGAATATATATGTTGGATGACCAATCTGAAATCAGTGCATCAGGAAAACTGATGCAGTACAAATGGCTGAGGGTAATAAAGGAAGATCATACTCACGGCTTTCCAAAATCATCAAGGGGTGGTGATACATTATTAGAAAGCAGATAAATGATGTCCACAGCTCATGTTCTCTATTTTCATTTGTCTTCCTGTCATTCCTGGGATGCTAGTTTTGACACCTGTTTAATTTCTACCCACAAACAGCGTCTGCTTTCTTTACTATTTTCATTGCAAATTTTCTAAATGTACAGCTCTCACAAAATGAAGGTTAACTCCTTGGCATAGGGGACCAGGCTTCCCCTGATTACAAAGCAGAATATCCTCACTTCAGTGTGTACTGCCAAAGTGTTTAATGTTCCTGGCCTGTAATGTTAGTGTTTGGGAAAAGTATGTTCAGCTGAATATCATCACTGAAAGTCTAAAATCCTATTTTTATATAAAAGCTTTATTTGATTTTTCGCCTTTTTTTTTTTCCCTTTTCTTTTTTTTTAATTATTATTATTTTTTTAAAAATTAAATTGCAGATTAGATGAGTCATTTTGGAAAACCTGGATTGCACCAATCACTGTTCTATTCCTCTCTGAAAGAAGAGGAAAACATCAAGAATCTTATCCAGAAATATCACATTATTTTTCAATCTGGAGATTCAAACAGACAAAAATCTAGATGTTCCATGCATATAGTTATTTAGAAGGTGAATTTAAAAGAAAATACTGGATTTTCACAATCAGCTTGTCAGCCTTCATTCACTGCAGCAAGTCCTAACTGCTATTCACCAAGTAATCTTTCTGACCTCACTGAATGCTCACTCTGGGCAAAGGGAATTTGCTATAGAGCCACTGAATTGCATTGCATTTGTTATACAAAGTATATAAGAACTGCTGAGTCACACGTGGTATTATTTTAGATGGCACTGTCTTTTCATCCAGTTAAATTTGCCCATCAGTGTGGTGTGGCATTGCAAGAATGACTGCATAATGAAAATATTAGGATGGTTTCTGACTTCTGACCTTTGGAAAATCTGACACTTTAAAGCTTCTTCGTTTCCCCTGAGAAATAATTTACTATGGTAGCCTGTCTTCAATAAAAAGGAGGAAGGAATCTGCTGGACAAGTGTAGCTTTTTTGGCTCCCTGTACTATTCATAGATCTTGCATTTCCAGTGGTGTCTTAGGCATGTTTCCCCTTGAACACTTGTGCTGAATACTGACAGGTTAAGAACTAACCCTGGGTTTTGTCTGCTCTTTCTATTTCTAGCAAAATTACTCTCTCCACCCCATCTGCCTAGTTCAGCTTCCAACACTGCATCCAGTCCTTGCTCCTCTCCTAGACATGGAGGCTAGTGTTAAAGCTTGTTTATTCTTCATCTGGGTTGTGTACATAGGTGAATGGGTATGTGTGTGTGGTGTGTTTCCTTCCAAGCCTGTCTCCATAGTGGGACCTGCCTCACCTAGATCTTTAAAAGTTAGATATTCAGTCTTCTCCCTCTAATTAGCAGTCATCCTTCCAAAACTTCATTCTTCCCATCCTAGTGCAAGAATGATAAGCAAAACTTTGCAGATAGCCTTGTGAATCTCATTTCACATGCTTCTGCTCGAACTTTGGCTTTGAATATCATGTGGTGGCAACCAATGCCCTTTGGCTTGTGAGGTACTCCCCTTGCCACCCCTTGCTCCCTTGTATGTCTGCTCCTTGTAGTTCCAGTGCTGGCTTCTGCTTATGTGGTCCATAAGGTTCAGTCTTGTTGAACGATGGACTATAGGACAACTCTTCTCCTGCCTCCAACTTTGGACCCTCTTTCTGCCTCTTCACTCAGAATTGCCTTTGCTCTTACCCATACATGATCCTTTGCTCTTCCCAAACTCCGAATCACCCCATCTTTCCATAAATTGGTATTTTGAGCATATGCTGAATCTAAGTGAGTCTGATTTCTAGTAGAGTTGAATTTCCTCACTGATCATTATTTCAGTGGGATTATGCTAAGACTGTAGCAGGAATATGTGTCAGTGTTCTCCTATGGATCAAGACTTGACGAATGCTGAAACATATTGGAAATGCTTCAGTCTGGCTTTTTGGACACTAGAAAATCCGTAAGGGTGAAAAATGTGAAGAAGTAGTTTCTCTGGTAATTTGTAAGACTGATTCTCTAATGATTTATAAAAATGTAAACCCTGACTGAAGATGTCACTGAAGTTGAGCTGGTTGGAACCATCTCCTTTTTGCTGGAATGCTCTGGGTTATGCTGAGGGTCATCCTCATAGCATTTTCTGTCTACAAGAGGTCAGAGAAGGACTCCGTCCTCTGGGTGGCTTCCACCTCTCACCAGCTACCAACAGCTTCATTCTTGTATTAGCTAGTGGGGTCAAATCTTTTGGGATGAGTTGAGGTGAAAGGGTCACCTATTAAAAACAGACACGCAAGTAAACAGAACAGGATGCCTTAGGAAACCAGGCTGAAAAAATAAGAATGACCTAGAATGGCAATAAAGTGACCCACCTCCAGCACTTTGGTTTGTATACAATATTTTCAGTGCTGCCTTCTTACTGTAAACTTTGTGGAACAGAAATGTCTACTTACAATTCCAGAGAGCATAGCAGAGTCTTTGCAGTCATTAAACAAACAGAAATATAGCAAAGTTAATTACTGGTCATTTTCAAGTAAGAGGATTTCTAGCTTAAATGAGAGGGACACCAAACATTTTAAGGTCAAAGACAATATGAAATACTTTTTTTTTTATAATACTTAAAAGTGACTCCCTTAAATCATTACTGATCGTTTAGAACTACATTTGAGTTGGATGGAAGCTTCTAATTTAGCGGATGTTCTCTTTGCTCCAGATCTTGAACTTTTGGGCAACTCACTTTAACAAGTCACCAATGGTATTTTGAAAAACACGTTGCCCACTTTCATCTTCAGTCAATTTTATCAAATCTTTACAGCTGATAAATGCTGGGTTCAGTATCTTCAAATAAAAAATAGTTTAAATGCTTAGTATAGTAGCAAAAATGCACAGTCATTTACCAGATATGGTGCAACACCGAAACTCAGAAAGTGTACCTTTCAAAGTCTTTAATAATCTAAAAATAACTGCTTGATTGAAATGATTGATGATGCTTGTCTTAGAAAGTGTATCATGTCTCACTCCCACTGAGTTCAAAACTTTACAGCCAGCTACCTCCCAGCTGGAGAAGGCCTTAAACAATAGTGAAATAAATCATGGGAAAAGCACAGCTCTTCTGGAGGACTTTTGTGGGGTTTTTTGTTAAGGTACTTTTCCCTTGTGGTGCAGAATTAAGAGGCAGTTATGGGACCAGGACATACTCAACTGGGTGGCAAGATTGCATCCTGCAAGTCAGTTGGATTTCTCACTGAAAAGGTTGATTCTCCTCATTTGAACTTGGTTCTTTGTGAGTTTCAAATGCACGACAGAGTTGGTGGAAGAGTTTCTCTCTGTAAATATTTCTTACTGAGGAACATTGGGAAACAGTTTCCTGATGACATTTCAAGGCAAATAAAACCCGTGAACAACATGGGTCCTGCTGGATTGAAACTGCAAACTAGTCTTCAAAACTAACAGTCTTTTAGGAATCTACTGAAAAGAAAAGCCTTAAAAATCATACGCCATAATAGTCATAATGTATACAAACATTCTAGAGGTTAAATCATATGATGGAGAGAAAACCAGTCAAATCCTGCTTGCTCTAGAGATAGTTTATATTACTGGGATAGAATTTAAGAGCAGAATAGGGAGAAATTGCCATGTACAACAGCTCAAGTCTTAAAATTACATTTGGGGGATTTTGCCTTTGAGAAAAAAAAAACAAAACTGTTTCCTTTTACTTAAGAGGAGTTTTTTACTTCCAGTCAATCAGAAAGAAAATTTATACAGAATACAGTATGCTTCTGCCTCCTAGTTCTGATATAAATAGGGAGTAGCTGTACTTATTTTAGGTTTGCAGCAACTCAAATGATTGGTCATTGTTAGACATACAGCCATTTTTTCGTGTGGGTTTTGTAATATACCCTCACATGCAACACTAGTGTTCAGCTGAATCAAAGGCTTTGGGTCTTTCTTTCAGGTTTAAAGTATTGTTATGCTAATCTGCCTTTACTACATCTATTCACCTGAGTTTTAAGCCTTAGGTTACTTCAACTTTTTAACAATCATGTGGATGACACAATTGCAAGATAAAATGATGTCATAAAAAGTAATAATTTCAGATTGAACCCTGCAGCATGGTCCCTTTTTCTGCATGTTTTCTCTTACCAAAAATACTGATGTAAAGGTATGAATCTTGAATTAGAAAACCGTGAACCTTCTACAACTGATTTTATTTGGTATTATCACAATGAATCAAAATACCTAACTAAAACTACCAATAAAAAACCAACCACATACGAACTACACCACTACAAATTACCTGTACAGAGACATACAAGTCTCCTGCCCATAACAATCCAAAGGAAAAGGCATACGGCAGATCAGAGAGGTATGTAAATGAAACTGCTGCTAAATTAGGTGATTAGTACTTTTATCACTACCTCTGCCTGCCCATTGTATCTCTGACTGTCATATCTTGTCTTTGAATTCTGATCTGCAGGCATGAAACGGATACTTCCTCTCCCAGTAAATCCCTTTATATTCAAACAAAACAGAGCCTGAATGGGGAGACACAATCAGGGCTCTTTCAAAAGCAAAACAGTGCTGCCATATTTCTGCTGGCTCAAAAACCAGCCGAGTGGGATTTATTTGCTGGCAGATGGAGATGATGATGTAAGCAGAACTTTTTTGCATGGGTGACCTCCAAATCTTTACCTAAATGATGCCTATGCCTAGCAGGAAAGACAACAAGCTTCAGATCCATTTTTAAAAAGGAGGGTTCTTTCACATTTCATAGTTTGTTCAGTATTTTTTGTTTTAGTTTTTCTTATTTTTGGTGGGTTGTGGGTTTTTCTGTTTGTTGGGTTTTTGTTTGGTTGGTTTTGGTTCAGTTTGGTTTTTAGGTTTGTTTTTATTTATTATTTTTTATTTATTTATTACTTTTTCTTTTTCTTTTCTTTTCTTTTTTTTTTTAATATATATTTGGACCTAGACATGCCCCTTTAGGCAAAGTGTCTGCTTAATACAAATTCAGTGGCAAGTATCATATCTCTCTCCAGTTATAGCTGCATGCAGTAACTGTGAGAACAAAAGGGAGAGTGTTCTGATGAAATAACTCTGACTCCATTTGGCTGAAAGGTCTGCTATACATTACAGAGACCACCAGATTTTATTGACTACTCTAATTCTCCTTAATTAAGCCCTTTGCATAAGACTGGTGTCTCCAAATTTGTGAATGTGTCAACTGAAACAGAACAAAATGACGCTTCCTGTGGTGATCAGACATTTCCACCCGGGACTTGAAAACCCTGAAATGAGCCAAGCTCCATGAATTGTGCTGTTTGAACCCATTTTGAAACCCCCACAGCTTTCTTATCCTGTATCTGATTCTGAGGCTTGAGCTGTCTCTGCTTTATAATTATTTTTGGAGACTCTGAAAGCTTTTAGTCTTTTATCCAGAAACTATCCTTTCCGTCATCAGAAGCTGAGCACTTTCCTCAGGGATGTCCTATTTTCTCCTGTGATGAAACCACCTTTTGGAGGTTCTCCTGGAGAGCCCCATTCTCCTGAGACGCTGCCTAGGTCATCTGGAAGAGCATATGCTGTTCTTCAAAGATGCTATTGACTTGCTGCTGTTCAAAGACTACTTCACTGACATCAGTCCCCAGGCGTGCAAGGACACCCCTCAGAGGTGCGGATGCCACCCCACCCCTGTCTGGGTGAACCTGCAGCACTGGGATAGCAGGAATAAGAACACCTGCACTCCAGCCCTGTGGCAGGGTTGTAGCTGATCATTTTCTGGTCATGAGTAGACACCCTGCTCTGTACCTTGACCAGTATAATAACCCAGAAATGGTTAAGGATTTTTGGAAACAGAAAAATTAAGTGCTTCAAACCTGTGACGTGAACGTGTATTGAGGACTTACTGTGGTGATTATCAGAACTGTAGTTAATTTAATGAGGATCAGGATCAACGGTGCACATGTACTTTATTTCTGCCCTGACTTCTTGAATGTGAGCACAATGTCTTTAATTGAGGCTTCATAGACAGTTGAAAACCATTGCTTTCCTCAGTTCTGACCTTCACTAGTCTCCTCATTTTTGAGCTCTCCTTTTATGTGGCTTAAGACAACCCTAATCAGCTTGATGAACATGCTGAAAGCATTTATCCTGCAGTGAGTTTTGTTTTGTGGCTCAACTCTTGTGTGTCCTGAACTCACTTTTGTGCATTGTTAATGAGTAACTCAGTTAACAGCTGCTCAGTGAGACTACCCCCATATCTGCAGCACCTCCGCGTGAGGTTGGAGCCAGCTGTACCTTGATGTTCTTGAATCTTGTGCATTCAGTATTTTCTTGATTAGGAGATTAGGAATGTAAATCTGTGGGTATGTTTGTATTTTTATCACCTCTTTATAGGGAAATAAATCCTCCCTGAACGGACTGGAGATAGATTTTTAAATAGCCCTCTGTTCTTCATCCTCACACCATTTATCATCTCAAAGTCTCTGTAATCATTAGATATTTTATATTCTCTGAATATTAATTGATGATTTGGATGTTATTTGAAGGATAATTCAGCAGACTATTTTTAACTGTTTCTGTTCATATGGCATTTTGAGTTGGCATTCAAATCAGCCTTGTTTTCTGTGGCCAGATCTCACTGAAGTTTACCTAACTACTTTCCTCCCTCAAGTCTCCTTGGCAAAGCATTTGTAGTGACCCTTAATCATTGGCTAAATAGACATAGTCAAGCTGAAACAGCACTAGGTTTTGGTTTTTTTTTTTTTGCAATATACTTTTCTTTCATCAAGCTGTTTCTCAAGTTTTGCAGTAAGTTCTGTTCTGAAGTGATGGAAGAAATTTGTTGAACTCTACAAATTTACATCCGTATCTAGAAAAATATGCAGCCTATATCAAAGCCTGTTGAATTTGATGAGTATCTTCTGATTTCCATTTCATTTTTGATCCGTCTGTGACAAACAGATGGGAATCTTTCAGTCCATTTCCCCAAGTATTTGCATTTTCTCTTTAGACTTACAACCCTATATCTTTCCTTAAGGAAATAAAGCCCTTAACTGGTGTATTTGCTGTTTGCAGAAAATAATTGAAAACCTTTTGGACTTGTTTATAGCTCTCCCTCATGGACTGACCCTGTTGCGTGTGTCATCTGAAAGGGAACTTCCTCCTGAACAAATTCCCCCAGTGATGACTTTGGAGAAACATATGGCAACACAACAATATTTCTGCAAATTTTACTTACCCAAGAGTACAAGTTTCTATTGAGTCAGAAACCTCCTTCTGAATTTATTTCTTTAGACATTAATGGTATGCCTGGAATGGAGCTGAGTGATAAACTACTTAACTTTCTTGTTCAAAGACTGATGAATGGACTTAAATTAGAGCAAAATTCAACCTCTTTGTAAGTGAACATAGTCTAATCAGCAGATATGTCACACATGGGCACTTCAGTGAAGCTCTAGGCTGCTACCTCAGCAGCTCTGGCTGTAATTAAAGGAGAGCCCATCAGACTCATACTAGTGCTGTCTCAGGAAAGATTTCTTATTGATAAGGAGAAGCGAAACACTGATGTGCTTGCTGGGGAGTGCTACATACGTTGTGCTGTGCTCAGTGTAACTGATTAGGCAGTCTGAGAAACAACATTTCTGAGCTACACAAGGGGAGAAAATACCTTGTGCCATTGGAAGCAACCTTTCACTGCACTACTAAAAGCAGTGGCTATGTTCTCTATCTGATGCGAGTGTGGTGTTTTCTTCTTTTATTTGAAGGAAAGCACCTTTGGACAAGTGTGCTTAGTGTGTGTGGTACTTTAATAACATTCTAATTTAATTTTTCTGTGAAATATTCAGCTAGTTCCAATGATATCATTGATACTGGGCCTACAATTATATCATTGATACTATTTGGGCCTCAGACCAAAACTTCACATAAAAATTAAATGTAGAGAGAACAATTCAAGGCACTGCTCTACCATTGCACAACTTCAAGTATCCTGAAGGTCCTGAGAGCAGCAGGAACAGTTCAGTGATGCACAGGAAATCTGGAAGCACCCTGGCACTCTGATGTGGGCAGGAAGAGCTGTGTGGTTCCAGATGCATAATGAAATAAAAGTGTGCATTTTGCTCTGGCTAGTGTTTTGCTCTTCAAACAGTAGAGAAGATGGACTTGAATCTCTGCTGTGCCCCATGCTCTGTTTTCTCCATCTTGGCTTATGCTTGTGTGAAATAAGTAAGCCTGAAGGTACAGAAATACTTCAGGGTGTTTGTAATCTGTGTCTGCTGCTCTTTTGTAAATGCACGTGTGGGAAGTGCGGCAGGGTTGTCTGTTTGTGATGGCCACTCATCTGGTGGGAACTTCCTCACCAGAGCAGGAGGGGCAGAGGTCCTTTACAGCCTTGAAATCCAAAATTGTAAATCAAACCACTTGCTTTTTCCTCAGAGAGAAGAGCGACTGAGAGCCAAGTTCTCAGCTGGAGAAAGACAGTGAGGTCCAGAAGAGGAGTGATCACTCATGCCAGCAAGGCTTCCTGACACAAATGGCATGTGTCCATCCCTGCTGGTGCCTCTAGCCACAGGGAGCAGCTTTGGTGAGTGCCATAGGCCCTAAAATAATTGACTTTGGTTCCATATTATTTTGAGTCGGAGACCTCTCGCACTCACTTCATCCTACAGAAAGAAGATAGCAAAGGGCAGTCTGTAGGTACAAAAGAAGAATGTATAAAAGCAAGAGACATTGTTTTGCCATTTCCTCCTCTCATTACATATAACAATGAATAACATGAGCGAGAGGTTTACTCTTAAAATATTCTTTCATGTGAAAAATGAAATTGGTACATAATCAACGATGTCTGGCAGCTGACCAACAAAAAAAAAATCCCAGCCAGCTCCAGATCTGAGCTGAGCTCTGGAAGCAAGAGGAAAAAATAGTGAGCCAGAATACATGGCTGAATGAAATAAGGTTAAAATTTGCCTGGCTTTGGACCTCAGGTAAAACATTTCAGGACCCAAGGGCTCAAATAACAAACATAGACTTTCAGATATATGTACACATGAGGATTTAGATTATCAGGGTTAAACAAGAAGACATCCCTGACAACAGAAAGGAATATCAACTCTTAATCAGTGGATACTGGCAAAACACAACAGTTCCTCAGCTTGAGTTAATTTTGCCTCCTTCACTGTTGATTTTACTTCTTTCCCATTGCGGATTGTGGCTACAGGTGATACTTTCACTCTGTCATATATGCTCAATGTTAAAATGTGCTTGGTTCTTGTGGTTGCTACCCCAATCACTGTATTACCAGGAATTTCTACATTTTCTTCACATGTTTTGCAGCTTGAGGAGCTTATAGACATATGTGGGATTTAAGAGAACTTTGGTTAAAATTTTAGATGCAATTTAAAAAAATGTGTTGTACACTAAAGTCTAAACAGCATATTGATTGAGAGCTCAAGGTATTTTGTAGGGTAATTAGTGAAGAGAAGAGCCTAGCAATGTCAGGTTGCATACTCTGAAGTATTGTATCTGAACACAATCACTACATGATGCTCAGTGTATTTTGATTCCATTTTAAATCAGTCTTTCATAACTGCTTCTTACTCTGAAGACATCTGGCCTTACAAATGAAACGTGGTGCTGGGGTGATGCATAATAAACTCACTAACTGCCAAAGTGAGGATTCAATAACAGGGTCACAGAAATAGAGGTAGAGCTGATATAGATTGAGAAAAAAAAACAGAACAAAAATCTTCTCGTCACATAATATGTTTGAAGTACCAAACTGTCTTCATTTGGAACATTCACACTATCATTGGAAAGTAACAAAAACAAATCATCAAAAATTAAATTTCTAAATTTAATGATTAAGCCATAGAAACCAGAGTCATACAGTGGGTCTGCCTTATAAAATGGTTACAACCTCCCGCAGCTGAATATTTCAAGTCTTTGAACTCAGAGAAGAGGTTCTCATTTTCCTGCCGACTTTAGGCCCCTGCTCTGTGTTCATGACAAACTTAAAGCTATAGACAGGAATCTCAAAGTGTCCTACTGAAGGGTCAGTATTTCCATGTCACATCTGTAGGAAGTAGGGTTGTGGAGGAGTTGAGTCGCTGGGCCAGGATCTCAGAGGTCAATAGCATTGCTAGGAGCACAAATGAGATCTTCGCCCTCTCCTCATTTTTATGGTTTTCTGTGTTGCAGTTTTAGAAGGCATTTAGGGATATTTTCACTGTTCTTAAACAGTGGAACATGATGAAAGAGCAGCCAAGACAACTTTATTCCACAGCACCTCATAGCTGTGATGCACCTGTGTTTAAGCCAACATAAGCATAAAAATAATAAAACCTAAACTTTGGGTGCTTGTTCTGAGCCACTTCAGTACTTTTTGATCTTTATGAGCCTTGAAGAGTCTCAGCTTGTGCACCCAAAGGGAATAACTGAAAAGAGATGGGGAAATGTTGCAGAATAAAGTCCTATCATTTGCAGTAAGAGCTTTCACAACCTGAATTTCATGGCTGTGTTTTGACATTCAATGAGTTGTAGCCCTGGTGAGTAGCATAACAGGAGGTAATTGCAAGATACTGAGCTAAGAAAGCTCTGCTGAGGCAGGGAGATGAAAACAATGGTGTGTATCAGCCTTAAGGATTAAGGTTTCCTAACATCAATTTTATGTGCTAACCATAGTTAAACAGTGAAATCTGCTGCGTTCACTTATGTGCAACAAGATCTAGCTGAGCTGAAGACCCTAGACCACTGTACAATAGAATAATTTATATATTTGCATTAAAAAAAAAAAAAAGAAAAAAGTTCAAACCTGAATCCTCTGGGAATCCAACATCTGTTTTGAAAAGGGGCTGAAGAGGTTACCTCCCACCCCTGTCCCCTGTAGGTTGGGATAGGAGAGGAAAACAGGAAGTTTTATTCATCTTACTTTCTCAGTTTTCCAAGTTGCAGCCTCCAGCTGTTTCCATCAACTTTGTTTCCTGGAAAAAAAGAAAAAAAGAAAAAGAAAAAAGAAAAAGGGGGAAAAAAAGGGACCTCTATAGAGATCTTTAGCTTTCTTTAAAGTGTCTCTTTGTTGAAACCTGTACTGCTTTTTTTTTTTTAACAGTTCCAGAGTAGTCATCTTTCATCTTTTCCCAAAACAAATATCTCTTACCCAGCTTCTCTTCAGACAGAAAGAAAAGAAACAAAACCAAAGTGAAAAAGTTGGGCTGGGGGTGAAGGGAGAGGAATGGTGCCTATAGCAAGAAATGTGGCCATGCAATGTCAGAACTCAAGGGTCTATCCCAGGCGACAAGCGGAAGCCTACCAGCAGGCAAACAGCAAGGATGGCTTTTACTTTGCTAAAATCAATATTTCACAGAATGTTCCCAGATGAAGACTGACCATAGAGACTGCTGGGCTAGTGTTGTGGCTGGCATTCATCATATACTCTGTATCCCACTTGCAAGGCAAGTTCTCCCAGGTATCTCCCTTCCCAGAAGTGCATTGACACACATGGACTGAAACATGTAAAAACTGGCTGCTTTCCTTCCTTGCCTCCTTTTTTATAGGAGCAGGGCCAGAAAACCCTGCAAATGCTGGGGATCGATTAGCCGTCTTTGATGAGGCAGTTGAAATAGCTGTCACTGCTGTTCCTTCCTCTCTTTCTCTGCAGCTCAAGGATGCAGGATTATTGGGTGTTTTTCATAAGGTGTCTGGAAGCAGCTGTCTGAAGTGGAGAGGGATACTCTGTAGAGGTCCCTTTTTGTTTTGCAAGTCCAGCTCATGTTTCAGGGCTCTGTGGCAGGAGGTAAAGCAGCAAATGATATTTATATGCAACTAATACTCTTGAGTGAGAATTTTAATACAGTTAATACAGTCTTTAATGCTTTATCTTGTAGTCTGGGTTTGGTTATTTTTTAATGCCTCATATTATCATAACTATTATCAGTACACGGTGTTTGAACAGTTGGAGATATAATGCAAGGTTTTATACAATCAATGTATTCATATTGGAGATAGACTTCTTCTTGTCTCCTGAAACATTTCCTGGTTTTCAGTCACTTACAAATTTGTGAACCATTTACCATTCCAATATTCAGGGGCTGCTTTGGATTGATTTCCTCTGGAAATTTTCTATGAAGTTGTTAGATGCTGCTAAGAATGAAGCAATTAGAAAAAAAATTCTTTTGTTGTGTAGAGATTTTTTAAAGGAAAAGTGAGGAGTTTCAAATCAAAGCACACAACTGGAACTGAGACAAGAAACTATGATGGTCCGAGTAGATGTAGATCTGCAAAAAGTACTATATCTATATGAGGAGAAATGGGACTGGCTGAGGGAAAGAAGAGGATGAGGACCCAATAAGGCTGAAAGGATTAAGAAGTGGCTGGTGGAGAAATGAGGCAGGCAGTCAAGGTGTGTGTCCCAGCTTCCTGGTGGTGGTCTGATACCTATCACCATTTTCTGTCGTGCCATGAGCTCAACAGCAGAGATCTGCGCAGTGCATTGAAAGGCCCCCTTTGCCTCCTGCTAGTCCTCGTGAAAAATCTCATTGAGGCTGAAAACTTTAGTGCTTCTTGTATTTATGCAGGTTGTCTTTCATCACAAGGTTTGTTATATAAGCAGCATATGGAAAGTTCCAGGAACGGACCATGGTTATGTAGTTTAAGACTCTATACGACCCCTTCCCACTTCTTTGCTCCCAGAAATGGGAAGCGGTATAGAGAACAAGACAGAATTTGGGAAGAGAGCATATGGTAAGGGAGTGATGTTCTACCCTGGAGAACTAGATACTGTCCCTTTTTCTGTCTTACAGTGCCCATGTGACAAGAGCTGAGTCACTCGAGCCAGTATTTTCAGAACCTGTCAATAATTTTACATTGCTATTATTCTTGGTGCAGGATTTGTAGGCATCCTGAACTTTCACAGCTGCAGCTGAAGTCAGTGGGAGCCGTGCTCTGAACACAAAATAATATTCAGAAATCTTATTTGGGGAATTTAAGATCGTGTACAATGTGGTTATGTTTGGACTTAATCTTCCTGGAACCCACCAGCTTTCAGTGTGAAGGGATACAGCCAAGCCCCCTCATTTTGAAGTGATACTGTGCAGAACGTTCTCTGTGAAGCTTCCCATTATGAGGGGGTTGTGTGCTCAAAGAAAACCCCATCTGGAAATGAGTGAAATAACCTGCTTATCTCATTAGCATAGCATCCTTTCTGCGGAGTGTGTGTACACTAAAGGCATGTATGTATATATTTTGCCATCTACAAATTCCTCCAAATTCTCACCTCACTAGCTGTATTGCGTGGATGTTTAGTAGAGTAGAAAGTCTATAAATGAGGAAATAGACTATTTCTCTGGTTTAGCCAGCTTCCCAAATAGGAAGAAAACACCTTTTTCACTTTCATAAATGAAGAGGCAATTGGTGGAAACCAGCATGGCTTCACCAAGGGCAAACTGTGCCTGACAAATTTGGTGGCCTTCAGTGATGGAGTTACAGTGTCTGTGGATAAGGGACGAGCAGCTGGTGTCTTCTACCTGGACTTGTGCAAAGTGTTCAACACTGTCCCACGTGACAACCTGGTCACTAAATTGGAAAACCAGATCTGATGGATGGACCCACTCAGTGGATAAGGAATTGGCTGGATGGTTGCACTCAAAGAGTTGTGGTCAATGTGTAAGTGTGCAAACCGGTGGTGAGGCGTGTTCCTTAGGGATCGGTACTGGGACCAGCGCTGTTTAACGTCTTTGTCAGTGACAGGGACGGTGGAATTGAGCGCACCCTTAGCAAGTTTGCAGACAACACCAAGCTGTGCGGTGTGGTCAATACTCTGGAGCGAAGGGATGCCACTCAGAGGGACCTTGACGAGCTTGAGAGCTGGGCCTGTGAAAACCTCATGAAGTTCAACAAGGCAAATTGTAAAGTCCTGCACCTAGGTCAGGGCAACACCCCCAAGCATAAATACAGACTGGGCTGAGTATGAATTTAAAGCAGTCCTGAGGAGAAAGGCTTGGGGGTGTTGGTTAATGAAAAGCTCAGCATGAGCCAACAACGTCTAAGTGCAACCCAGTAAGCCAGCTGGGTACTGGTATACATCAAAAGGAGCGTGGCCTGTGGGTCAAGGGAAGTGATTTTTCTCCCTCTACTCCACTCTTGTGAGATCCCTCTTCAAGTACTGCGTCCAGCTCTGGAGCCCCCAACACAAGAAGGATATGGACTTGTTGGAGCCGGTCCAGAGGAGGGCCACGAAGGCTCCAGGGAGACCTTATTGTGGCCTTCCAAGATCTGAAGGGGGCTACAAGAAAGCTGGGGAGGGACTTTTTACAAAGGCTTGTACTGATAGGAGGATGGATAGTGGCTTCAAACTGGAAATGTGTAGATTTAGATTAGAAATTAGGGTAAATTCTTCACTATGGAGGCTGATGAGACAAATGGAACAGGTTTTCCAGGGTAGTTGTGGCTGCTCCATCACTGGATGTATTCAAGACGAGGTTGGATGGACCTCTGAGCAACCTGGTCTAGTGGGAGGTGTCCCAACCCATAGCAGGTGGGTTGGAACTGGATGATCTTTAATTGTCCCTTCCTACCCAAACCATTCTATGATTCATTGCAAAAGGTCAGACTGTCACTATTATGGCAAGTGGACTCATCACTTTTCCAGGTCTGACAGTGTCAGCATTTCCTTAGGACTCATTTTGACAAAAACAAGATGAGCACAAGATGAGAAAGAAGCTGCTCAAAAATGTACCCACCAGTGCTCTGCCCTGCATTGTTGATTCCTGCCCCATTTCTTGACCATTTTACTAGCTTCTCTGAAACCTTCCTGAACTGCAGCCCTTCCAGTGTTGCAGCAGTAAGCATGTTAGAAACACCACTGACTGCTGAGTCTGGTGCACTGGTTTAGAGGTAAATAGAACAATACTGCCACTCTTCTAGGTGACTGGCTATAAACTTATGCAAGCTAGGTAAATACCCTTGGGTGGTAAATAAAACCCTTGGGTCATAAGGATTATTCAAGCTAGGAAGAGAAACCAGTGTTTTCTGAAGTGAAGTTTCTCTAGTGCAATCCCATTTAATTGCAAAGCAAGCACAAAGCCCTCGTTTTCTTCACACAGCAAGAATTGCAGAAAGGGCATAGCCTCTGTTTACTGCTCAAGTCTATTTTCCATTAAACAATATAAAAGCTCTTTTTCCCTTTTCTCTTCGCTTTTCTCAGAGGCACATTCCTGGCCCTTGTTATGTCTATGTTGTTGGCTTTTTCCCTGCCACCATCTGTCTCTCCCTTTGATCTTTTTGTCTCTTTCTCATAGACACCCAACTGATCAGAAAACAATGGCCAGTAAAACCCTTCCACCCATGTGTCTTGCAGGTGCCCTTGTTTCGAACAGTGACGTGTGCTGGTGGTTGGAAGGAAAGCTATAGTAGTTTCAGCTATCTGGTTCCATAATTAACTGAATTGTTTCTTACAACTGAGGGTTATAAGGGCAATGTTTACTCTGATTTAAAGAGATTTTTACCCTAAGTGCTAATGAAACTGTTGATGAGAAATCAGACAGTTTCTCAGCAGCATTGAGAAACACTGAAAGCACAGCACTTGGGGGTGTATGAGAGAACAAAGGTCCTTTCATCTTCTGGATGCAGTTTCTGTGCTTCATCTAGTTACAAACTTGATGTTCTTCGTCAAAGCTGTTGTGACTTGGAAGTTTGGTAAAATGTTCTTTTCCATTAATTGCAAAGTTGTATTTAATTGCCCAAGTATGAATTGTCTGAGAAAATAATATTTAGGCCTTCTTACCAGCATTGCTTCTCATAGGTGGCTCCTGAAGCTTATACAGTGAATTACAGAAACACAAAAGTGCTGCATAGAATTTCTGGAGGTCTCCAGTCCAACCTCATACTCACAGCAGGACTGTTGCTGAATTTGAAGCAGGTCAGCCCTGGATTTGTCTACCAAGCCTTGAAAACTGTCAAGAGTAGAGAATCCTCAGCCTTGCTGGGCAGCCTTCTCCAGTGCTGCACTGCTGTGCTCCTGGTGAAGCTTCTCCTAAGTTCCTGTCTGGTGCAGCAGGTGCATCTTCCCTTTGACTACCCTATCCTGCACAACAGGTATGAGGCTGCGCAAATGGAACCAAACAATGATGAGCACAATGGTTCATCTAGCTTGGAGGTGTTGACAAGGTTAAGTAGGTCTGTGCCTTGCATCAAAACTGCTTCCTCAAAGAAAAAGACATCAGACATTGTCATAGGAGACTCTCTCCTGAGGGGAACAGAAGGCCCAATATGCAGACTGGACTCACTTCTTTGCGGTCTGCTGCCTTCCTGGGGCCCAGGTTAAAGATATGAAGTGAAAGCTTCCTACCCTGTTATAGCCCCAGATAGATTACTATCCATTATTGATTTTTCATGTGGGCAGTGATGAAGTTGCAACTAGAAGTCCAAGGGCAATCAAGAGAGACTTCAGTGCCTTGGGAAGACTGGTTAAGGGATCAGGAGCACAAGTAGTGTTCTCCCCTATCCTTCTAGTTGCAGGGAATTATGAAGGCAGAAACAGGAAGATCTGGCAAATCAATACCTGGCTCTGAGCCTGGTGTCATGGGCAGAAGTTTGGGTTTCAACTTACCAGACTTCTGCTGGAAATACAATACAGCAGAGAGGAATCAGTCCAGGAGGTTCCTGGTGTGTGTGGAAGATAACTCCCTGACACAGATGGTGCTTGAGCCAACTAGGGAAGGTGCCTCACTGGACCTGTTTGTGAGTAGAGAAGGACTTGTGGATGTTGTGAAGGTTGGAGGCTGTTGTGGGCATAGCGATGACAAAATGACACAGTTTTCAATTCTTGGAGAAGTAAGAAAGTGTGTCAGCAGAACTGCTGTCTTGGTCTTCCGGAGGGGAGACTGGCCACTTTAGGAGACTGGTTGACAGAGTCCCTTGGGAGGCAGTCCTGAAGGGCAGGACAAGGCTGGACTTAAAGGCGCAGGAGCAGGCTATCCCCATGCACTGAAAGATGAACCATCAGGGAAGGAGACCAGCCTGGCTGAACAGAGGTTTGTCTGGAACTCAGGAAAAAAAAGTGTTTAAGAACTTTGGAGGAAGGGACAGGCCACTCAGGAGGACTACAAGGATGTCACGAGGTTATATAGGAAGCAAATGACAAGGGCCAAAGCCCATCTAGAACTTAATCTGGCTACTACCATAAAAGACAATTTACCTCCATCTGTTTGACATAGTTTTCCTTATGTAGCCCAGTATGAGGTTTGCTTTACACTGTTGGTGCATATTCAATGTGGTGTTTACCGTGTGCCCAGGTTTTCAGCAGGGCTGCTCCACAGCCACTGGGTTCACAGCCTGTGTAAATGTGAAGGACTATCCTGACCAAGTGTAGAACTTTCTGTTGAACTTGGTAGGGTTTCCCAACACTGGAGTTTCTCATTGTCCTTCTCGATTGAAACACTGGTGTTCATAATGTCAAATTTAGTATTGTCTGGAATTTGCTGTGGGTGGATTCAGCCTCATTATCAATGTTGCTGATGAAGGACTCTGCTTATTCCCAGCTGCCAACCAGACACCATGCTGTTGATTACCCTTTAAGCTTGGCAGTTCAGTCAGTTTTCAGCCCAGCTGACAGTCCATTTGTCAGCATCAGAAGCATACTCAGTAGCTGGTTACTCTTTTCCTTGTTTATTTGAATGACATTTTAATCACTGCACTATCTGTATTCATTCCACTTGTGAATTAGATAACGTGACTGTTGCATATAGGTAATTTTTGCAAAGTTCCCTTCTGAGGTAAGCGGAAAGTAACCTGCACATGGCACTCTTTTGTTAACTTTTGAGTTTTAAGTTTGTTATGGTAAGTTTTCTGTTACTAAAACGTGAGATCCTTTCAAAGACAAACGAATAAAAAAGCATTGTGCATAGTACTAAGACAACTTAGTAATCTGAAAAGAAAATTGTGTTCCATGTACAAAGAGCATATGGCAATTACCAAAATTAAGATTTCTTTACTTCCTCAAAATAGAAAGTTAGTCTGTTAACAATCAGACTTTTCTTTGGGCTAGCCTAGCATCCAAGACTGTCATCTGAGTACATTGAACTGATTCTTTCTTTCCATTTAATTTTGAAAGTTTGAGCAGGCTTAGGTTTCTTATTGAGACAAAAGTCATCCTGGCATTCATTTTGCTCATATAAGACTCATCTTTGATTGGAAAAAGCGAAACAAAACACAGAAATGATGAAGGTTGCAAAACATCTCTTTCAAATAAGAGCTTTAATCCCACCAAGAGCTGACTCTTCATGTACAAACACAGTCAGTCAGAGGTAAATCTGTACTCCAGTTCCCTTCTACAGGCTCTATGCTTAGGGCTGTGCTGGGTATTGGGCTTTTAGGCCAAACTCAGGATATTTTAGGCACAATTAGTTTTATTATTTTTCTGGTTTAGCAAATTCAAGTTCTTCTGGAGTCCACATTTTTCAACAAGATCACTGAGAAACTAGAAGTTTTTTGGAAGAAATCTGCAGTAATGATTCAATCTGGAAAGTCCTCCTTATAGTGAGAGACTGAAGAGAAAGTTAATAGATCTCTATCTCAGTCTCAAAATACTTATGTAAGGAAATTCTTTTTTTGGAGAATAGATGACTCAAGATTTATAACTGCAGAAGGAAATTTCATCTCTGGAATCCAAACCCAGACAAAATTATGTTGGAAATATGGTGCGTGTTTTTAATAGCAACATTCATATGATGAGTCCTTATTACTGGGTGTCTAGCAGTCAAGAATGCATGACTTTCCAACCATTGCACATCAGCAGCAGTGCGTGGGGCCAGGTGCACAAATGACTGGCAGAGACATTGGCCTGAACCATGAGGTAAATCAAACTAATAAGGTAGTTGCTGACAGCTTT
>JANVCC010000035.1:15154125-15378334 GCA_025345505.1 Todiramphus chloris collaris | reverse complement strand
CCACATGACTGACTTGGACAGTGCTATTGGCTTTTATTAGTTGGGGTTCTATGCAGTAATGCTCCTCAAGCTGCTGTGGTGCAAGATGTCCCACCAGGCAGGCACACACCTTGCTGGAAGGAACAGGCAGCCCAGAGGATTGCAAATAAGTTCTTCCCTGTCCATCAGAAGGCACAGAACAGTCCTAATGTCAGGATTTAAACTATGTCAGCACTTCTTGTAGCTGTTTTACACCATTAGTTTCAGATGCAGAAAACAGATTCTTCTTTAGTTCTGAGTTAGATACAAACTGAAAGATGATGGGCACATACGGATATGATAGACAGCGATGGTATCAGTGGCTAAAGATCAAGGGAGGTGGTTTAGGGTGATTTCTAATTTTTCATGCTGTCCATGGCCATATGAGAAAACTCCACAACATTACCTTTCAGAAATCCATTTGTGGAAAAGAGGAGGGCTATCCAGGCACAGAAACACAATGAGTTACGGCATATCTAGTGCAAAGTAAGGGGTTTTTCCCTTTAATTTTAAACAATGACATTGAAAACAAATGGATACATGAAAAGAAACAGTACCGCCCATGAGGTTTCAGCTTTGATAAACCACGTTACAGAATCCACGTCTTTCACCATGTAGTGAGGTCTGACACATCTTTAATGTTTCCACTGTCTTTTTGGACAAAAATCAGGAGTTAAGGACCTGGCAAAACAAATACATGACCGAAAACGTGTGTGTTATTAGCACAAGAGTGCTTTTGGCAGGCATGTTTTTAGCATGCCTGCTCTAGCATTTTACTGGCTCTCTGCTGCTGTAAACAAATCTGAAAGGGAAGGAAGATTTAGAAGCTAACTAATGAGCATGAACACTACAGAAAGGAAATGAAGACAGCTATTGACCCTGCTCTCCCTTATTAGGCAGTGATTAATTTTTCAACTGATAAAATAGCTTCACCCTATCAGATCCCAGTGGTGGACTTAAGACGGTCAATACCCGGAGGCCTGTGTTTCCTAATCACACCCAAAGGGCAGGGCTTTTCCAGACGTCTGTGAGTGTCGTCCGGCTTTTTCCATCCCGGATTCCTCCACAGTGGCCTTAGGATCAACTTTTCCCTTAATTGCCCATCTGGATGACATTGAAGGATGTTGGCACTTTTGTTGGCTCTGCTTGATTTTGAAATAGAGAAAGTGGAAGGCTGGGTCTTGCAGCCAGAACTCTATGAAAAGTGGATTTTCGCCTCCAGAAGGGCATTACAACTGATTTCCACTAAATAACGGAGGAGGGCAATTATAACATCATGTATGCTTTGTCTGGAGTTGATTCTCCAGCTGTTGAAACAGTATCTTTTTACGTTAAATTAAACCAAACTGCAGCCAGCATCAACATCAAGCTCCAAAAATGTAACAGCTTAAGTCTTTTTAGGCCAGATGTTGATCTCTGAAACACTGGTGTGAATCTAAAGGAATTGCAGTTTTATGCTTGTGTATGTCAGATAGAGGAGCTGATCTGGGGCCAGTGATCTGCTTTCACAGGTGTGATTTATTTTAAGGTGCCATCAGACTAGCTGCTTCTCACCACTCTAAAGCTCTTGAAGATTAAAGATAAACATTATTGGTAAACAAAGAAACAAAGAGAAGGTGGGGAAAAAAGGTATCCACTTTATTTCTTTCTCAGTTATCTTCTTGTTAAGGAAAAACCACTTCTGGGACATTTCCTTTTTATCAATCGTAGCAAAACTCAAACTAATCTGGCAGAGTACAATTAAAAAATGCTGTTTCTTATACAGAAAAAGATTCACACAGGCTTTATAGTGGAACCTTAAAGATCTGTGTTTTGTTCATTCTCTTCTTTTGTCATCATTTGTAAACCTTCAGCTTTTATTAAAGAAAACAGATAAAAAGATTGTTCCATGGCATTCCCTGTTATCTTAGCCTTGCTTTGCTGTGAGAAAGCTTTGGGGCACTTGGTGAGAGAGTGTTATCTTGGTGTGTTTTTTCAATGACAGACACTCAGCAATTGAGGGGAATGGGATTAAAATAAAATTCCTTAAAATGAAAAAAGTGTATATGTGAGAGGGAAGAGGCCAGGGCTCTGCTATACCTCAAAAATAGCTGAGGGGAATTTTCCAACAATTTCCACACACCATGCACAGTTCATCCCTGGACTGGGTCCAAAGATGGATAGGATCATTCCCCAAAGGAGAATTTGGGAAGCTTTTAACTAATATGTGAAAACAGAGACCAATAATGGAAATCTGTCTGTAAACAGAACCCTTTCAGTCTATGTTGAATGAAATAGCGCCTTAAGGAAGTATTTTTTCAGTATGCAGTAGCATTTAAAGTGAAGTACCCAGGTGATGTCGTGCTTCCCTCACACCCACTGTGTTCATACCCCACCCGGAGCCCCTGCAGCCACGGGCTTGGCACATTTGCAGGCAGAGCTACGCCAACCCAGCTGCAAGTCCCAGGCGTGTGCTGGCTAATGGAGCCATCCCAAGGAGATGTGTCTGAAACAGGATACAGTGCCATGAAAAAATAGTATGTAACAGCCTTGGCTTGCATTCACTACCCAAACCGGAGTCTTGCTCCTTTCTTGCTGTTCAATACCATGGAATATTGAACTGCAATACTGTGAAAGTACTCTCATCTGTCCCACAGCTTAAAATAAACTCATCCACCTGAGTTGGGGAAGGGGAAGGAAAAATACCTTTCTATGTTCCTTGTAGAAGAAAATCCTCCCATTTTTGTCCTAAGACAAGGTTTTCATCAATACAGTCTACATAATACAATTATGTATTTATGCATCAACTTTTCCATTTTTTGTCTTTTCAATAAAAACAAGCAAACAATGGGATCACTTATGCCTTTAGTATTTGTATTTTAGCAGCTCCTCCAAACAAGCTCTGGCATGTTGCAAAACAGCTTCATGTTTCGCCTCAATGATTTTCTTTACTTCTTAAATGGTGAGATTCTTATCTGTTTCATAACATGGAAAAAGAGAGGAAGTCATCCTCCCTCCTCATTCCTTTCCACCCCAAAATCTCTTCTTATCTTTTAATTTAGCAACATGATATGAAATACATGAGACTTGAATCCACAAACATGGTCTCATTGGTTTCAGCATGAATTATGCTTTGCAGGTTTGTATGTATAAATAGCAAAACTAAACCTAAAATAGTTTCTGGGCCAAAACCCCTTAAGCATTGGAATTAATATGGTGGCCATAAAAGAGTCCAGGATAATGTGGCATTAGAAATTCAGACTGAAGTGCCCTTCCATGTGTATTAAAAAATTTACATGTTAAAATAAATGACCCACTAACTCGTCTATATTCTATTTTATTACTCCTCTAGTAATGCCATACATAGATACCTTGGCTAACCTCATTATTATTTTGTAGAGGAGCACATGCCAAGAAGACCTGGCCAAGAGTGAATTCTGCAGAGCAACTTATCCTCATTCACAGGGAATACCCTGCCAGCTAGAGATCCAAATGATTTATATGCGAATGTGAATGACCCTGCCCAGGAATAGTGCTCTGTTTGCAATATTCTTTTGCAAATGCTCAGCTGTTGCATATTTTCATACAGGATCCCTCTTGCCTGGGATAAACAAACACAACAGCAAGCTCCAGAAGAAATAGGAACCCCAGACAGAAGAATGAGACCACACATAAAATCAACTCTAACAGTAAGTAACACATCAAGGTAGTATTTATTCTTCAAATGTTTATGTTGTGACAGGGCTTAAAAACCAATGCTACTTCGTGCTAACTATTATACAAGCTTAATAAAAAGCCTAAGATCCAAGGGCAGGCCTGTCTGCCTCCACATTTACATTTGCTGGCTTTTATATCACTCATTTGACTTTGGAATATCAAAGCTTTAGAGGAAATCTCATCCAACTCTCTTCCTTTCAGACCTGAAATCCCGAGAGCTATAATTGAAATCTTCTCCTGTATATTTATTGCTTACTAAATGAGATACAGGAAAGGATTATAATTCAGGCTGCAAAATTCTACCTTCAAAAGCTAGGAAATGCCAGATTAAATATGTAATAGCAATTCAGTCCTCTTAGGTATCATATACATTATGATACAAGACATAATTTTTCCTTTCCCCTGGCAACCTTGCTTCTTTCAGTGCTGGCAAATGAATCAATGAGCCATGTCTCAATATTTTTTTTTTTTCAGGTGGCTGAATGTATGTTCTATGCTCCTTCACTGTGGGCTAGTCAAAATCCTGGGTGAAAACAGAACATTTAGTTTCTTAGTTTTCTCTGGTGTTCTTTGTTGGAGTATTTGAGGGCTTCATGAGCATTTCTAAGTTTTTTCTTCAGAAAATCCCTGGGAGTGATTCTCTTTTTATATTACAGGAGAAAAACAATGCAGGGGCTGGAAGAGTTCTTTTGCCAGATGGTGTCATGGATGGTTGCTTACTTTAGAGAAACAGAGGAACTGGGGAGACTAAGGTAGCTTTCCAGTGTCTGGAGCCAAGTGTGCCCTGAGAGCACAGTCTTCTTGCTGTTGCCTGCAACTTATTTACCAGTGGAATCCCAGCTCTTGACTATCCCATGTTCCTCTCTTTGTTTCCCCCAGTGTTCCTTCCTCAGGTATTTCATCTCAATACAAGCATCTCCAATTTTTAAGTTTTCATCTCTAGCCTCACAGCCCAAGTGGCAAATCATTCTCCTCATCATGCAATCTCTCCCTCTCCCATTGTCATGGATGTACTTGACATCTACAGGGAAAAAAAAGCACAACTGGGATTTTGACAAGAGGCCTCCAGCGCCTCAAGAGTTAGACCAGATTTCCTGTAGTGCTTTTAAAACCAAGGTCCAAGACAGAGAGTGTGTTTCACTGGCATCCAGCTAACACTCCAGGAGAGAAATGGCCTTGTTACAGATATTCTTTCTTCCTTGTAAAGTTCCCACCATTTCTGAGGGATGTCTGAGAGCAAAATGCCAAGGAATCTTTTTCACTCTTCAGTATTGAAAGAAAAAAAATTAATTCCTTGCCTTAACCTGCTTCACACAGTTTGCAGTGTCTACTCCAAGTTCTGTGGGAAAAAAAGACAGCTTCCTAGATTATTACCTAAAAGTTAGAGATTCATCATCTGTGCTTGACAGTGCTTTAGGTATTTGGTGATCTGTGGCTGATGCTGCAACACTCACTTATTTCCCAGTGCCAGGTAGGATATGTGATAGAAGAACAACAGCATGAGGTCTGCAAGGGAGAGTCTTCAATGCCTCCTGGGCATGCTGTAGCTTCAGTTCTAAAATGGTTTGGGGTTTTTTTTTTTCATCTAGAAAGACCTTGATGCAGTCAAGTTGCAGATGAAAATAACTTTGCATTAAACCTGCATTTACACCAAAACTTTCAGTGCTACTTGCATCTTCTGTGGGACAGGCTGACTCAACAGTGTTTTGTAATACATGTAACTGAGCATGCATCAAAATGAGCGTTGAAACTAACCCAAATCTTGTTGAGTGCCCCAGCTCTTCATGCAAGTCTTTGTTAAAGGAGCATGAAGAACAAGTGGTATCTGAAGCAAATGTGAGGGGATGCAACAACCTCTGGTTGTAGTTGCCCTGACGTGGCCTCCTCTGCATCTCAGTGCAGCACGCTGGGTGCTGCTGAGCACCTTGGTGACATGATTCTGGGCAGCATCACTGGCTGGCCAGAACAGCACTAGAGCTCACCTTGTGTCCATACTGTATTCAAATCAGGACAGATGGACAGTCTGTGAGTCCACTCAGTGCATTTGGAAAACATTTAAGAAATGCCCCTGAAGCCTCAGTTTGGCTCTAGACAGAAGTTTGTTGCTGTAGCAATAGTGCATGTTTAGAGAGAGGTGGCTGACCCCAGAAATTCAGCACGCCGAGTTCATGCAATTGTCAGATTGCTTTTGATTACAGCTGCTAAAGGTGAAAGTACTATGACCTGAACTTGTTGGGCTCAACTTATATTTCTTGGATTTGGCTATGTTTTATGTGCAAAAAACCTTTGAAACCATCACAGTTGTGATATGAACAGCCAAGAGCCCACAGGTCCCTTGGCTCCTGTGCGCTTCTCCTTCCCAGACCACGGCACAGGATCAAGCCTGTGCATTGTGTTGCACATCACATCCAGCATATGATGTCCCACACCAACATAGCCTTAAGTTCCCTGACAGGAGAAACTTCAGAGCTGTTTTACAGCAACGGGATTTTCAGACCCTCTGGATGGCTTCTCCTGTGTGCATGGCTGGACTTCAGCTGTCGGGCTGTTTTTCCCTAGAGGCAGCTTTTTATGCCTCGGAGTGACCAGCTTTGCTGCAGCTCCCGGGCGCATGCGGCTCCGAACCGCCCGGGCTTGTGTCAGCAGAGGGCAGCAAGAGACAGAGAAGATCGTTTTCATAAACCGGGTCAGATTCCCAGTTTTTGCTTTTCGGATACAAAGGGTGCCAAGAACCGCCCGCGGCTGCCCCGCCCGCCCCGCCGGCAGCCGCTCGGGGCTCGGGAGTTGCGGCGGCAGCTCGCCCGTCCCGCGGGGCAGCCGTGACCGCTCCTCGCACGGCCGTGCCCAGCGGGGACAGGGCCAAGCCAGCCGAGGGGTTAGAAAGGGAAGCGCGCTCATTTCACAGACTTGTGGGTTTTTTTGCCCGGTTACAGAGCGCCATATGGCGTTTTATCGTGCTGGTGTTGAAAAGCTATAAAAATCTGAAACTTCGCTTTCACCGTGCAGCAAAATGTATCACTTGCTTTAACTATGAATAAATAATTTCTTATATAATGATGAGAGCTGCTGGGTTGCACTCCTCTACTCTGCAAATCTCTGAAGAGAGATATATGTTTGGGAAATGTGTTGTTCTGAAGGACAAAGCAAAAAGGTCACTGCAGCTATGTGATTTTTAACAATTGTTATCTTTTTCCTCTGCAGCTTCATAGAAACAGACCTTTTTTACTTGCTTAGCTGCTGGTTAGATAAACAAAAGCTGGAGTAATGCAACTTTTCTTTCACTCTCCTGCCAGTGTGTACCCTAAACTGTTCATATTGATGCAGGATAGAAACCCAACTGCTGGCGTCCTCTTGGGTGACAACAGTAATGAAAAATGGCAGCCTCCTTTTCTGGAGGTGAAAGTGGATGCCCACAAATGTAGGAACTGAAACTGCCACCAGTTGGTCTTCATGGCTACCTATAAAACACCATGTTGGTAACATGTAAACAATAAATGTATATGACTTTAAGCAGGTACAAATTAGCTCTGTGATCTGGCATGAGGAAGTGCAGTGGTGTGATTTCTCTGCTTGCTGGTACTGACAGCAACAGCAACAACATCTAGCTTGTACATTGGCTTCAGAAATGGCCTTTTATCTGAAAAGTGGGCAGACTTCAGTTTTTCCATCACTAAGCTTTTCTGGTCAGATGAATTATTTCCATGCTGAGCAAACATTTGCAAAGTTGAGCATAATCTTCATGTTATAGAGAAATCTTATACCAACAGAATAATTTTGGAGGTTCCCTCCTATGTAATGGAAAGAGCAGTTGGGCTTTGGTGTTTTAAAAGTCTCTGTTTCTCCACTGTAGGGACAGAGATACTTAAAGAAACATGGCAAGTGGTTTGGCTGGCTTTGAGAACTGTATGTGGTGGGTGATAGAGGAGGAGATATAGCATAAAAAACAGGGAAGGGACTTTCGCTTTTAATAAAAATATGTTTTGGAAGACAGCACTTTTGACCTGTTTGTGGATTTGATTTATTTTTAATATTGTAAACTGAGACAGAGTGCTGTCATGTAAGCGTGTAGCAGAGTGAAGCTAGCTGGTCTAGTTTCACTGAAACTCAAGAACTTCATCCTAGCTCAGATTCTCATTAATCAGTTACTACTAAACATTGTTCCTTCTAAGTAGTCACAAGCGTGATACAGTAGATGTTTTATTTGTTACAACTGCTGTCAAGCAGAGTGCCCCTCTGCCAAGCATGGGGCCAAACCCTGGCATTTCTTCCTGCTATCACCGACTGGCAAAGTGATAAGAGAATACTCAGGATGACAGAGCGCATTTTGTTGGCATGGAGAAGATGAGGCAGACCTCCAATTTCATCCGGTGACACTATTCCTATTTTCTTATGTACTGTATTCCTAATGTTTCTTTATTTTGTTGCTTATCTTCATTTTTGATCATCTTCCACATTAATTCCATATTTCAACATTAAGTTAAATTCTAAGATAAAGTTAATTGTATTGAGCTCTGCTTTAACCTGAGAGCTGTAAAAATGTAGAAGGACAGTTTCTATCTAAAAGGTCTTCTAATTTGGGGTTTTTTTTCAATTCAGGAGGAGAAAGAGTTGGGCTTAAAATCCAGGGCAGGCTCTATGTTGAAGTCAAAGCAGCCAAAATCTTTTCATAAACAGGCTGCTGTTGGAGACTGTGGTTCCTTCTGGTTGAGGGTAATGAGCACCGTACAAAACTCTCAGATGAACACATCTTAACTTCAAGGGACAAAGGTAATGAAATGCTGTGTGACAAACATCTCTATTTAGTTGAGATCTGCATTCAGTACTGTTGAGTGCTGTGGACCAGACAAGTGCCTTTCCAACCTAACGGAGATGCCACTGGCACTGGAGAGACAGTTGTGCAGAGCTGTCCATTATCACTCTCTAGGAGCTCTTCTTAGAGAATTTTACATCATGTCCTGCTAACAAATGCAATGTATGATGATGATTTTTTTAGTTCAATATTGCTCTCAGCTGAGAACTTTTCAAGTGGATTTTAGGAGCATTTCATCTTCCAAGAGGAAAAAAACCCCAGCTGTAGTGTTTATTGACCAAAACCCCACATCATGGAAGCACTTTCCACTTTATATTATACATTGTAGTTGTGATTTTCCAAAGATTTCTAGGATCTAAAATAAATAGTGGAAATGAAATGCAATTTTAAATTAGAAGAGAATTTCTAACTTTAAAATGTTCTAACATAAAACATGTAAAAGACTGGAAGTTTTATTCCTTCTTCTTAGACAGCAGAAAGTGGATGCTTGTCATAAATTTAGAAATACACTTCTGAGTTATCTGGTGAACAAAACACATGTATAGAGTCTGAGGATGAAAATTTCAGTCTTTGTCACAGTCCTGCTACTGAACAGAAAACTGACCCTAGATGAATTTGCAGAATATGTAACCTATTGTGATATTTCGTAGAAATCCATGAGAAATATTGCAGGATATGTTTTGCCAAACTTCCTTATTTCCCCGTTGATAATCTCCTTAACTGTTTTCATCCCTGTTTCCACTCTGGAGTATGGCTGCATAGTGAAAGCCCCTACATGCTTGTTAGTGAGCTGGAAGTGTACCTTTGCCTTTAGGCAGAGCACTGTAACATCATCCTGTACAATTAACCCCTTACAAACGTTTCTTTCTCTCACTGTTCATGGCATGTATTATGGATTACTTGCTGAAATTTGTCTTCTCACCTGGGGCAGGAATCTGCTGCTTGGTAAATTTCCAGAACATGTCACCCAGGTGTCAAGATAGTCTTATACCCTTTAGCATGAAAAATCCTTTTCCCCACCTGGAATTTCACAGTGATTGATTTCCTACAAAGCACCTCACTCCAAAGTGAACTAAATACTGGACTCACCTTCCCACTTCAGAAACCAGGGGTGTTTTAGTAGCCAAATCCTTGTGCTAAGCTATGTTTCTCCCAGAAGGGCTGAGACCGGTGGATGCAGCACTGTGGAGGTGAGGCCATGAGTTTTAGTTTTAATTCTTTGCTCACTCTCACACTATGTAGGCTTGACATCTGGGGCAATGTTTTTAAGCAGTTCCTCATTTTGACATTTCCTACAGTTGACATTTGCTTAGCAACCCCCTTCTTCTATCCTCCCGCCTCCTTGTGAAGGGCTTTTTTCAGAAGTGGCCAGTGAATCTTGCAGATGCCAATCAACAGCTCTGGAAAACAGGTCATCATTCACTGTTAATCCCCCCTTCCAAGCAAGGCTGAAAGCCTCGTTCTTTATGGTAGCCTCGCTGGCCCAATCAGTGGGGTTTTTCCAAAACAATAATCTGTTTCCTAGCAAGTTAAGTTGATTTCTATGTTAAAAAAATAAAATAAATCAGTTGGTTTGTGTTTGTTTTGGGTTTTTTTTTTCTGCAATCTGTTAGTATCACAAGAACAGAAATTTCCAAACATTTGTCAGAGGAGTACATTCTCCTTATAACTATTTACATAAGAAAAAAGAATTAACTCTCCTAGATTTGTTTTGTTAATGGTGCCTAGTTACAGGGCTGTTGGGTACACTGGAAATTAACCTAAATAGAGTTGTCCTGGAGAATTCATTTGGAAAATAGCTGAATCCTGCTAAAAAGCTTTAGAGATGAAGGTGCATCTTTGTCATCACAAATACTTCTCAAGGGGCTCTATTTCAAGTGTAAAGCATTTTGCATTTGGGCTAACACCTTTATGCTACATTTCAGTCTGATCTTGATTAAAATCAAATAGAAAATGGTTGAATAAAACTTCATAGTGGGAATTGTTCAATTATTTAATGAATTTATTTCTGTTAGCAGGTAAAGGAAGTTTGAAGCCTAAGAACATACAGGCAGATGGCAAGGAAGGGGCAATTAGTGTAATAGTGTGGCATATGGGATAGGCATACAATACTTGAAAAGCATACTCAGAACCTCAGTATTATAAAATTTGTCTTTAGACTCAGCTGCCTAAACAGTAATGAGTCCCGTAAGATGAGAGGGTGATGTGGGATCTAGATGTTCTGATGCTGAAGTACAAACTTAGCATGAGATGGATCAAATAGGGGAATATATTTCCCCAGAAAAGTTCCTCATCTGTTCAACCCATGATAGAAACTCATCCAGGCTGTTGTGTCTGGGGCCTGAACTATGGACCTACCCTTTCTTGTGCTACCTTTCTTTGTCCCAGCAGACACCAATATGGACTTTCTCTTAGACCTTTCCAGCATTCTCCCTTATTGTTCCTGTGTGCCCACTTTCATGTACGCACTTGTTTAAGATTTTTAGCTTTTGTGACACAAGAGTTTCTAAAGCAGGTTTTTATTACAACAGCCTGAGATCAGTAAGGATCTAGACAGACTAGGTTACCTGCATATCCAGACCCATTTTCCTCAAAACCTGAAGTGGCTCTTTGAATTAAAGCTGTCCCCCTTAGCCAGCTTCAGCAAAGACCCTGCCTGGGTGATCTGGCAGCTAGTCACTATCTTACCAGGGTACATTTTTTTTTTCCTTTCTATCCTCCTTCTTTGTCTCTTTCATGGGAACAGAAAATTATCAGAGTTTCCATGAGTCTCTCTTACTGACATAGTATTGGGTTGTGTAATTTTTCTTGGCATTTCTGGGGTATTATAGAACAGCCTGGAGCTATTTCACAATCAACATCAACTGAAAAAAACCTGACTGTAGAAATACATTGACATTCACAAATCAATCTCAGGTAGCCCTTAATCCTAAAACTTTCTATCAGCATTTTTACCAGATGACATGCTGCATCTGTTTGTGTCTGGTACATCTTTGCTGCCTTTGTTCTCTGGTTTCATGGACACTTGAAACTCTTCAGAAGAAGAGCCATGAGTTTTCCTTGGGCAGCCCATGCCTGATGTATTAGTTTTGGGGAATGCTGACATGTGCCTGGTTTTGGTAAACTCATAGTCTCAGCTGCCTAGTTTTGAAGTGGAGTTTCATGGCTTCTGGAAATCCTTACAGTTATTATAATTATAGCAGTAGTCCCTCCTATAATGAGATCTCCTTCCCTATTTTCAAGTCCTTCCTACTCTTACATGAGCAGATTTGAATCATGAGGCCGAGTGTTGAGGATTACAAGCATTGTTGAAGGTTACCAGCATTGCATTGTATATTTTACAGTCATCATTTCACAGTATAGTGTTGAGGCAGTAGAATTTGGATATCCCCTCAACTGGATAGTTCAATCTCTGCAGCGTGCCCTAAATTCCACTGATGCAAAGCAAGACCGCAAGGTTTGCCATCTATTGCTCTGTCAGCATCTCAAAGAAGCCAGGAACTATAAAGAGAAAACCTTTAGGAAAATGTACTTTTCATGCATTAAAATGTATGTAATTCACATTGCATGTTGTGATGAAAACAATTTTTTTATGACTGTTTTGAAAAGTATATATTAAGTATTGAAATTTCTCTTTCTTCCCTCACTCTCAAAACATGTATTGTGTTCTACTTTGTTGTTCCAGAAAGACCCCAGAGCTGGGGATCTGTGTGCTTTTCAGGGTGCAAGACTGTTTTTTGGGGAAATCTAACACTGGGGCAGTTCACATGGCATTTAAGCAAAGCTCTTTGGCTCCTGCATGGCATTCCAGTGTAGGCAGTGAGCTGTGGGGAGCATACCAGGTAATTCATACCCAAAAGAATTTTAAAGGGAGGCAGAAAGGGATATTTTTCTGAAGAGCAGTTGTTCTAATCCTAAAATAAAAGAAGGAAACTATGGAAACAGGATTTGCCTGTAAGAAAATCACATGCCTTGGGTGTGCTGTGGGGCTTGTCCCATGGCCCATCTGCGTTACAAGGCAGTGTAATGCCCAGATTACTGCATGCATTCATAGGCCTTTTCAAATACTCAAATGTCCTCGATGCTATAACAATGGGACAAATGCACAGACATACCTCTCACACTGTTCCGTGTCATTTAGGTGAAGCTAATCCTTTTACAGTTAATATTGTAAATAGCTTCTAACCAAAAGCTTAATTTAGGTATCAACATTTCATTATACAGAGCCTGGTGCAATGAGATCCTAATCGATGACTGGGCTTCTTTAGCAATGCTGCAATATGATTAACAGATATTTTCTTTTGTGCCAACAGTGCTACGGGGCCAAAGGAAAATGGCAGAATACAAGAAATAAAAAGCCTATGGAGAAAGAAGAGGAATCCAGATTGTGCCTACTCTTTCCATTGTGGTGATTATATTCATACTGATGTCAGTGGTTTTGAATTAAGCAGTTAGTGGTTGACATAAAAATGCACCCAGAGAGATGGAACTGGTTATTCTAAAATTCTGGACGGTTCTGCTGCAAGACCATTTCTCTTACAAGCCTCTGTGTTTATGCATTTGTGAATGTATGAAGGAAAGGTCTCCTTTTAGATCTGAACTTTATAAGCTTAGCACTTGTTCTGATAAAGTCTTGGCTTTATATCTGCTGGTGGTCCTGCTGCACTGAGTAGATCCTCTTCTGGGCATGTGAAAATGTCTATATTTAGTAGATAGTTCTCCAGATGTACTAAAACTGTCCTGATCTGTCCTTTCTATATCCAGTGTCCTCATTGCTGAAAATTCAGAAGTGTGTATTTATTTATTTGCTTAATATCCTGAACACTCAGGACACGCATGATTGACATTATTCTCTGTAGTTTTAGACTGTGAATCACATCTTGCCTCTCCTGTATCAACTCAGTTATGCTCCAGGAACTTACTCCATAGAGACTAAGGTGAGGAAGAATAAGTAGCTCGACAGTTTATGACTCTGTATAAGGAACTTTCAAACTTTCACCTATTTGTTCTCATAATAATTCAAAGAGTTTAGGCTGAAGTTTTTCAGACCTTAAAGATTAAATTGCATGCCCTAGGGTGAAAGCACATGAGATCACTGATCCTTGTCAGTGTAAGCTGAAGAAAATTCCATTCTGATCCCAAATCTAACACAACTGCACTCTGAGCAGATAACTAAGATGGACTGCGGGGTTTATCTCCTAGTGCTGTTTTATCACATCCCTTGGAGTGAGGAGAAGTCTGATGCATCAAGCCATATTTGTAGCATTTTCAGTACATGCTCCAATGTGGTGGGACCCTGGTCAATGTCTGGGCCACCTTAACAAGTGTCTCAGTCATCATGCACCACAGAAACACTTTCCTGGGCCCTACAGGAGGCCAGAAGATGCCCTGAACCTTTGGGTTTGATTTTGACCACTGTTTTAGTATAGCACTGGGAATTCCAGTAACAGGGTGAGTATGTCCAAGCTGGGCAGAGGGAGAGGGTCTGTAAAAGAGGGAGTCTTGGCCATGCAGAAGAGAGGCTATGAGTGAGCACACTGGCCGACCAGCCCTCATGTCCACCCACTGGAGTTCTTCTCAAAGTAGATTAGCTTCCTCATCTAGAGCAGCGTCTGATCTTATGTTGAACCCTGCTAGGGTGAGATCTCACCAGACATGTTCTTGGGAATTAGGGACAGGTAGATGGCTGGTTGATCTCTGATTGCTGGGGCTGCAGGACACCAGAGTCCTCCATACCAGCATCTAGGGACCTGGATGAATACCCTGGGGCATCTCAAAATACCACTTGCTACCCATGTTTGGGGATTTCATCGCGTTGGTAATAAATTCCCTATTCCCCTTACAGGCTCTTTCAAAGTATAAACAGTCTCATGTATTTAAGCTCAGTGCTCAAACTTTAAGTCTTTTCCAGCATGAGTAAACCTGCACTCTCTTTCTCCCCATACTATCATAAATCTTTTATATGGTGTGTCACATGTCTTTGAGAAGGTGGATAAGTTCAAAACATTTTTGTGACCTTCTTGTGTTCCCTCTTGTATTCCCACATCCTTCACAATATACAAGCACAGGGAAAGAATGAATTTCTTCACAGCAGGTTTCCTAAAGCTGTACACAGGAGCAGGTTCCCTTCATTATTTCTCTTTGTACGTAGGAGCTGCCTCCCTTCATTATTTCTCTTTGTCTAAGGTTCATGGCAGTTAAGCCTTTAGTAGTAATACTGAGAGTTACTTTCAACAATACATGAGTCATGTTACCACAAGTTTGAGTCTCCCAGTCCATGGCTATCATCTCTGTGCCTGAGTCCTAGGTGTAGGTTGGATGGTGACCATCGTACCTTGCAATTCAGATCACTCTGCCTCTGCAGTCTGCTAGTCTACCATTTTTATTCTGATCTAGAGTGAATGCCACCAACAAATATTTCATGTTTCTAAATGATTGATAAACTATTAGTGTTGTCTCAGGGACTGGTCCCTATGGACCAGACGGGAATGGTCTCAGTGACAGGTACATATCCATTAAGACATGATGAGATTCACCAATGAGGCAGTTTTTAGTTATTTCATTATGTACTCCGTTATTTCTGTGTAAAATACTTCAAAACCAAGTATCACTTGCTTCTAAATCAAATGCCTTGCAGAAATCCAGATAGACTGTATCAATACACATGACCTTGTCAACTATGCCTCAGATTCCCTCAAAAAGGGTAATATTTAATGCCTTGATTTTCTGGTATATGGGACAGCACAAGTGCCATTTCATCAAGCATATAATGTAGGGCCTGAGGCACTCGATAGTTAATGATGTGTGAAGCTAATGTACTGCTTTTAAAACTTTTTTCTAACCCTGTCTAAAGAGCAATATTATTGCTTTGATGAATGACTGGAAGTAACTGGGTTGGTGAGTAGGCTGAAATTATCTTTGCATGCCATGATTTGTATTTTGGAAGGGTGATAGATAAAAACAGGCAACTCATTTACAAATTAATTTGGCTTCTAAATCAAAAAAGGCTAAGCTGAAAACAAGACTGTGACAGGTTTGGTCTGGCCAACTTTGTTTAGACGTTGTCAATCACTTGTATTTAGGACTGGCTGGGATTTTTTCCTGTTTTAAGTGATGATGACTCCACAGTGAGAGACTATATAGAGAATTATTGTTCTTCATTGCACTGTTTCTGATTTCTTTTTTTCTTGCTAGCTGTTCCCTAGCAAAGTATCCATTTGGAGGCAAATGGGCTGATGTTGTGGTTCTACAGGCATAAATGCCAGTACACTTTAATAAAGTGTACAGCAGGCTTCAGTATGTATTAGTGAGCCAAATTTCACTTGTATAACTCTGTCTCCTGGAGACCTGCAGTCTGGACCATTACCCAATTGCCAATTAAAATTCCAGCAAGGCAGTGGACTCTTATTCTTAGGACTGTGGCTGTAATATATTACTGTCTGTCTTTTTGAAGGGGATCTTTGAAATTAGAATAAGCTTTATCCTAAGTAGATCTGAAGATTTTATCCCAGAAGATATAAACCAGATGATCACATGTCTTAGTTTTTCTTATTCCATTACCATCTATTTTCATCCCGGACAGAACTTGCATAGCTACAATGTAAATGAACTAATATGGGATCAAAGAAGAGTCGAATGGAATTGGTGAGACCTCAAACCTATTTATCAACTACATCTTAAGCAGTTCTCTAGCATGTTTTGTGTTTCTTTTTTTATACCTGTTTCTGTAGGGTGGTATTTAATCAAGCACAGCAAAACATTGGGGTAGGCTTGATCCCATTTCTCTTCATTTCAGAGCTGGAGAACCTCAGCTAAAAGAGCTGTTGCTAAAATTGATTCACATCTCTCCCTTTTGAGAGTGACTCTTTACAATTTGTACTTCATAGAGTATCCTCCTTTCTGCTGATATTTCAGGGTCATAAAACATAGAGCTGCTGTAAGGGGGAGGATGGGGGGGAGTGTTCCCTGCTGCTCCCTGGGAGGCAGACCCCGGCTGTGGGGCACACAGGCTGCCCAGGCCAGGCGATGCGATGGCTGGGGAGTTGCTGGAGGAGATAAAGGGCACAGGTGTCCCGTGGTGCCCTCCGCAGAGGCAGGGAGAGCTTGCTCTGGACACCTGTGCAGCACCATCGTGGTTCTTGGTGTTGGGTAACACACAAGAGCTCCAAATCCTATTTCACAGAGGCAAGATAAGGGCAAAAAGTAGAAATAAAAACTTGGGGCGAAAATTAATGAAACGCCTTAGCCTGGCAAAGGATTTAAACATGAACACTGACCAATATCAGTAGGATGGGACATGACAGGAACTGAACCTTTGTGAAGACTTGAAGAAAATAAAACGTCCTAAAAATTACAGTTCTGACAATAGCATGAATATATGATTTTGAAATTAGTATTTTTGTGTGTATGATGTAATACTGTTGAGCCTATTCTGTTGTGATCCAAACCAAGGATGGCTCTGCTGCCTAAGTGAGGTTTCACTGGTCAGTGCGACCCAAGAGCCAGGCTCACAACTGGCAGTGTAACTTGAGGAACTGTATCACCTGGCAGATAAACAGCCTGCCCATCTCATGTGCAGGATTATGCTACTTTAACCATCAAGAGACAGAGAAACTACTGTAGAGTTACAGAAGACTGCCATAGCAATAAGATAGGCAGCAAAAATTAGAGGCTGAAATGTAAGACTGAGGGGGTTTTTGCCTTTGTTTACCCAACGTTATTAAATAAATTGTCAGATTAACTCATTTTTTCAAAGTCACATTTGAATAGTTAACAAAGACTTCAGACTCTGCAGAAAACATTTTTCAACACCTTTACTAAGTGGTTGTTTGCCCAGTCTTTTGCTGGATTTTTTTTTCTGCATTCCTTGCAATCACTCAATAGTTTCACAGAAAGCGGGCAATGAATTCCTTCAAGACAGCACAAGGAATTTAGCAGTGCCTCTGTGTCTACAGACTGCACAGGGAATTTGTCCACCTAAAGCTCCTATGAGGTCTCTGGAAAATTCCACGTTCAATAGGCCAGATCTGCAGCTTTGTGCCCCAGTAGCTCTAAAGAGGATGCCACTGCTTCCTCACCCATGAGGCTTTTTATGATGCCAGCTGTGCTGTCCTGGAGAGATTCACTTGCCTAAGTGTTAGTGAAATCATGTGGGAGTTAGAAACCAGAGAGGAGAACTGAAGGCCATACCCTACTGCCCCAGCTGGAATGAAAGGGATTAACCGGAGAAATGCAGAAGGCATCGTATTTAACAGTGTGAGCAGGCTCCCAGAGTTGCCCTCGGCATCTGGCTTGACCAGCTCCGGTCCTGGCCAAAGGAAGCAGTCTGTCAGAAGACAAATGTGGCAAAACATAGTGTTGTTTGCTCTGGGCTGTGTGTTTCCTGGATGTGATTATGTGTCTGTGGGAAACAGGTTCCTTCAGCCTTCCTGGCCAATGACAGGAGAACACAGATGGGATGTTGAATGTTATTTGTACAATGAGGTTGCTGGTTCAAATATCATCCCAAGTGGCTTGTAGCTAAATATTGTTACCATTTGATTAGAGTTCTGTCTTTAATATCAATCAGCCCATGAAAAAGGAACTTGTGGTTTCACCTTGATTCTTAGTAGACAGTTATCCACACCATAACAACTTAAGCCCTCCACAGCTTGCCTGGAATGGACAAGTGAGGCATTTGGGAACACAGCCAACCATAATCCTGGGGGAAGTCTTTTGATATCAGGATTATTGAGTGTCACTGTACGCTTTGTGGTGGAAGACTTGACTTTCCATTTCTTTCTGCTTTCATGTACAATCAATTCTCTTTACTTGCTTCTGATTAAGAAAAGAAAGAAAACACAGTTGTAGTAAAACACTGATTCATCATACAATTAAGGACAAATCCTTCACCAGTATAAATTTTCATTGCTCTAACGGCTTAAGGGGAGTTTCAGCCATCTGAAAGTCTTCCCCATCAATTTAGACAAGTTAATCCCATAAGTCTATTGCACTCCACAATAATGGTTAGCGTGCAAGAAAAATGGCTTTGGCCTCTTGGCAATGCTGCTTGTTTAAATTATTTGAAGTCAAAGTTCAAGGAACAGAGGTCAGTCATACATGTGAACAAGTGCAATTCCTGTTCTCTGAGTGTTTTCTTACTGATGTACCAGAGCCTCTTACTGAGAAAAAAATATCATACCTTAACTTGGGTGATGAGATAACACTGTGAATAATAAGTCCTGAAAAAGTTTTATCTTTTTTTTGCCTTTCCCTGGATAATCCGCAGCTCCATAGCAGGAATGCTGTGATCAGAGATCTACCACCTTGAACCAAATACCATGTAAATAGAGTTTAAAAGGAATACAAGGCAAATAGGAGCCTTCCCTCATAATGTTAATCCATTATTTTGCCTTAGAAGTGAAAAGTGTTTCCTACATTTACCTTGGGTAAGAGACCACCTCCAAGACACTGAGTTGAAAAGCTGAACATTCTCCTGAATTGCAAACATCAAAGACTACAGTGGAATTTTTTGAGTATTTACTCATATGTTTCAGATTCATGATGCAGACTAGAAGCTGACAAGAGGAGAAAAAGCCCACAGAACTCAAACTGCTTAGTAGCTGGTTGCAGCAAAACCCCATCAAGGTTTATTTTTATCCTGTCCCCAACTTTTCATTAGTTAGAGTCCCTAAAATAATTTGATATGCTAAAGAGAAATATAACTGTATAAACATGAGAAGAAATCTTTCCCTTCATAAGTTGGAAAATATGGCCTTCTATAAATGTTGACTTTTCTTTAGGTAGTCTATAATAAATTAGTGTTGATAACAGAAGTAACTGAAATCCAGTACAAAGAGCAAGTGGGTGGTCTGGAAATAAAAGAAAAGCAATATGGATTGATTTAATTTTTTTTTTGTGGAGTCTCTGACAGAGTGAGACTTTGAGACATTTTAGCTACGTGACAGTTTGACTTTTTTACCTCTCTGATTATTCAGTATAAGTTAATAATAATGGCTGAGATACCTTTGAGAGCTTTGCTGCAGAGAAAGATCTGAGATATCCGAGACATCCCAATAAACTCAGTTTCCCAGTGTTTATCAGGGCAGCAGACGTATTTATGGAACAGAGCCAATTATAATACAGGAAAAGAATATAGCAGGTTTTTGAAGACATACTGAAGATTTTTGCAAGTGAAGGAACATCTGACTAGCAATTTCCATTTTGCGTATTTAGTAGTTGAGGCAAACTCACTGTATTGGGTCTGACTGAGATGCACTCGCAAAAGCTGCAACAGTACTAAAAGTGAAGTATGGATCACACAAAATATGAGTTAAAATCGGTTACTTTGAAGTGTTGATCTTGGCTAAACAAAACAGGAGAAAGAAAGAAGGGAAAAATAGCTCCTTATCTATGACTGGATACTTCCAAGGGGGTGGTCTTGACAGAGATGGTAATGTTACTGCTTCTGGGGAAAGGACACCAGCAAGTCGCCCAGGGCCATTGGAAGAGACCTGAGCAGAGAGCAGCTCCTGCCTGCAGCTCTTCAGAGTCCCTCCAATGGCCCTGGGGGATGCTGTTTTCAAAGAAAAAAACAGCAATTGTTTTGGTTTTGTTTTCCTAGAGAAATGCTCAGGGAAACACCACTTATTGATAGGAGAAATTACAAAGGTAAATCTCCTCTAAGACAGGAAAATTAGAATAACAATGGTTGCATAATCTATATTCTTGCTTATAACTCATTGAGGAGCTGTTTGAACTACTGTCTGTTGAACTTCACAGGACAGGGAGTAGTTAAACAACAAAAAGTGATGGTATCTAGTTACTGCCTCTCCTAAAAAAGCATGCACAAAAAATTGTCTGGTAAGCAATATTGTGGTTTGATTATTAACTATTAGAATGATAAAATGTATGATTCAATGAAAGCTGTGGAAATACAAATGTCTCTTTCCACATTCGTTATTTCTGTTATTCATTAATTATAAGTGTTATTCAAAGAAGATAAAGCAATTTGGTGATCAGTTAAGTGTAGACATTTCTTTGGTTGAGCTGGATCTATAAAGATGAACTGAATCAAGCATTAGTCAGAATCTGCTGATGCTAACGAACAGGGATGATCTCTATGTGAATAAACTCATAGACATCAGTCTGATTAGTCATATGAGGAAAATTCACAGGACAGTCTGTATTTCGTAAGGAACCTTGATTTAGACGATGTATGTTCTTTTATTGTTTTATTGTTGTACCAGATCTGAAGACTCCCAAAGGAAATGTTTTACTATTTGAGCACAGACCTTCATGTAAATGTCACACCTGACCATGATGGCTTGTTTACAGCTGACACCAAAATCTTAAACTATTGGACTTCCCCAGAGGTGAAGAGGAAATTGAAATCCAGCTCAGATTGTAAAGGTCAGGTTCACCTCTAAAAATAAACACTATGTATAACTTTCAAATTACAGGGGTTCAAGAAATCACCAAGCAATCAAACAAGGTATCACATCTAGTGTTTAAAAGCCATCATTTATTGGCAGTTGTTGAAGGGCCAGTGCAAGCTGGGAGTATGCCTGAAGGGAAGTACTTTACAACCCCATTAAGCATCTTTCCTCTGTATTCAGACATCAAAACGACTAAACACATACTGTAGACACAGGAATGGCTGGAGATTACTCCATCTCTGATGTTTTTTTTCTCTGCCTTGACTACTTGCTAAAAGACATTTCCATATATTTGCAAAGCATATGACTAGGGAACTCCCACTGGCATAGCTGCCCTTGATCAACTCTCCTATGACTAGAAAATGTTTGCATGGATGCATGAGGATAAGAGCTTTTCTCTAGGTAGATAAGGAGGGATGACTGGCATGGTAAGTGAGGAATGGTGTCAGGTCCCTACAAGATGTGGGCACAGCACATTTCATGGGCAGCTTTTGTTGGCAAGGCAAGATGTGAGCTTGCCATTGACTTTTGTGGCTCAGTCAACTGGGCTAGTGCAGTGAACATCTCTTGCACCACTTGTATTTTTCAAAGGTGAACCAAGTTTTCTATATTTACTGTAATTTAACACTGCCATATAGCAAGAACAAGAGACTCATCTATTCAATCCAAAGCTATCTATCAGGAGTTAGGCCAGGAAGAAAATGTTGTGGGGATTCTCCCAGCATCACTAACATTGTCCATGGTATAATAAACTCAAGTTGCATCATGGACATCAAAATTTTGTGCTTGTTTTCGCTTAATTGTACAGAGATACTGGGAATTGAATTAGTTAGACAAAAATGTAGACCTTGGAAAAAAGCAGGACAGTTACATAAATCCCCAGAATTTCAGTAATAAAATCAAGTTATGGTGTTAGGCAGATACCATCAGCTGCCTTTTAAGGAAGCCTAACAGACCAGATAGGTTATTTTAATCCCTTTATGTTTTATCTGAATGCTGAGCAAACATCTTGAGTTCTACAATGTATGTAGACTCTGTGAAAGATTAATGTGGAAAAAATCAGCCACGTTTACATACATCTGGAAATAATTATTGTGCACTTAGCGCTGGGTATAGATATTGTCATAATTCTAACTTCAGTGACACAGGAGGCATGGGAGCTCATTAGCTTTTTCCCTTTAGAGAGACAGGTTCAAAACTTGCTTTGCAGCAGGAATGCAAATAGGTTTGTTGATTTCTGCCTATTTACCACATGCCTAAGGAGTCCCAGAAACCTCATCAGTCTCTGCTGTTTACAATCAGCTCTCCATGACCATGGGACCTGAGAACAACTTATTTTGGTATTTTGGGAGGTACATCCCATCTTCTTTCTTGCAGCTTTTCAGTTCATCCTTGCAGCCCCCCAGTCCACCAAACCAGTGTTCTGGCATCCTGCTGCCTGTGAGGGGGCAGTGTGCAGGGTTGCCCTCAGCTCAAAGCCACTGCAGGGGATGTCTATTAGAACTGGAGCACTTCTCATAGTGACTAAATCAGTGACCTGAGCACTGTAAATTAGACTTTTCCAGCAAAGCCTGTGCCCACTGCCCTGTTGCCATTTGCCCCTGGGGAGCTAACAGGGAAATGGTGGAGCACCTGGGGAGAATGTGTTGATGGCTGACAATGACCTTGAGACTTGGGTGGGAGCATCCAAGGGAGGAGACCTGCACAAGAGGCTTAACTGGGGTCACATGCAAACATAAGAGTCAAAAAGGCTGAATGTATTTTGGCCAGGACAGGCTGGCCTGGGACCACACAATGGCAGGCTGTTATGTACCAGACTAATGATGAAATAAGTGGGCATGGAGTCATCTGTAACTCTTCAATATTTTAGGGCAGTGAAAGATAGTGCTGTCAGCAGATTGCAAAAATTGTTAAGAAAAGCATCATTGACATAGTTGGAGCAGCATATGGTCTCCTTGTTACCCAGTCATTCAAGTCTAAGTATACCCTTACGCGCAAACAGCACAATAAAGGAATGCTTTGTATCGACTATGCAGTAGGTGGTTTAGAACAAGTTGGTTCGAAGGGTGTGTTCTGTATTTCAGCTGCACTTGACATGACAAATCTTCTTGTTTTCAAATGCAGCACTGGAAAAGACACGCTTTGAGCTCATTTATTTCCGTCAAGAAGCAAAAGCAACTCCTGTGGAAAATTCTTGATCCTGCTGCAATCCATCAAAAACAAGTTATGCCCGTGGTCTTTCAGGAGGAGACATGAATGGTTTCCCCTTGAGGCACTTGAACCTTCAGTTGAAATTTAAAATGAGCAGAATTCTATCTCATGAAATAGAATAAAACACCAGGAAAGACACATGAAGGGGTTAAGTGTCAGTGTCAGAAGCAAGATAAGAGCCAATGTATTGATTTCATGATAACAAAATGATAGGTTTCACAGCAAGGATTAATTACCTTGCCCTTCACAATCTTGGACAATGATGCCTTGACTTTAATCTCAGCTGCAAAATTAAGATAAAAATTCATACTTTCCCCTCCCTCTACCCCTAGAGTCGTTGACTTTATTCTAGATTTTGATTTTTCCTGTAATAGGAATGGAATTTAGCACAGAAATTTGGATCTTGACCCAAATATAGTGCAGGACTGGACAATATTGGAAAAGATGAGATTGTTATATGCTGGCCTAATATTCTGTGGTCAGGTTTTCGATGACATGTAAAAAAATGGGAACAGATCCTTCTGTATGCTGTCTACTAATACCACACAAAGGAAGAAAATGGTCATTTGATCATGTATGGGCAAGCTCAAATGTTTTGCCACAAAATCCCCACACTGACCTCAGAGCTAGTTTTAGCCCATTACATCAGATTTCACCTGTCCATACTTACAGAAAGCTTCATGTACCTATAGATCAAGTCTTTCGTTTGAGAATGCTCATTATGCGTATCTTCTGTGCTGTCATTTCCTCATTTTGTTCTTTCAGGTATTCAAAACTGGGGAAAGGACATGTCCTGGACCAAAGAGAGCTTTCTTTTTCTTTTTCTTTTCATCATGGAGTAATTTGACTCTGATATCAGCCTAAAACATGTGTCCCTTCCCTTCCCATGATGTGTACCAAACCTACTCACTGCACTGGATGAATTTCAGCATGTGTTGCTTCAGACTGTGAAGAGTTTGGTGAGTGTAAGACTGGGCTCCTTTTGGAGGAAACTGGATGGGAGACTCTGCTCCAGGTGCACACCCATACCCTTCCACTCATCATGAGAACATTAGAGTCTCAAGCAAATTTTGTTCCAGAGATATGCATACTGGGAATATTTGGCTCAGGAAATCAGTCTGCAGTAAAACCTTGAACTGCCTATGTCATAGTTCCAGCTGCTTCCTTCTACTCATCCTTTCCTCCTGGGCAAAACTGCTGGCTAATGTAGAGTTACCACTGAAGCCTTACAAATTCAATCATTCCTGATTTTAGTGACTGCCCAGGCAAGCAATCTGCTGCAAAATCATACCATGGAAGTGGATGGTCTGATTATTCTTGCCAAAAGACAGAGAATGACAAATATTTTCCTTCATGTGGCTGTGCTTCTCTGGCCAAACTCTCGAGTATGGGGAGGCCACAATGGAGAGACTAACAAGGGAGAAGGCAACATGCAAAACTAAGCAGTGCAAATGATCTGCAACTGTCTGCAGGACAAAGATCAAATGTTGTGCAGGAGGTAGAGTTGTGTAAAAGCAAACAGGGTATGGAAATAAAACTTTAGGAGTTTTGGCTGAATATTTCCTGAAATTAGGCTCTGTTGCCTAGGTTGCACTCTATAGAGGCTAAAGATAGGTGGCAAGGAGGGTGCTTCTCACATCCAACAGAGCTTATGTTCTTCTACTGCAATTGCTTCAGGACATGACTGCTTGCATTTTCAGTCTGAACAGAAGCATGATATGAACATGGGCTTTTCAGGAAAGCACATAGGCAAAATTTAGGGCATCTTTTTCTTCTGAGGACTGAATAGGCTTTTCAATCCCCTTCTGTGGGGTTATACTTCACATTCCCAGTGTTCTTCTAAGTGTTGTAATTATGCATATGCAACACAGAGCAGCAAATCACATGAAACTCTGCTTCAAGCAGTATCTGTCCCCAGGGTGCAGATTTCTCAGCTTCTGGGATAAACATACCTTTGGACAAATATTTTGCAGTGTTTTGCAGATAAGAGCATAAATGGGAACTGAGAGAGTAATTTCAAGCCTTTTTCTCATGAGCAAGGAATAAATTTACTAGGTCTACTACAGTTGGCCAGTGTGGGGATATCCCTGATGGTGACTTAACAGCAGCAATTTGTGTCAACTGTGTGGTTATTTCTCTATCAGGGTGAAGATTTTGCTTTAAATACTTCATAAAATAAATGCTTTTTCATAAAGAGTATATGTATGTGCACATGGATGGTATTTATTCATCTCCTTCAACTATTGCATACTGTGAAGAAAAGGCTGTTGAAGCTTTCTTTGATGAAGTCTCACTTTTTCTCTTTTTAGATTGAGAAGAATTGGTAACTGCACCCTCTCCACTAAAAATAGCTCCTGGTAACAACATGTATGAGATAAATTATTTGCTAATCTCCTGAAAGAACAAGGAGAACACAGAGGATGTGATGGAGCTACAGGGAGAAGTGACATGAGAGCCAGGATTTCATCACTAGACAGTTTGACCTTTACTGCTCCCAGAGAAACTGATTCAAGGTGAGTAACTTAGAAATATGCAACAGTTTGAACAGTGAACTGCCTGAAGTACTTTCTTTAGGTCTTTTATCAAAATGGACATCAAGGGGTTACTGTATTCTTGGAAGATAAATGCATTACTTTCTCTGTGCCATACTTAGCATGAGTTTTGGGAGACATTTTGCAAACCAAGATGTATGTAAATTGGAATAAGACCTTATACTGAATTTATCCTTGAGACAGATGGTTAGGCATTCAAATTTAAATTTCAAACATTTACATAAAAGAAGCCAGCTGAAATGCATTTATAGGTATTTTTAAATTTTGTTTTCGACTATGTGTCTTCTATCACTATGCATTTCCCTTGAGCTGCAATTTTTACCTTTAAGAGATTACCTTTGAAGATTCTGTCTTTGCTTCTGCTGGGGTAGCTCCAACACTGCATTGCCAAAATCACTGGTGTCCTGTGATGTAATGATAAGAAAACCACACATCTAAAAGTTAGAGAAATAGGGGAATTAATGTCTCACATGTGATGTCACTTTGGTTTTTGGATGTGTGTCTTTGTCATGAGGCTCATGTGGGGATTCTTCACTTGACCTCTGCAGTCTGACATAGTGGTATCCACAGGTAGCTTTAGGTTTCTTTCAGTGGTCACGTATTCAGGCTTATAAACATCTCACTGGGATGTCTCTGCCTTGCTGCAGCTTCATTCACTGAATGGAAGGGTAAAACTGCAGCTGGAAGCAAGAATCAATTGGCACCTGATGAATGGCATGGCCCCTGAGGGGGAGCTGGGAGCTCAGGGCATGAGTCTAGTCACAGCCTGATGCTGGCAAAGCAAATGAGGGTTCTCAGGTCATCTTCTACAGTCACTGTCAGATGATATGAGGAGCCTGTGAAATGCAGAGTCACGTCTGTTGGGGACGGTGATGAGGAAGAAATGCAGCTTGGCACCATCCCCGTGGACAGCCTTTGTAGCCCTTGTTCAAACCAATCTCCAGCTGAGGTGGAATCACCAGAAGCAACATTGAACCTGGGTAAGAATATGGCTATTTAGTATACTCCAGTAATGTACTGTTAAGGGATCGTTAATGCATCTTCTGTGTGTGCACAAGTCTGTATACTAAAAATACAGCACAGGTACCTGGAATTTAGCAGGTTTGGGAATAGGGTGACTGAATCGTCTATGCATAATATCTGTTCCTTACCTCTCATCTCCCATAAAGTATATTGGGAAAGAGTTTATATGACACATTCCAGCAAGCACTTAAATGCTGTCCTTGGGAACAGGTCATCATATATCACATAACCCGTGACTGTGGTTATGTCTCAGACAACATCCTTGGAATATGTCTTAGTCCTGAAGCTAGTGAAACAAATTCTTTTTTAGCATAACTGCATTGACTTTAGCTGAGTTTACTAGAGGGGTGAATCTGATCAAAGCTCTGTCAGCTGGAATTTTGAAACTTTGCAGTGGATTGTGGGATACGTAATCCAGAACATCTATTGGTGTTTTAAAAGTTCTGCTCTCTTCTCCTCCCATAGCAAAGCAGGTATAAACCTGCAGCTCACGTACAGTAAATGCAGCAATTAACTCAGTTATAGAGTGTTCCTAAGGACGTGTTGTTCCATGACTGACCATTAAAATACCAAACCAATTATGCTCAATTCATGTATTATTTAGGCAACACAAAGCATCTAAGAAAGAATGGACATTAAAAGAGAGTTTTATATAGTTTCCATAGTGATTGTACTAAAAGCAATAACAATAGGCTTAAGTATGTTTTCCTTTAGAATATCTTCAAAAGAACTGGTTTGGTTCAGACATGCTGTGTTTACAACATAATTTGTCCCAAATCACCGATCATTATAAAATGTAGCTAAATTGGCATGGCAGTATTGTTCAAACACTTCAACAAAGCACCAAAATAGTTCAAAGCTTGTTGCTCAATATTTTTATCACAGCTGACACGCACATTAGCATGGGAATAGGTTCCAAAAAGGCAGTAACATTATGATTTAAAATCAGTGCCACAGTTTTGCATTAGGCCATCTTCCAGAGTACATTTTGTTCTTGCTGTTACATTATAGAATTCAGGAGCTTATCGAGAGACAGATGAACTTTGTACAAAGAAAGGGAATGCATTGGCAGCTTCTCAGGAACCTAGAGCAGAGCAGAATTGTGAATATTCACATAGTGATAAGGAGTAGGGTGAATAATTAATATACAGGATTGGACTGTTATCCCTCACTTTGGCCTTCCTTTAATACAGAAACTGTTTCATTCCTGAGTCCATCTGCACCAAACAGCATTAAGGAATGGTGTAGTAATGCAATAAGTGCGAAGTAAGGCACAAGGGTTTTGTGGGGGGAGTCATGCAATACAAGATTTGCAGGTTGAACATCACAACCTTCAAACTGAATGCAATTACTTCTAGCTGACTGCAGGATGAAAGTCCCTTGAAAGGCTTTACTGCCTCTCAAAGCAAGGTAACTGAGCCAATACCCGTTATGCCTGCTAGGTATAGACAGCAAAGATGTATGCCTCAAGCTATGCTTCCATTTAAGCATAGTGATATTTTGTTCTAGTATTTGTCTTCTGAAATAGGACCAATATATTGGTGAAAGCTGCACTTTGCAGTAAAATTGTCCTTCTCTCACTTTCTGGTGACCAAACCTAACATTCTGTCTCTGACAGGATCTGCTGTCCCCACTGAGCTGGAAGGCAGCAGTGTAAGTGATTTAGATAAGAGAGGTAATTCTCTAAAGCTGAAAATTGTCCTTTATTTTTGAGTTGCTCTGGTAGGTCTAATTTCTTCCATGGTAGCAGGGAGAATGACCTAAAAAGTGCATCTTTCTGAGCTCCCGTTTTTGTTAAGGGATAGAAATAAACTTATCTAGAAGACAGCCAGGAGTACCTAAGGCTTGGTTTCTGTTCTGGATGGCCCTGAAGAGGCACCACCTGACTCCTCTGGCTGTAAGAGGAGGAGTGCTGTGGAGCTCATCCTTACCATGCTACAAATAATGTTTGTGACTACAAACCACTCATTGACACATGGTTCAAACCATATCCAGAGAAAAGTCTCTGGCCTTACTTGAAGAGGGGAAAAAGGTACCTCTGAAAAGCACTTTGAGGTGAGTATTGAACAACCTAGTCTTGGCCTCTCATCTGAGGAATGAGATGGGTTAAAGCTTTCCAAAGCTTTGTCTGTCACTAACTAGTATAACAGAAAGTTCTCATATACTTTTAAAAAGTCAGACAAGACAAAATTATCATGTTCTTCTGTGAATTATAAATGTTGCAGCCACAGTTAGCTTCCAAGACATGAATCAAGCTGAATGACATCTGGACTCTGAGGTAACCTTACATGAAAATGCTGCTTCTGTGCTCAACTAAGTCTTCTTGGAAGCTGCTTCTCCATAAATGTTTAATAATGCACAGTAACTGCAGATACCCGCCAGCTGGGATATGGATGCTATTGTTCATATCCAACTACTTACTTGGAAAAGTTGAGACAATACAAGGGATATAATGGTATTTGAACTGAGAAATATTTGTGGATATTTCTCCTTGACTCCCACTCCCACACTTGACTTTTGGCTATCTTTCCTCAAGTCTGCATGAAAGCTGCACTTTCCAACAGACATGAGTATAATTGTGTAAAAGCATGTGCAAATGCACAAAGACAGTGATTCAGGAATATGTGTGAATATGTTCTGAGACAGGAAGGGGAAGCAAGAGCAACATTGATTTAGCAGTTGCTACCACAGTCCCAGCTTCATTGTGCTCAATGGAGTTAAATCCAGTTGGCGGCCAGTCGTGAGTGTTGTCCCCCAGAGCTTAGTACTGGGGCCACTCCTGCTTAACATCTTCATCAGTGATTTGGATGAGGGCATAGAGTGCACCCTTAGTAAATTTGCAGATGACACCAAGCTGGGTGGAAGTGTCGATCTGCTGGAGGGTAGGGAAGCTCTACAGAGGGATCTAGACAGGCTGGATCACTGGGCCAAGGCCAATTCCAGGAGTTTCAATAAGGCCAAATGCTGGGTCCTGCACTTCAGCCCCAACAAACCCCCAGCAGCTCTACAGGCTGGGGAGGAGTGGCTGGAGAGCTGCCAGGCAGAGAAGGTATTGATTGACAGCCAGCTGAACATGAGCCAGCAGTGTGCCCAGGTGGCCAAGAAGGCCAGTGGCATCCTGGCCTGGGTCAGGAATGGTGTAGTCAGCAGGAGCAGGGAGGTGATCATTCCTCTGGACTTGGCTTTGGTGAGGCCACATCTTGAATATTGTGTCCAGTTTTGGGCTCCTCTCTACAAGAAGGACATTGATGTGCTGGAGAGGGTACAGAGGTGGGCTACAGAGCTAATGAAGGGTTTGGAGCATGTCTTTTATGAGGAAAGGCTGAGGGATCTGGGGCTGTTTAGCCTTGGGAAAAGAAGGCTGATGGAAGACCTTATTGCCCTCTACAACTACCTGTAGGAAGTTGTAGTGAGGTGGGAGTTGGTCTGTTCTTCCTGCTAAGTAACAGAACAAGAGGAAGTGGCCTGAAGTTGAACCAGGGGAGGTTCAGGCTGGATATTAGGAAGCATTTCTTTACAGAAGGGCTTGTCAGGCATTGGAATGGCCTGTCCAGGGAGGTGGTGGAGGCACCATCCCTGGAGGTGTTTAAGAGGTGGTTGGATGTTGTGCTTAGGGACGTGGTTTAGTGGTTTTGATAAGGCTAGGAATAAGGTTGGACTTGAAGATCTTGAAGGTTTCTTTGAGATGAAACTATTCTATGATTCATGCCAGAAGGAATTCCTGGTTTAGAGGAGCTTTGAGGTCGGAGTTAAATTCTTTTGTTTAAAGCATGTTTAATCAGAGAGGAACATGGCCTTGCTTTTACGTGGGATGCTGGATTTTGGCTGACGTGCTTCAACTGACTACGATGGGGTTTTGTATGTAGAAACTTCTTATAGTTCATATAAGAAGCTTGCGACCTACTGAGCTATCACTTCTGGGTGAAGTTTTCCACTCCCATCCTGGAGCTCAGGATCAAACAGTCAAGTCAGATGACTTTTGCCAAAATATATTTTCTTCCTCCCCCTTTTTTTTTTTAGTTTTTAATTTAAATTTTATTTTATTTTTAGCTTGGAAAAAGGAAGCAGTAGTTGCATAGTGATCTCAAGCTCTTGTTTAGTTCTCTGTAGCTCCCTGGCCTTGGCCATAGGCTCTGTGTAAAAACTGACATCTTATCTCAAGTTTTCCAAGTGGTACCTCCTCCTTTTAGACAAAGTTCCCTACTCTTATCTCAGTTTGTCTCATGCCACCTTTGCAATGGAGAGGGCAGCTCTCTGCTGATCTCCCCTGTCTGATTTTCACCCTACCTCTGCCCTGTACAGGGTTGAGGTAAGAATTAGTAAAATTAGCAAAATTACTGGAGGGTTTAGGAGAAAAATGGTTGTGTTTTGTCTGTCTTAAAAGCACACGATGTTTCCTTATATCAGTCTGTTTATCAGGGCAAATGGCCTCACTTTGGGACAGATTTGACTCAGATCAAATTTATCTGCAGCTCTAGCTGCTTCATCAATCAGCAAAGAAGAAAGATCATAAAAAAACCTGTCTACTAAATGTCAGAGGATTGTGGTGACCCAAATGACAGACTGTACTATTAATGATTGGTTTAGATGAGGAGGGTCTGAAGAATTACAAAAAGCCTTTGTTTCTTTTATAGTGAGAGAAAAAAAAAGGAAAACTTGCGATACAAGTGCTTGGCTGTGTGTGGTCTTTTCCTCATGTCAGCTTACCTGAAAAGTAATTTCTATGTTCATAAGCAGTCTGCAGTTATTTTAACTTCTCTTTCTTGGCTGTAATTCTAGTGCATCTTCTGCCCAGGTACAAAGAGTGTCACACACGTAACTACTGAAACAGCAAACATGGTTTACCTCAGACCACATATCCAACAACACGTGTGCTGTTTTGCACTCCCACCTCTGATATAGACAGCCTTTGCCCAACAGGGTTCATAATATGCATTCCCTGTAGAAAAAAATTACATACCTTTAATAACTGATGGTGATTCGCAATTAACTGTAAAGTGCAAAGCAGCTCTCCTGATTAAAGCACAGGGGGGAAAGAGCTTTTAGATTTTTGCATAGCATTATATATACTCTGGCTTATGCAGGAAGAACCACTGACCTGATATGTTCCCACTGACACCGATGAGGCTGGGGGTGCACCCACCACTGCACAAATGTGCTTTGGGCCGTGTAGATACTTGGCTTAACTTATCTTATGTAAGGAAAGAGCCTGTGATCAGATACATCCAGAAGCTTGTACCTGAGGCACAAACCACTCAAAGTCCGGTTCCTCTTGCAAGATAAATAAGCAAAAATATTATGGTATGGATAATATACTGGTACAGAAGGGGAAGAAATGGACTCATGGAGCCTGAGGCTGCCTGCAGTTTTGTTTGGCCACTTTCTTTGATTTTCATTCCAGGCAGCCCGTACAGAGGAGGTAATACACGACATGCAGAAAATAAGTTTACCTTTCATAAGGTAGCCTGGGTCAATCAGACCATATCAGTTTAGACCAACAGAGAATTTTACATATTCTCATGGCATTATCAGCCTTCTAGGACACTGCGTTAGTACATTTTTTCAATATAGAGCTCAGATTGCTTTTGAAATACTGCTGCAGTTTGTTAAAGCAATGATGTTAGTTCTCATTTCTGAAAAGACTTCTTACTGCAACTAAAGTAGTGCAGAGGAAGTTTTCGGAAAGCAATAGCCAAGCTCAGTGACTTTAATGTGTCTATAATCTATTAAGATGGGTATACATTACTGTCAGCAACTTCTATAGCCAAGCCATCAGACAAAACATTGCATGTAAACTCACTAAAGCCTCTAAGGAGAAAGGAACAAATGGAAACAATGATGGTTATAGGTTTTTGATGGTCTGTCTTTAAGAAAATTCCCCTTTGTGACAATGGTATCCCTATTGATACGCTCCATTAGGCAGTCTACTTTTGCCTATTATCGGACAAACGTGCTAAAAATGCGAACTGCTTTGATAACAAACCAAAAATCAATGAAGCTGAACTCAGAGATCGTTTGCTTTCTATTGGAGTCTCAGCATGATGCAAGAAGAGTTTTCTTCTACTGATTAGCACATCTGAGCCTGAAATATTGGTGATTTTTTTGAGGGGAGGATTTATTGTTTTAATAATCCAAATGGGTATTTAGTCTTCTTATGTCTCCGGGCTAATATCAGAGAAAACAATGGTGAGATAGGAGAGATGTGGATGCCTAAGGCTGCAGGCAGATGTGATTAGTTTTGCACTTATTTTTTCTAGTGGTACATTGTAAGGCATTAAACTTGCTAAACTCTCTCGAGAACAGGGGAGAGGGAAAAAAGGCTTGTAAAACCACTCGCACACTTCAAAGTGACCTTGTCAAAATTCCCAGACATTGAAGTCCCTGAAAATGATAAAATATTATTGGAAAATTTTCTTAACTATTCTACAGACCGTCAGCTAATATAAAGCATTGTCTTCCTACTGTAAATGTTGCTTATATCAGGAACTGAGGATATCTCCTCTGTGTTGTAAACCAAACCACCAAACTTCTCAAGCAGTTCAAACAACTTGCTGGTTAGAAGTGGGACCTGAAGTAGGGATCACAACATGAATAGTTCCAATTAAATTCAAGCTCTGTGCGTGTGCTCGCTTGTCAGAAAACCTGAAATCACTTAATGTTTCTTGTTTGGATTCTTTCTCTTCTTTCTGAGCAATAATGCCACCAACCAATTATTCCTGAAGAGAGACCCTTCAAGAGAAGGCTGACATCTGTGTGACATGCGGACTGCTCTATTAGGATCAGATTTCATGTGCCTCGAAAGCCGGATGACCTGCAATAGGATACTCTTGGGCAGTTGAATCACATTAAATATTTAAACATAGAATTTGACATCATCCATTAAGTCTATTAAAGAATCTCACTTCTTGCTGCCAGAACTAACCACACAGCTTACAAACTGTGTGACTTTTAAAATGACTAACTCTTTCTGCTTCTTATGCCATCCATGAATAAGTTTCCGTGGTAGTTTCCAATGTTTCCACAATGCTGCCAGCAGTTTCTATGAAAGTTTCTAGTCCCCTTTCCACTCAGGATGAAGATGCTTAAATTAGTTTTGTACAGTATGGGAGAAGGGAAGTAATAATTTATAGTAGAAAAATTAATGAACTAAACTGGAAATAAATTTTTTCTTAATTTGTAATAAAATCTGAGTTCATCAAGCAAAAGTTTTATTGTAAGATCTTTTTTGGTCTAGTACCAAATTACCAAGAACCCCAGAAAGAAGGCAAGCAGTACATTGCCAGTTCTTGCAATGAACTTCAGCACAAAGAAATTAAATAAATTCCCCCTCACCACACACTGATTACAATGGCAGAACTGAAGGTTAGAGACAGGTTTTCTGACTGTCAGTGATGTCTTTAGACTGGTAAGACGTCTTCTATCTTTGGAAGATGCTCTGGTGTTTAGCTCAAAATACTGACCGTTGCTCTAGTTCTGCTCAGTCTGAAATCAGGTATTAATAAGCACATACTTCATAAATACAGTAATGATACCATATTGAAAATGTACTTTACTTTCCTAGAAAGATTGGCACAACTCTAATAATAATGAAAGCATCTGCATTGTGGATTTCCCACCCGCCCCAAATATTTAAGGCTTATTTCTAGGTAATTGTATTTGGTGCTTCTTGGATCATCTATTCTTTCTGCGGCTTTCATCATAAAGAAAACTTTGTTCTTCTTTTGTCTGCTTTCATAATCTTGTAGCCATCTTTACTGATTCAAGAAAAAAGATTGCTTTATGTTCATCCCGTTGTTTTTTTTTTTTAAAAGCTGTTCTCTTCTAAGTTTTTGCAGGGTTATGGAAAATAAACTTTTGTAGTGTTTACCTACACATTGTTCTTAAATTTAGTGTCTCCTCTAACTTATGTCCTGAGAAACTATTCCACTTCAGAAATTATTCAATTTCCTTTCTTCTGTTATTATTTAGGCCCTTTTTGCTGTGTGATTTCAATAGGAGAGTTGTTTAAGTAAGAAAACAATTAAATACCACAATAGTACTATTTTTGCTGAATCTGCAGTAGTTGGCTGATGTTACATTGTGATAACTTTGAAATAACATTGATGCTGAAGTTAAAAAAATGGTGCTTTCAGGGGACATTGACAGAACATCTCCATAAAAAATGATACTTTATCAGAAAGTGTGGCATTATACAATGGTAGGGAAAAAAGATGAAAAATTATATTTAGGAAAACAGAAACAATGAGTTGGGTTTTTTTAAGAAAAAGCATTTGTCTGAAGAAATGTAGTTTTATTATTTATTTAAATGAGGTGGGCAGAATACTGTTCATATATTAATCACTGTCACAGTTCTGACTTCATGGTAACTTCTAACTTAAAGGTAACTTCAGTTGGTAATATAACTTCTAAGAGTAAGTGTAGGAGAAGTGTGACAGGAAAGTATGAAAGTGATGACAGAGGGTATAAACTTAATAAATAATAAAAATAAATAGTAAAAATAACTTACTGCTTCCTCTATGTGGTCTGACTGTAGCAACCACTTTGGGATGAGCTCTGAGGTGACTTTGCCAGCATATCTGGGAAGAAGCAGATCTCAGATACTCAGTATCTACTGAGTAACATACTCCCCAAGGGACACTTACCTGATGTAGGGTGGACTATGCTAACTTTTCTTGAGGTTTTCTTGAAAGGGCTGTAGCATCTGTCCTTGGAGAGCTTTGACACTTGATGTGTGTAGTTGAGCAGCCTCAGAGTACAAAGAGCTGTGCCCACAGGACACAACCGGAATGGTGGCTACCAACTCCTGCAAGCAACCTGGAATTCAGTGTGCTCTTGGGATTGCTGTAGAAGGTACCATGGGTGATGGTCCATGAATCTTCATGGTAAGCTGCCCCTCCTGCTCTATAGAGTAACTTCTGTGAGAGCAGGAGTCCTTCTGTACAAATCAGTTTAGCAATTTGCCTCCAAGCCTATGTTTCCAGTTGAAATCACTCAAGTCTTTGCCTCACCATTTGGTAAACTGTTTGGGTTTTTTAACTCCATCTAATATAGATGACTGACTTTTCCTCCCGAAGGGAAGATTTCTGTGATTTCATACACAAAGCTGCGGGTGACCAAAAGAAAGAAATATAGCACTGACACATTTATTCAGGCGGGGGGGAAGATCCTTTGATTATGTAAAACTTACCACTGGCATTTGTTAATTAATAGAGCAAACTTGAGACCTTCTGAAGTTGGTGTTTTCAAAAGTAAGAAGAATCTTCTCAACACAGGTTAGGGATAAGGTACTAAGGTCAGTGGGGGACAGAGAAATCACTTTGGTCAATATAGTCACAACAAGGAAATTAACCGAACCAGGTTCCTTGTGTCTTCAGAATTTCATCTCTGCCCTCTTTACCATGACCCTTTGCAGCTTTCTCACCTCTCCCTGGTATCTCCAGCTCTAATCTCCTGCCTGCAAACCTCTCGCCTTCCCCACCTGGGCTCTTATCTTCAGCCTGCTCAGTGCTTGCCACACACCTAAGGAATCAGTGCAATGCATAATCTGCTCCTTTCATCAACACTACTTTGGAGACACTGTCTCCTCCTCACCTGTTATCTTTTACATGTTCTTGACTGGTCCAGCACACCTCTAGGAAACAAATCTCCTCTTGATATTAGGTCTGGAATGTCACTTTCTTGGCAAAATACCAGTCTCATTAAAAGCTTCTGATGTGATTCAAAGTTTTATGAAATATAAGAAGTATCAAGATAGCTGATCCTACTTTTATTACTCCAAGTGAACCATACAATATATTTTGTATCATCCTGTCTTTCTTCAACTATAAGCCTTTTTTCTTTTTTTTTTTTTTTTTCCTATTTATTTTTACGTAAACTTTTCCGGACTTCAAGTTTTGTTCTGCTTGTCTGAGTAATCTGACTCTAGCTTCTCTTTGATTTTGAACCTTTTCTGATAGTGTCCTGCTTCATGATGTGAACAAAAATGACCTTTGAGGAGGCAAAAAGATCTTGCAGTCTTTGCTTAGTAAAGAACTGATTGAAAAGTGGTATCCCATTTCCTGTGAAAATGTCTGAGTTTTTTCTCCTGTTAAGCTTTTGCCAGAAGAAGTGGAACACTTCTTACATTTCTATCACTTTCCAGCTTCTCAGTGTGTCTGCACTGTTTGCCACTACTGCATGCAATCTGAAGTACTGAGGGATTTAATATCACACACTAAAGAGAACCAGCAAATACAGTAACAGCTTCAAATACATTGAAATGGTGGAAAAGCACAGAAGGAAAAAATTACCACTTTATTCATGTTATGAGGCTAGACTGACACAGCCCCTTTCAGCACGCCATCTGTCTTCGATTAAAATGGAAAGGTTTCTTATGAAATGATGCATTGGCAAGGGGTTTACAGCTGCAGAACCAACCAAATCTTTTAACATCTGTTCTGTTGAAAGAGATCTGGACCTAAGGTACCTTTGAATTAATATTCTTGAAATTGTGCTTTACTTCAGGTATTCCTCTTCTGTGGTCTCAGTGGTTAGTAGCACTGTTGCTGGTGAGCAGCACACTTTGTATCTTGGAAAGGTCAGAAAGGAGGCTAATGTGAGCCTGGCCAGCTTCCTGGAAAAATAGCTTTTTAAAAGCAAGGCTAGAATGGATTGTGCATTACTTTTTTTGTGCTTTTGTTGTTCTAAATTTACTAATGGGGTTATCAAATGGGACCGTGGAAGGAACACCCAGTGGAAAGAGTGGGTTTGTATGACCTGAGAAGGCCTGCTGGCCAAATGTCTCTGGGGTTTTTATCTTCCCAAGTCCATTCCAGGTTTTCAAATCTGTATGATGTGAGAGCTTGAAATCTATAGCTGTAAGAGGACTATGACTATGCACAGAGAAGGGCATTATGTGATCACTGACATTGCTTAGTCATGGGTCTTCGCCACCAGGCAATGATAAATGGCAGCAACAACCATAGCATATGTTCAGTCAGTAATGAATGCATTTCAGACTACAACAGTTTTGTTCTTCTCAGGTTTCCACTGTGTTTGTTCACTGAAGAGAATGATGAGTTTACTATTACTTGATCATTCATCTCAAATGTATTTACTTTTAGTAATCTCTTTGTTTGAAGGACAGGAAATGACTGGGTGAAAAAAAAAAAAAAAAGTCATTTACAAAGCAGTCCAGAAAAGTCATGGCATTGTGCACAGGGACAAAGATAATCCATCTGCAATCAGCTGTTTTATTTAAAAGACAAGCACAAAGGCTACCTCCAGATATGGTCAATATGTCTGTGTAACTAGATTATGCACACACAGTCACTCCAGAACTAGGACATAACAAAGTTGCTGCTGCCATGTCATGTATTTACACACAGAAAATTAATCCAGCAGGTCCAGCACGTGTCCAAATTGACAGGTATGCACAGATCAGTAGTATGGACGTGCACAATAGCACTGGCACATCTGTATCTGGGGTCTTCTGCTAGTCAGAAAGGCCTGGCTGGTCTCACTGCAGGTTTTGAATGAGTCAGTGAGACCTGCTCTGTTGTGAAGACACTGTAGGTGCAGTCAGACAGCTGTCTTTGGCACCAGGCTGGTGGGAGCAGCGCAAAACCACCTCAGCCCTGGGGACTGAACCTAGGTTGCCATGGAAGATGGGCCAAGCTGAATGGGGCAGCAGTGAAGCAGGACAGTCACCTTACTTAGTAGAGAAAGGGATTCTACCCAGTCAAAGGCCCAGCAGCAGGAGAAGAGGCCAAGCTGTGTCTCCCACAGTCTTTGTACTCTGGCTCTGTCTCCTTTCTTTCCCTTTCTTCCTCTTTCCAGAGGATATATCAGGGACAGCTTGGTGTTGGACCATCATCTTTGGGGCAGCATAACTACATTTGTGCTATGATATTAAGAAGCTATAAATTGGCTAGCAAATCATTTTCTTCTACTGTAGAGGTCTGCTCCTTGGTCTGATGCAGTGAAGCCAGGAAAGGGCTCATTCTTGCAAGGCATAATCAACTTCACGTATGTGAGTGGTGCTGATAAAACCAGCAGACCTAGTTGGAAAGCAAAGATAAAAACATGCAGTAGGGTTTACAGAATCTGAGACTGCCTTTTAAACAGCTATTTAATTTAAGGATTGGATACCCAGTTTCTCTGTCAGAAGGGTTTCCCTCATCTCCAGGTAAAAGAGGTCGAAGGTCCTGTTAGCTCTTGTTCTGCAGCTGCAAGTCTCAGGTTAGTTTTGGGTCCAAGTCTTCCTGCAAGAATAATTCTAAATGTGAAGACCTTATGGCCACTATGCTTTGGGGTTATCTGGGTCTCTCAGTTACACAGCTTTGATTTCTCTCCCTGAAAGCCTGAAATCTCTGGTGTCACTGACCTTTGAGCAGTCTCATTTGGACCAATAAACAGCTTGCCTGGGCAATTTGGAATGACAGGTAGTAGACTAGATCCCTTACAGTAATACAAAGAAAATTTGGTGCAACTGATCTATTCTCATCAGATACTTTGGCTCTCACAAACCACATTGTCTGTTGAAGACGGTCTGTCAGAATTCCCACAGTTCTAGAAAACTCTGCCCCCCTCAAGCCCTGAGTTATGACTGAAGGCAGTAGAAACCATATCATGCAGAGATGTAATCAGGTAGAAAATAGACGACCTAAATAACACAAACCCTGTCCAATTCCTTGAAAGTGAAGATGTAGTGATAAATGGTACTGTGGCATTGGCTATCACTCACTCTGACAAGAGTCAGTGAACCACGTTAGTTGACTTAAATGGACATTGAGAGGGGCCATTAAAATTTAACTGTCCTTAATCAAATTATCCTCTCACATATAAACCAGCCTTCCTGTACATTAAATTTCTTAGCATGTTTTTATTGTCTATGTTTTGATATTTCTCTTTCCTTGTTCATTAACAAGGAAAGGAGAATAAATGGATTATTTGAACAGTTTCTGACAGCTACCCCAGTGTAAGGCATTCAGCATCACCCCATCGTCATATAAACACAGGTAGCTAAAATCCATGCTTTGCCAGCATGTGCTGCTGTATTACCCGAGTTGATCTTGAATTTTGATATGCTGCATTAGAGAGATAGAGGGAAAATCATCTTGGATCTTGCATTTCCATTTCCTGATCATAAATGTTTCCAAAAGAAAAACATATACAACATATTGACCACTCCCTTTAAATAATGAAACGTTGTTCTAGAATTCTGAAAACAAGGTGAGACAGTGCTTTGTTTAATGGAGAAATGGTGTCTGTTTCATGTGCATTACAGTCCTTTATACAGGAATTGTGATTACTTCCTCCATTACATTTAATGGTGCTAACATTGTTTTACATTGCTAGTTAGATTTTTTTCCTTTTAATTTGAACATCTGTGTTATCCAGCTGGTGTTTAAAAATCAAGTCTTATTTTCCTGATCCCATAATAGAGAAAGGGTTCAACTTCAAGGATAACTTCAGGTACAATATATGGATGATGTTAAGGTTCTTGTGGGGAAAAACAATGATGAGCACAGGAGAGGTGATAAGTTTATTAAACTGGCAGAGAGAAAAACCCACAGCTTGCTGCAAAGAATCAAGGATAGCCCTGACATGGCTACTCTGAGTAGCAAAGGAAAGATAAGGAATAGTTAAGAGTGGATTTTGAAGAGGAAAACAAACCATGACACCCTTGTTACAACAACATTTTCATGTTTTATGACTTTCTAAAGTGAGGTATACGAAACTGGGTAAAACTGAATAAACAGAGGATGCTTCTCACTTCAGCACATATCAGATATGGCCCAGATAATAGCTTGGCAGAGTAAGTGTTTTAGGTCAAAATCAAACACACAGTGCAGTAAGAACAAGCTATTTGTGAATTTGAGATGTAACATAGAAGATGCAGTAATAAACACTTTTTATATGGAGACAGATGAGTATTTAAAAATGGGCCTAATATTTGGCAGCTTTGGTTTGAAAGAGAAGTAATGAGGCAGGGAGACATGGTGTGTATGATATACAATGCCTTTTTACAGTGCACCTTGTGACCTTACTTTAGGTCTCATGGTTACTAAACACTTCACATAGTCCTGACCAGACATCTGGAAGCCGTTTACAAAGAGCTACGCTGTGGACTGCAGTTCCTGGTGTGCAAAGGAAGATGATTTCAAGAGTCCACAAGGGAAACAAAGCTGAAAGGAAGAATGAGTTGTTATATAAGCTGTGTTAGATGTGGTATGTTTGCTTTTGTTCACCAAAGCCTGGAGTATGTTTTTATGCACCCAAGAAACAGGACCAGGAACATTGTCCTTGTTCTCTCAGAAAACAGATCATCTCAGCTTGAGTCTCCTGCCTAGTGGAGATACAGCATCTTACTGACCAGGGAAACCTATCTCATAACTTAGTACTCCAAGCTATGCTCACTCGCTATTCTCACTAACTAGGAAGTGACTCTCTTCATAGCAGTATTGTTAAACAGGTATTTGTCACTCCTGAGATGTTCGTATCAGAGCTGGAAACAAAGATCCTCGGTGCTTGATGGAAGCAAGCATGGAAATTTTACCTGTCATAATTCAAAGTATCGGTAAAAATATTTCTGCCAAGATGCAATACTTCCAGTGCTACAGAAATACCACACCCACGTCTCCATTAAGGCCTGCTGCATGAAAGGACTGGGAAACTGGCCAGGACTTTGCTTCCATGAGCAGCAAAGAAAGTGCAGGAGAGGTTAGTGATTCTTCCAGCCTGGCATGTCTGGTGTAAGGTGGAGAAAGCTCTGTGGCACTGTGAATCAAGTGTGTGGGTCTGGAGAGCCTTGGAGAGTAGGACCCAAATGTATAAGCTGGATTCCTTTACCCTTTTCTTTTAATTTTTCCCTTTCCTTGAATGGATGTTAGGACTCTAACAACAAAGTCCTGGGACGAAATGAATAATCGTGATGACATCTCTAGCTACTGTCTGAAGGAACAAAAGGTATGCTATGCGACACTGATAAAAGAGGTGGTTCATGATAAGACTAAGAGTGGTGCTTGAGGCCACTTGCAACAGAAAGTGCATTCCTCCAAATAAAAAAAAATCGATACACTCTATTTGACCTTGCCTGCCATCACTCACAGACACTTTTGCAGGATAACACACTGTGGATGACAGTTTGAAAAATTAAAGAATGATTGAAGATCTAAATATAGGCATCTGAAAATATCTAAGTCACAACACGTGGGCCAGGGCTTAGTACTGAAATTATGCCAGTTGTAACATGTAGTATATGGCATGCACTAATCTACTCTGTTAATTAACTGTCGCTTGCTTGCGCTTGTGGCACAGAAGTTTATATGAAATCATAGAATCATAGAACAATTCCATCTGGAAGAGACCTTCAAGATCATCAAGTCCAACCTTACTCCTAGGCCTGTCAAAAACCACTAACCCACGTCCCTAAGCAAAACATCCAACCGCCTCTTAAACACCTCCGGGGATGGTGCCTCCACCACCTCCCTGGGCAGCCCATTCCAATGCCTGAAATCCCAGAGTGTGGTTTGGGCTCTTCTCAGTTTACATCTCCCACCCTAGCTGCACTGTCATTTCAGATGTTCCCTGGAAAAGGACAGCTTCTTCATCAGTGCAGAGGAAACAGCCGCTGCCAAACTGCTAACAGCCCTCACTGCTCTCTGCCTGCTTTCTGAACTGCATCATGTGCTCATTGACTCAAGCTACAATTTGCATTATTCATTATGTTCTTATTTATTTTTCATATTCACAGAAATCTAGTAAGAGGTTTTCTCTTGATGGCTGCCAGCTTCCCAGTGTAACCTAGTCAAGGAAAGAAAGTGACCCAGTTGAAAAAAAAGCCAAACAACAGGACAGTAGGTAAAGCTGATACCTCAATAAAGACCACACAGCCCAGCTACAAGTGACTGCAAAATGCAACAGCCTTTGTCTCAGAGAAGCATTTTCAACACAGCGTGTTGCTTAAAGGAGGAGGATGGAAGAGAGACACATCCCAGTACCAGGGAGTTTTTGCTGGGGTTAGAAAGGGCTGCAGTTTGCACAGGTTTCACTAAGCAGGAGAGGGGATATTGTGGTACGTCTTTGTGAACATAGAATGGCTACTTAGGCTTGAGCAAAATTTAAGGCTTAAGTGCATAGCTGTCAAAATTGAAGTTCCTAAGTAAAATGGCCATTAGTTCTAATTATTCAGGTATTTGATATGTGGTCTGTACTTAAAGGCCAGAGGATGACTAATATAAGCTGGTATATTTAAATTTTCTCATTCCATGGTTTATAATACTTGTAGATTATAAGAATCAAGAAAAGCTCTAATGAATATCTTTAGAATTAAATAAATCATAATGATACACTTACAGGAAAGTTGGTCTTTTGATCAAACCCTTCTTTTTATCCCAGTGTGTTACAATGCTGCTTTTAAAATCCACAAAAAATTCTTAAGCATCTAAAATAACCATCTGGAAACATCGTGACAGAGTAGCACTGGCTGGGAACAAAAGGAAAAGTAGTTTCTCTTTTATTCAAAAAATTTCCAGACAGAAACCAGAATCATCAGGTTTTGTGACTAGATTAATCCCCACGCAGCACTAACCATGCAGCATGAACTAAACCTACTACTTGACAGCGCACAAGATGTGAAAAGCTTTATTTACAAACATTTGGTGATCAGTCCTATGTCGCAGACTTCCCATGGTGGCCACTGATTTAAAGAAGAAAGGAAATGGAGGTCTTGCTCTATTTGCTCTATGTAGTCTTCTTTCAGTCAAATGGACTTGGCTCTGAATAAACCCAGGCAAGAGCTGTCTGCCAAACAAGAAGAAAAAAAAAATAGAAAAAGATGAGTCAAGAACTGGATCAGCATGCTCAGAAGCTTGAAATCCTCCACAGACCTACATTCTTTCTGTAAAAGCCTGCCTCATCAATGCCACTGGCCTCAAATTCTGTTTCATCGAGACCTACTTACCAATGCACATCAGCAGCACTCTTTTTAAAATGGAACAGAAAATTTCCAGTGCTTATCGATCAGAAAATGCTGCTTCATAATTAGGCTTTTATTTTTTTATTCTTTTTTTTTTTTTTTTTTTTTGTGAAATGTTGCTCCAAAAGAAGTCAGCGAGGCATTCCAATAATGGTGAAATGTTCCCTTTTCCATTTCCCAAATGTAACTCTTGCGTTTACCATTTAGAATTTACTTTCTATCAGTTTTAACTTTGTAAGCATTTTAAAACTGCAATCTTTTGAAGTCAAAGTAAAAAGTTATCATTCAGATAAATATTAAACATTTTATGTAGACCCTAACAAAATCCTTAAAATACTTTCAATAACTGGAAATGTATTTTGTTTCAATCTTTGACTCACAACAAAAATTAACTTGAAACATCAAAACTGCCTTGTAGTACACAAGTTCTGAATTTTAATTACTTCTATTCATTCCAAAATTCTGGGATGATGTCTCGTTAGATGTCGTTATACGGGAGGGCACATTAGGAGGAACCAAAGAAGGGAAGGTCACCAGAAGGACACCATAGCCAGTGAGGTCCTGAATTGGCCATGACTGCAGAAGCTCCAGACCTGGCATGTAATTCATGTTGAGAATCATGCCGAGAGGTAGGACTTTTGGGTCCTTTGGATTTTAGCATCCACAGTAGTGTCTGAACATAGTGCTGCACTGCCCTTGTTCTATTCAGAGCCACCTTTGTGAGGCACAGACATTCCCAAAGCAGAGAGAACCAAAATCCATGATGATGTGTGGCATTTGGGAACATGTCTGGGCTCGTGGTCTCAGGTGTTGTCTGAGACCACACATTGAGAAGAATGGCCTTGGTGGAGAAATGGCCTCTCATTGGTCATTAGAGCTGGTAAACCCTTTTTTATTTGGCAGGTGTGAAAGTTGCTCACTGGTCACATTTTAAAACTGAAAAAGGTAGAGTATTTACAGACCTATAAAAAATGAAAATGGTAATAGGAATACCTGGGAAGGTGGCTAATCCTTTACTTGCCCAAGAGCCCTTGTTATTTGAAGGACTTGTAACCTGGTTTCCATGATGTGTCTTAGTAGTTAGAAATACCTTGGTGACAACTGTGCTGGCCTGGGGAGTACCTTGCAGACACCCTGGAGGTTTTGCAGTGGCTTTGAACCATGTAAGTCAGAAGCAGCTGGTTCTTGTGCCACGTCTCACTGTAATGTTGAGCTTGATTAAACTTGGAACATCAACGTGTTCTCTGCTTCCAAGTCAAGCTGATTTTTAAGCTCTAGCTTTGCAATGTCATCCTGGAAGAAGGCAAAAACAAACAGCAGAATATTTCTTGAGAAACTTTTAATTGCTTTTCATTCCTCAATTCACCTTCTCCTTCTTTCCCACTGAGAAAAAGAAAAATTGCTTGTTTTTTCTTCTTAACTAAAAAACAAACTATGAGAAAAGCAGGTATTACCCTACTCCAACAGCTGTATGTGATTTACAGCACATACTGAGTATGATGTTTTCATTGTCATCACTTGTCTCACTTGGAGGAAACTTAGCTGTCTGCAAGTGGGATCCTAAGAAAGTGCACAGCAAAAACGCGCTGGCAATCTTTCACATTCAAGACAACTCAGGCTAGGAACTGGCTCTATTCTCACTGCTTGTGTGTGCTATCTGAGGAAATGTTAGCTCTGAGGCTGGTGGATAAGAGCAGACCCTTGTTGATTGCTGGAGGCCAAGACCTCCTGCTTATGGAAACAGCCATTATTTGTCTTTAGTCTGATTGGATCCTCAGTGGCTGGTAACCACTACATTTCCAGTGGAGAACTAAGTCTCCATGTTTAACATCTCCCCTCAATTTGCACCGAGTTGTTGCTGGGATTTGGCAGTCCCATCTCCTCCATTGGTGCAGGGCTGGACTGGGATTTTGTGACTGTCTAAGCGCATCATGCCCCTGGATAGCACAAATACACAACCCAGGGAACCTTTCCTCATTTCATTTCCAGCTCTACCTCTTCATGTTGTTTGCCTAACAGAGCTGAATGCAATCATTCCAGTTACAGTTGGTAGGTATATCAGTGTGTCAGTGTCTGATCAAGAAGCGACTCTTGATAATGTGTTACCTATTTGGGATTTTAAAACAGAAGTTTTCCTTACCCTAGTAAGGATACCTCATAAGGCATCAGTGCTGCAATGTTTTATTTTATGAGGTTAATAAATTAAAACTTTCTTTCCATGTTCTGTGGAAAGACAAAAAGTTGTTATTTTTCTTGAAAAACCACATTAAACAGAAAGCAACAGCAACCGGAGTACTGCTGACATTTCTTAATGAAAACCAGAGCGTTGCAGTGGAAAACAGTCTGGGAAGGACAGCTTCCATTAGAGGAAAGGAGAGATTAAAGACCTTTCTTTTATATGACCTAGGGAAGGAATGTGAAAGAATGGGTTTGAAGAAGGGTCTAATTGAAGGATAAAATTGAAACAGTAAATGGCTTACGATAAGATCAGTAGGCAGAGACAGTGAAGCCAGTATTGCTAGGAGTATGTGTAGAAGTTCATAAACCTCCCAAAAGCCAATTCAGCCTGGAACAGACAGATACAGAGGAAATATCCCAGGAATTGTGAGCATTTAGAAATCCTATTGGACAAGGACAAAAGTTTTGAAAGGAAGGAATGTAAACAGCTTGAAGAACAATCAAGTATTTTTCACATTAAAAAAAAAAAAAAATCACTGAAACAGGAGGAGGCTCAGGAAGATCAAGGTCTTTTCCTGAAGCAGGAATGAATGAAATTTGGTGACAATTATTCTCTGGAGATACCTCTGTAATCACAGAAAATTGGTCTTTGCAATAAGGGAGAGCTGCAGAGCCTGGAAAGGTAAAACCTCGTAAACTTGAAACTACTATAACCATGTGTCATATTTCTTCTTAACAACTTGTATAAAAGAGTTTTGACTTAAACAAGTATGGTTTTAATTAATTTAAAGCATTAATTCAACCAGGCTAAGAACAAAGACAGTGGGAAGGAAAGTGGCATGTAGGAAATTATTTCTGCTTCAAAGAATGTTCGACTTCTGTAACAACTGCAGGAGAAACAGGATACCAGGAAGAGGAGATTTTCTGCAAAGAACTCCTCAGTCTCCTTAGGTTTTCTGTAATAGCTCAAAAAAAATTAAAAAAAAATTCAACCATTGTGTCTGCTGCTTCTCTGATTTTTGAGGCAGGGCTAAGTAATCTTGTTTTCATTCACCTACTGATGGTTTGGAGAGTGACTCCACCTGAGCAATGTTGCCACCTGTCTTCCAGTGCAATCTTCTTTTCACCACTCCCTGATTGGCAGCATGGGTTAAGTGCTGTTATCTCTCGTAATTAATATTGCCATCTGACACCACTGACCATTTTATGTATTCCATGGGGTGTCTGAATGTATCTGCCCTCTTGAGAGACCATACACGTCTCATTTCTTTCTGCTCTTAACCGCTGCCCACTCTGTCTTCATACTATACACTTCTTGTCACTTGGTCCTTTCCACTCTCTACGCTTACCCCACCAACTGTTTTTCTCAGCTATTAAAAGCCCTGAGGCTAGTCCAGTATGTTTGCATAGGTAGGTATGTATATACATGCATGTATTCTATCTATTCAGGCCATGCCAGCTCCCTGCTCCTTTTTGATGGCAGGTACTTTGGGGACAGTTGCCTGGCCATGTGGGAGGAGGAAAACCTGCCTGCCTGTACCATATCTGGCTCTTTCTGGGTCCATTTATCTTATCAGTACTTAAAACCTCTTTGGAGTACTTATCATTTTTTATTGGGTGTTTTGAAGACACACATAATATAAGTGGTCTAATGATAATTCTGCTATGATGTGTTTATAAGTGCAGGCTTTAGCTTCTCTGAAAAGTTTAGAATTTTGTATTGAAAGATGCCAGTTTACAGGGAGGTAGAAATGTGAACAGGAAGAACTAGGTCATTACAGGAGAGTTTCTATTTTCACCTGAAATCGATGAACATTGACTGACATCCTGATGAAAGGATTACACTGACTTATTGTCACTGTGTTTTCTCTTTGCTTTAAACTCTGGTGTAAGCACTAGGGAATGTTTCTGTTGCAGCAGCAGAGCTCTGAACAGATATCCAAATTAATTAGTCCTGTTAATCAACAAGGTGTACTTGCTCAGGCTGAACAGTAGACTGATGGGATTTTTAACTTAGCTCCTCAGCAGATATCTGTGTCATGTAGATATGTTAAAGTTGACCTACATGATATACCCAGTAACTGGTACCATTTTTCCCTGGAGTGATAAATGACCATCAGAAGTCCACAGGTGGAACTGGTTCCATTTTTCCTTGGAGTGATAAATGACCATCAGAAGTCCACAGGTGGAACTCATGATGCTAGCTTGAAGTAGAACAGGACCTGGAGCAGCTCTCTATCAACAACTGCCTCTGGTTAATGCTGATAGCCTAATGGGGTTTGCCAACCCTTACAAGCGCTCCAGGCAGGTGATTTCTACTTCCTTTTTTTCTTCAGCATATAAAGCTTGGTTAATGTTCTGAAAGGAGAGTTATTGCAGTCGATAAAGAAAATCTAAATTTAAACTTGCTGCAGTCACTCTCTGTCCAGGTCCATCTACCCTCAGGAAAGGGAAATGGGCAAAGGTTGGGCTCCTTGCTCAATGCTATGGCATACGTACAGGTAGGTGTGTGGTATGTAACTGTTGCTATAGAAACTGGCAGTAAGATTGGTTATGAGCCTTCCCAGAAACACTTTTTTTATTTTCATGAGCTGGAGAAAGCCATGTCCTAAGCCACTTTTATCAGATGGATGTCATTGTGCCCTTTCTATGAACCCCACCCTGTCACACCATACTCCAGATCCTACAGCAGGATGGATCTGTAATGCAAGATCCTCTATGGGCAAGTGCTGTTGTTCTTGTAATTCACTGCCTTAATGGGGGGCTGTTATGACACCATCTGTCTAGCCTATCTGAACAACTGTGCAGGGAGTTTGGAAGGCTTCTGCCTTGTGCCTGTAGTCCTTTGGGAGCTTTTTCCTCCTCCTTGACAGCCTTCAGTCACATCCTGCACATTTCTTGAATATTTTATGCCAAATTTGTTCTCTGGTCAAATAAATCTCAAAAATTAAATATGGCTCTAGGAGAGTTCATCTATGCTTCTCTGTTCCTCAGTCATTCAGAAGGTGCAAATCCTGTGGAAGAGAGGCCGCTACTACTATTTTATGTAAACTGTATGTGTATGTCTGTGCTTACTCGTTTAAAATGACTGCTCTATCTACCATAAGAAGGGGCTTCGTTGTGATACGTGTTATATATATGCCCTTTAGAAACCATAGTTTGGATACTTGACTTTGAAACTGCAGTGACCAGATTCTGCCTCTGTTATATGAAATGATCCTTCAGTTTTGACTTTGTTTAGACAAGACATTCCTGAAAGTATCTTTTAGCATAAGCAAAGCAGTCAGATGGACTATCTTTGGTGCCTAATTGCCACTGACATGGCCTCTGAGATAGTCATTATATCAATCATGTCATAAAAATGAGACTCGGCAATTTTTCTAAAGCTCTTAGGGGGAAAAAAAGGCTTTGGAGAAGGTATTTACTAAAACAAGCAAGACTGAACTGAACTGGATGGAGGAAGGTGTATTTGTTATTGTGGAAAGCATAGCATTTGAGGCAATTACAGTCACAGTAGTTTTGCTATTTCAAATTTTTAAGTCTTTTGAAGTATACTTGGGCATAACTGAAATTTTTAAAACTCGGTGTATTCTGCACGATGGTAGAAAATGTAGTCTGAAATTTTAATGGAGAATAATCTGTGTTTGAGATGGAAACAAAGTAGAAACCAATTAAAATTTCAAGAGATGTGTAATCACGTCCTACAGGAAGGAGGAGAATGATTTGTGACATGCATTTTGAGCAGAGTGGATGGAATATGATAAAGATGACAGTGGCATGTCTGGGTAGTTTATTCCCTGGAGGGGGCACAATACCAAAGACAATAAAATCTGAGACTAGTGGAACTCTGGGCCTCCCACAGAGAACCAAAGTCCTGCTTTTGAGGAATGAGCAGAAATAAAATCCTGTGAAGCACTATGGCAACCATCACCAGGGATACCATCACAGATCTGAAACATGTTTATCCAGAAGAATTACAAGTCACGGAGTGGGATGATTAACTTGGAAATGGTATTTTAAAAGTAAAAACACTGTCAGCTGGTAATTGGAGTGGTATAGAAATGTGACACTTGGACTTCTTAATAAAACAAAATTGTTTTTAAGAGATACTGCAGTGACTATGTCCTAGAAATAGCTACAGAGAGTTGTATTACCAAAATATCTGTACATAAGACAACCGGGCATTGTGCAAGGAGGGGAACCAGATCAAGATCAAAAAAAAAAATCACTGTGGTAGAACTGGGTAAAAATCTTTAAACAAAACGTAAGTTAAAAAACTAAATTAAATTAATAATCTCAAAAATACTTCATGGTCCTATGTATGACCAATACATACTGACATCTGCAGTCAATCGTGTTTGTGGGTGAAGCAAATTCCATTTGGTGTAGTGTGGTCCTCATGGATAGGGTTCAGCTGAGCTATATTCATATTTGGCAAAGGTGGAACCCCCACCAGATTCTTGGCTCTGTTTTGTTTTAAAGAGGGAAGTGGGAATTGTCACATTCTGTTCCTGGATGTATCACTGACCTGATCTATCACACTGGGTAATTTATTTACGTTTTTCAAGTTCCTGTCTTTCAAAGGAAGACAAAATCTTGCCAGAGCATTATGAAGATGAGCTACTTACTATTTAGGCAGAGATTTAAACCTGTGAAGAGTTGGTTTACAAAATGCTGTATGAAGTAATTTGTTGGCATTCTTCACAATATAATTTTTTTCATCATGTCTTGAATGCTTTCCTCTTCCACCTATACTGCCCACAAGTCATCTTGTTTCTCCATCAGTTCTCCAGTTTCACATAGTTCTTGTTGACACTGTCTGCTCACATCTTCTGCAGAGGTACAGAAAAAGATAATGTTATCCTTTACTCATGCTGGATTAATGAGTGATCCTGTAAGAGCAATAGCTAATAGTAGCAGTCTGTGTAAACAAATGTTTCTGAACCTTGCTGCCAGGCCTGATTCAAATATGAAGCTGAACTGTCTTTGCTGGCAGTTAGATGGTTCCAGTCTCCTGCCCCATCTCTTTGGGTGTATAAATGTCCATCCAACAACCTTTGCAGATGCTTCACTTACTAAAAAAAAATGAAAAAAAATCCAGTATCTCACAAGTCCCTCAATCTCTGCCAGGATCCCCAGATGGTGCTACGTGGCTCTCCCACGAAGGAGGCTGGTGTCCAGGGGCAAGACTGGGTCAACCTGACAGCACACCTGCATATCTGCTTGTACTCTTTGCCACCCGACAGAGAAAACTGAGCAAGATTGCCGTCTCTATCACTGATGATCAGGCAAGTACAAAGCACCTTAAATCAGAAAAATATTTCTAAAGTTAGAGATTTGAGAGAAACTAGTAATATTTTGTAGTAGTAGCCTAATCCTGATTTTGAATAGCAAAAAGCGAATTCTAAGTAACTGGAAAAAAAACAAAAGAAAAAGACAAAGGCAAATTATCACAGACACATTCCTTCTCAGTCTCACAAATACCATCACCTCTGTATTTTCTTATGTGTTTTTTTGACTCTGATATTTTCGGTGTAATGTTTGCCTCCCAACGTAATATCAAACCATTTCTCAAAGCTTATGTCTTGGCTTATGACTTCAGAAATGATCACTTTGTTCTGCTGTATTGTTTTACATTACTCTTCACTGTTAGTGGTAGAAATACGTTGCCATCACTTGCAAACTGACACAAATTTAATCATCCTTTCAGTGGATGCCATACCCCGATTGAATTAACTGCTATGCATCGTATAAAAGCATTTCAAGTTAAAATGGTTCAAGTCAGTCCAATAACCAGGAAGTCAATGATTCATTACAGCTGATATCTTTATATTAGTATTGCAACCTTATATTTTTCTGAAGACAATTAATGTTTTGCAGTATGGCTTTTCTTGCTGCTGAACATATTGGCCTTCATGATTGAATTTTCTTGGTGAGCCGTATGATTCCTCCCTCCTTTAACATTTTGTCCTGCATTTCAAGGGTGGCAGAACACTTGTCTGGTCTGATATGGGTGGCAGCTGCAGCTGCTGTGTGGGTGATGCACAGGTCAGGAAAGCACGCATGCATGGCACCCACTCTCTGCTTCCTGGTGGGACACTTGTTTCCTTCCCACTTGCAGCAACATTCTGCCCACACTTTTCAAACCAAAAGACTACATCGTCATGGAGCAGTTTATTCTCACTGAGGAACCATTCAGGTGTTTTTTCCCAAGCTTATGAAGATTAAGAAAGAAGCCAAGCCTCTCCTAATGATTCAGTGTAGTTAAAAAAAGTCAGGGCTTATTTCCAGATGGATGTGGTCAGAGTTTTCCCTTTTTTAAGTGCATATACCAAGTACAACTCAACTAAACTGCCATATGAATCAGAAGGAGTCCCTATATAGAAAACCTGCTGATGTGGGAGTTTAAAGCATGTGTTAGTGAGGAGAAGCTGTGACTCTACCTTAAGTGCTTTTTGAAAGCTTTTTGAAAACTCATGCTCCATTACAAATAGAAGAAACAACTATCTGCATTAGGTACACTGCACAGATACTCTCTGCATTGTCTAATCACGAAGACAGGGGTAAGATGGACTCTTATTTTACATTGTATGAGTTCCTGTGAGAAAACCGCATAGCTACAGCTCGTTTAGATACTTGGATCTATGTCTTCTTGGTAATTCTATAATCCATTTTTATAGCAAACTTAATAGGAAGGGTGTAGATGAATTTTCCATGATCTTATGTATCAAAACATTCTAGGGGTAACTCACAAAGAGTTTCATATAGAGTCTCCCCCAAGGCTACACATCTGAAATCAGAACCACTTGGTTCAGAAAAGACAGGAACAATTAAGGATGGAGGGTTGTTTCCATGTGGTGGAAATCAGTAAGTTTTCATGGCTCCCAGTAGAGCCTATTTCAACAGAGAACTTGGCACCTTAGATGCATACACAGCTTTTTGTCAAAGATGACTCTGTTCTTGGAGATGCACACCAGAGTTAGCACACTGGGCTGTCCCAGAGCAAAAAAGATGAGGCCAAAATCTCTGGACTTGACACACGCTGACGCTGGGGAAAAGCTCATGTTTTCTAGTGCCTTCTTCCTTGCTCTCAGAACTAGGTAACACCAAGGAAACACCTTGATGGAAACATTCCATGGCAAATTTCAAATAGCAGAGGTAGGAATCTGTGGATGTATTCAGTGTTAGAAACTTACAATTTAGGGGGTTAAAATGGAATATAAGGGCCATAAACTGGCCTACTATTTTAATAGACTTCAACAATCTTTTAGCTGATTATTTCGTATCATTAGCTAATTTATTTCCTTTATGACAAGCCTAGCAGCTAAGATACAACAAGACTGTAAAAGAACTCCTTAATTTAAAGGCTTTCATTAGATTATGAGCTTCTCACTTGAACGAATAAGGAATTATGAGCCATTTAATTCGTGAAGGGAAGCAATGATCACAGATTGAATTTGAACTTATGGAGGGGGCCAGGAGGAGGAAGAAATATTATTATGAACTTTAAACTGCTCTTAAAATCCACACGGGATTAGTGTATATAAAAGAAATAAAGAATCTGAATGCCGTGATTTGTTTTAACAGTAAATGCTTATTAACCAGTCATAGCATTCTGACATTTAGATAAACAGCTATATTAAGTAGCATTTGAGCAAAGCAACTTTTGGCTAGTACCTTAAATTTTGTGCTATTTCCAGTGAAATAAACTGAAAACGAGTGGCCACGCTATGCAAGCTGTGTAAGACCAAACAAGCATCTGTTCCATTTTCTCATCTCCAGGACCAGGTCCAGACCCACAGCTTTGTTAATGCAGCCTTAATGCAAAATCTCTTGAATTCAAAGGAAATATTTCCATGTTGATTTCAGAAAGAGCAGAAGCAAGCAGGACCAGAGAAGTGATTGTCCCACTGTACTTGACACTGGTGAGGCCACACCTTGAGTACTGTGTTCAGTTTTGGTTGCTGCAGTGTAAGAGAGACATCAAGGTGCTGGAGCAGGTCCAGAGAAGGGCAACAAAGCTGGTGAAGGGTCTTGAGAAAAAGTCTTATGAGGAGCAGCTGAGGATCTGGGATTGTTTACTCTGAAAAAAAGGAGGTGAAGAGGAGACCTTATCTCTCTTTACGATTGTCTGAAAGGAGGTTGTAGACAGGTGGGTGTTGGTCTCTTCTCACAAGTCACAACTGACAGGACAAGAGGAAATGGCATCAAGTTGCACCAGTGGAGGTTTAGGTTGGACATTAGGAAAAACTCCTGTACTGAGAGGGTTATCAAAGACTGGAACAGGCTGCCCAGGGAAGTAGTTGAATCACCATCCCTGGATGTATTATAAAGCTTTCTAGATATGGTGCTCAAGGATATGGTGTAGTAGTGGCCTTTGTAGAGTTAGATAATAGTTGGACTTGATGATCTTAAAGGTCTTTTCCAACCATAGACATTTTGTGTGATATAAGTGACAATTATATATTCTTTGCCCATTTTAAAGCCAAAAAATAGATCAGAATATTTTGAATACCCACAAAATAGTTGAAGTACATTCTGTTAATTTAATATAAGAATAGCCCAAAGCTGAAAGAAATATAATAAGGATATTCTTTATTCTCAGTTTTGCTTGTAAAAACATTTGTACTCATCACTGTGACTTTCCACTGCTGTGCTACATAGGAAAAACTTTGGTGCTGTTAGTGGTTTTATTTAGCTGAATCCCAGTCCTTCTCAGAGCCAGGTGACTTGCTGCCCTTTATTGTAACAACAGTAGGTAGTTTACTGGTGAAAGAAGCGACCTGGATAATTAACTCAGGATCCTATGGGCCAGCATGCATGGCAAGGAGGACAAACCATCTGGAAGGGGGACTAGAACTTATCTCCTCACTTGTTCCAAAGGTTATAGCAGCTTTTTTTTTTTTAATAACCAATGAAGGAAACACTGACTACATATTGTGCCAGAATCTGTAAAATGTGGGTTTATATTTTATGTACACAGTAAACCAAAAATTTTTGCTCCTTTGTGTTGCTATAGAGATGTATACAAAAGATCTTTGTAGGAGAGATAGGCAGTTTGTAGGCAGTTTGAATGCAAGTGTTTTATGTGAAAGGAGTCATAAAATAATTAAAGAATAGAGATCATTTTCAATTTAACTGTTAACTTCTGTTTACTGTGGTACTGGAGACTGGAAATTTACTGCTGCAGAGACAAAGTACATCCTGATGAGAGACTCAGGCAGCAGAGTTACTGGGATGTGGACCCTTTTATCAAAGGAAAGGCAGTATGAGAATATATATATATATATATTTAATTTTTTTTTAAGTTTAGCACATGCTTGTTCTAAATTCCCTCTGTCCCCAACACCAAAGAGACCACTCTGTCAAACAGACCCATGATCAAATACCTTAGAAGTTGTCTTTATTCAAGCTCCTTGCGTATAATTTGTTCTTGTACAAGTCCTTAGATTACAGCCAGGTACTAAAAGGGAGAAGAAAAAAATTACTGACCTTCAAACCCCACTGTTTCATCATGAGCCACACTCCTGGGGCTGCTATTTCCTCAGAAACCTGTCTCTTTTTTTACCTTTTCAGACTCAGCTTGTCTGGAAATTGTCTTGGAAAGCACAGGCAAAAACTGTCAAAGTGCTTATAACTTCAGGAAATCCATTACAGACAGCCAAGGTCATAGAAGTGTAGAATAGAATCATTGAATGGTTTGAGTTGGAAGGGACCTTCAGGATCATCTAGTTCCAATGCTCTTGCCAGGGGCAGGGACACCTTTCACTGGATTAGGGTATTCAAAGTCCTATCCAACCTGGCTTTGAACGCTTTCAGAGATAGGGCATCCATAACTTCTTCTGCAGGGCTGCTCTCAATCCACACAGGTCCAACAACTCTACAACACATTTTTAAGTGTGTAACATGCACCTAGTTAAAAGTATTATATGTGTACTTTCAATTAACAGGCACCTGGTTACTGGCTGTCCTAGCCAGTTTTCCAACACAACAGGATAAAAACTGTTCACAGTGACTTCAGTGAATGCCCCCAAATGCATTAAATTATAGCAGCAAAAGGCAGGTTTTCTTTCGCATCTGTTCATGTGTATCAAATATTGCATAAATGTAGATGATGATAATTCATGCCAGCTGGGAGTTGGATGTGGTGTTCTGTTCTGAGTTCATCTTTCACCAGACCACATTCATCAGTGCTTGGATCCATTTCATCCACTGGCAGTTAGAATTTTTTGTGGCACAAGGGGGTTGCTTTGTTTGGCTTTTTATTAAATTCCTGCTATGGAAGGATGGCAGGTAGCATTTGGGAGGGTTTTTTTTTCACAGAAGTAGGAAAATATAGTTCCAGTGTGAATGAGATCAGCATCAGAAGGCATCTGCTGCCAAGGAAATAGACTGTATTAGAGAAATAAGATCACAGTTTTCTCCTACTTCATCATCTCTGGTTTGATCAATATCTGTGTTACAGTCCAGAGGAAACAGCAACAGGAGGAAAAGCTGCTGTTGCAAAACAACTGGGCACATACGTATTGAAGATAATCTTTTTTTTAAAAGTGACAGTAGGATGGTGCTTGATGCTCTCATTAGCATCAAAGGACACTCTGGAGGACAAGGATGCTTGTGCCCTGAGGCTCATGCCTCAGACAGTCATCCATCACTTCTCCCATCACTTTCTCAAGTAAACCTCAAACCTGAGAGACAGAATATTCTCTGTGTGTGAAACTGTGTATTGACTGGGAAGCAAGTAGAAGTGGATGATGATTTAACCGTTTAGAAAAAAATCCCTGTCACTTACAAGTTCCTGTGTTGTATACACTTGTGTTAGTTATCTAATCCACTGTAACACCCATCAGGAGACAACACACGAGCTGCCCAGACTTCACCACCTGTAAATAGATGTGAACCGTATATGGCTTGTAAACCCCATAGCAGTCCTAAATGTGAGTTTAGCTGAGTCCCGTGTGCTGCTTCTAAAAAACAAGTGTTACTAATGTTTTTGTGTCAAACTCATAAAACTTGGAACTGCTTTTAGGTCTGGATCTGACCTTTCCCAAAGTCTAGGAATGCTGAGGTGGTTATTATAAGACTGTGAAGCCAAGGAGTAAAGGCAACATCCCCAAAGAAAAGCACTAAGAAGCATAAAATATTTTCCTGTCAGGTTGCTGATATGGCTCAAAAGTAAGTGACGGTGACTCTCTGGTGAGGTGTCCTTGACTCTTCATATTTATTCTGTGAAGTATCTCTCTGTTAAGCAGAAAAAGCCACACAGTCACACAGGTTGGCTTCATTTGTTCAAAGGAGTTGAAAAGGTCAGGGAGAGTCCCTTCCTAGCTGTGTGCATGTTGCGTGTGGGAAGGAAACAAAGGCAAATTATTCCGCTCCAGTTGGACAGCATTTTAAAATTAACATTCAGCCAAATGCAAATTTTCTTCTGCAAAAGATCTTATCAGCTTTTGGAAGAGAAGAGCTGCCTTTTATTTGCTTGGTGCCCAGTAGAAAGGGTCTGATAAGAATGGACATTGCAAATAAAAATAAAAAAATAATTAAAAAACCCCAACACAGGCTGTTCTTTAAACCACCAGTCCATCACAGCAACTGCTGAGGATAGTTCACTTCTGCATATTTGTTAGTGTTTGTTCCAGCCTCAGAATGTGGGTTTTCTGGAAACCTGATCCTTCTGAGCTCCAAACAACTGTGTGGGTGAGGAATTGCCCTTGCAAAAGGAACACATAATTTCTTACTCCCCTTCATGAATATTAACCATTTCCTTCTCAGAACAATGCAATGATTTAGGTTACTTCTCTGCCTTGCAGATGTGAAAAATAAGGTCAAACTGAAGAATACAAAACCCAAGAGAGAAATAATTTAAAGACAGAGTTCTGGAAAACAAAAATATTGTTCACCTTTGTAATATTTAATGTTATAAAACCATTGGGTTGTGTATTTTTTGTTGGTTTGGTTGTTGGTTTTTGGTTTTGGGGGTTTTTCTTGTATTATCTTATGCTATTATCTTATCCTTATCCTTGGTAAATTAGCTTCGTTGATCTTGTAGTCAACCTTAAATCCTTCCAAGAGACCAAGATATAATAAGTAATAGTGTAAATAATGTGATAGCCTCTCACTGTCTAACAAATAAATGGGAAACCAACTATTATGGGTGACAAAATATTTTTAGGGGGGGAATGAGCTAAGCAAATACGTAAAGTACCAGGCAGCACACAGTGAAAAAAATAATTACCTGAGTAAGTTTGGAGAGAAAGTTTCTTTCCCTTGGAAACTTTCCTTTCTTTTCTTTGTAAGGAAATGATCTTCTTGAATGGGTCATTTATTTCATACCTGTCTGCAATAGGGTTTTCCCCCTTTCCTTTGAAATCTCTAGATACATAATTGTGAGAGACAGTGACCTGAAAGAAACAATCTTAACAACTCCCTTGTTAGATCACCTGTTACTCACTCCAGACCTGATCTTTGCCCACTGACTTCGATTAGGGTTATGATGGTGTATGTTGCTTGGAAATAAAATTCAGTAATACTGATCTTTCAGGACAGACTTGGATTGTATTTGTATCACTGAATTATTTCCTGCCACCTCTGGACAGTTGTTTGATCTCTTTGTAAAGATCTTAATGTCTTAGTCTCTGCAAATCTCCACCCTTGAAGGAAGTGCTGTAGTTATTAAAAGAATACTGCCTGAAAAGGGAAAAATATACTGTTATAACTTTATTGTGCATATGGAAGTAAACGAGGTTGCAGTGTCTACTCCTCTGACCTAAGCTGCATAGTTTTCTGAATCAGCTAGATATTGGCATACTCATTTTCTAGGTGGGAAATAGAGGAAAAAAAAGAGGTTGCATTATTTGCCCCATGTAATACAATGAGTTCTTGATAGGGATGAGATTTGAAATCACAGACTCTTCATGTTCATTCTAAAGACCTTGCTGCTTTTCTGAACATCCTCTCCTGAAGGATGAGTGCTGTGAATGTGCCTTAAAATACTGGATATTAAACAACTGCAAAATTCACTGAAGCTAGTGGACTGGTATTGTAATCCTTCAGAGAGAGAGAAGCTAAGCACTCTTCCATTCAATGAGAGCTAGAATGGTAGAAGATACTGTCCAAAATTACAGGAGCAATAGGAAAAATAAAGCAGCCCATACAACATGGCTTATGGAAAAAATACCAAACCAACCAAACAATAAAAAGGGGGCAGAGTGTCACTTGAAATTATGCCAGAGAATCTGCATCTTAGTTTTTTTCATTAAGAAGAGCTTGCATGAATTCAATTTTAGCAGTTTCAAGATAAAAAAATGTTTTGCCTGGGGGATATGGCTTATTTTCATATTACAAGGATTTTGAGTAAAATACCTGTGGATAGATAAAGCTCAATTGTATATAGGGCATAGTGAATGAGTGGTTTGTTTTCAGCTCAGTATCTGGAGGTGGGGATTGACTGTGCAAGAGTGAGAAAGAAACACATTCTCTAGGTACATTTCTTCAACAAGTAGCACGACAACTAAACAGACCCACTAAATTGCAAGCACTTAGTCAGCACTGTTACCACACCAAGCCCTGGCTGGGCTTGGTCTGTATTCTGCAGCACCAGAGAAAATGATTTGTCCTTCCTCGTCCTCGTAACTGCATTTAGGAACAATAAATGAGAAAGAATATGTAACACTGCCATAGAGTAAAGCTTTTAGATTTCATGCACCACCTTCTCTAAGCCATGTTGAAAATGCAATTGAATATAAATATTAAACATTACTCTGAAGCACGTTACTGCAGAAGTGCGGTTAATTCAGTGGTGGTGGAAACTAGATCGCAGCACAGTGATGTAGTATGCCCAGAAATATCCCCATATATGTAAACAGCAGAATTAGCAACCTGTGGTTGAGCATTTAAAAATATCATAGTTATAAAGGTTAGGGGGAAGGATTCTGCTTACCTTTTGGTTTTGTTTTTCCCCTCTCAAGGACAGCTTCAGAGGGGAAACTGAGTTCCATTCTGGTGTCTTAGCCAACATTGGTCTCTGCCTGAGCTACTCATCTTGCAGAATTAAAACAGAAACTGTCACAACTTCAATGACCTTACCTCAGAATACTTTTGTTCATCTGAACATATAACTAGAAATATACAGAAGAAAGAAAGAGAAGAAAACCAAAATAAATTGCATAATCCTTCCTTTATCTTATATTCCTGCTAATGTATATTAATTAGCAATTACTAGGGGAAGAAGAAAGCTAATCCAGTGCTTTGAAAGTAAAGCAGTGTTATGACAAGCTTCCTGAGTAACCTCAGCTGCCCTAGTGCATTCCTGGCAAGACAAGCTGTTTCAGAGATAGCAAGGGATTGGGTTATACTGGAGCTACAAGATCTGCACTTTGAACTGCATCCAGAAGTGAATAGGTCATTAAGGCAGCTGATGAGGAGCCAGTGAAAATGTTCCTACTTGTTAAACTGGTCTAGCTGAAGGGTGGCCAGATACACCTCAAGTTGTAGTTATCTAAAATACATAGGGATTTTGGTACACATTACCCAATTTCTATAATTTTCAATAAATGAAAAGTTGGAAAGTTATTATCTGAAGATGAAAAATGCTTCATAAATGATAGTGGGAATTATATGAGTAGTGACTAAATAAAGTGTAAGATTTTGTTTGTGCTCCTGAACCATGTTTTTGGAGAGCAGATAATCTCACTTGTAGATCTTCTCCATTGTTTAGTGTTCCACACAAAACCATGTCCTACAGCTGCACAGAAAACACAGCTCTGCACGCCAAAAGTTTTATAAAGATGTTGTAAGAAAGAAAATTTATTCCTGTTTCTGTTATTAGGGCTCCCACTGTAAAACTGCAAATACATCTGGAGCTTCTTTACAGCTACCCTGAAGTGATTGACCATAGAATTTGATCTCTATCAGGTAGTCACTTGGTTAATACCGAAGCATTTGTGATGGCTAGTGTGCAATGTCGGGTGAAATCTGTATCTTTTGTTTGAACATCTTTGCTCTTCTGGAACATGACTTGAATATTTTTCCCCTTGTGTATGTGGAATAGAATCCAAAGGATGTTTAACTCTGGCTTATTCCAGATTTCATTCAAGTGTTAACCCCTTTCTTTTACCCTTGCAGTCATTTGGCAAAAATGTGCATCAGTCTCCACATCTTAAATTCTGTTTGTTACTGGTAGGTCTCTCCATGCATCCTAGGGCAACTTGCAGTCTCCAGTTTGTTGCCTCCTCTGCTATTTCTGTATTTGTGAGATGAAATGCACTGTTAGCACCACATGAAGTGTTTGTGGCCACTTAAACTGATACAGGCAAAGAGGATGTTCGCTTTGATAGCAATCACTCTTTACAGCGGTGAATGCCACCACTGGCTTCCTTCAGCACAAGCCCATCCTTCACATCCAAATCCTAACATTGTGCTCAGAGCCATAACCATCTGCTGTGACCAAGTGGACTGTGAGTGTCTCCCCACCCCAGCCATGTAATTATACAGGGTAAGGGAACCCATATATATGTGTGTGTATAGGGGGCACAAAAGAGAAAAGTTGTTACGGTTCAGAAAGGTCTTGGATTGATCCATTCAAGGAATCTTCTTAGGTTCAGAGCACATGTGAGAGTACATGTGGCTATCTCTTCTTTTTTTTTTTTTTCCTGGATCTGCCAAAGTATTCTATGTGAAGTGATCATATACCGGAAATAATACAAAACTTGTGCACCGTGCGTTACTGGAAAGATGAGCTTGGGGAAAAATATGTATTGAAGCTGCTTAGGTGTGGAGTGGAGAAAGCCATCAATGGGCTGATGTGCCCTGAGAGAAAGGATCCAGGAAGATCCAGGTTTTCAGAGAGTTGCTGGCCCTGCATCCTGTGCCACATTAGTCTACCAGAGGCAGCAAGACCATGTGGCTACAACCCCTTTAGCCTGAAGAAAGCTTGAAGCTCTTAGGTCACAGTAGAGCAGACAAAGGACTCATGCAGTGAGGGTGAGTAAACTTTAGCAAGGCAGTGGAGTAATCTTCTAGTATTTGATATAAAATGACAAGGAATATTTTTCAGAACATACAACTGCAATGATCTGTTACTATCTATATATTTGTATGTTTTGAAAATGGTTGTCCTGTTTATCTTCTCTAAGAATTTTTACTTGTTTACTTAATTGCACACAGACATTCAAGAAAATTAACATGTCCAGAAACATCATCTTCCATGTCATACATGTAGCCATGTCTAATAAATGCTGTTTGAAGTCTGGTGGGTGTATTTAAATGAGGAAGCTTATAATTTTTTCCCACCATACCTGAGTTTTCAGTCAAGGTGAAATTGTATTTTTAGCATTTCTCTGTTTAATCTGGTACACAGAGCACAACCTAACCTAATCTAAAATGATTAATCTAACTCGTATCGTGAAATAAGGAACAGGGATGTAGGTCAACATCATGCAGCTTCTGGGAAAATGAATTTCTGAAGGGAGCAGTTTGAGTGGAGCCCACATACCATGACTGTGAACACTGCTCTTGGAAGTTTTCTTGTTTTCTTTATATGCACACTATAAATTTAATTTCTTTAATATGCTTGAAAAGTATGGATTTGTGATTTAGTTATTTCAGTCATGCCCTGTGTTTTAAATTTCTGTCTCCATCCTGTGGTTAAAAGCTTATGTTCTAATAACCTAGGAATAAATTTGAAGGAGCTTCAAGGTTTTCAATTTGAGAGAAAATCTGTACTGTAAGATGTTTTTCAACCCAGTCCTTTGACAGTCTGATGTGCCATAAATCTTATAGCATGTTAGCTATGAATTTAACATGCAGTTTGACAGCTATGTTTGATTTTGATTCTCTAAACAACTCTGAAGGAATAACAAGAATTCATTTAGACAAGGGCATGAAACTGCAGACTTTTATTTACCTAACTTCTGAGAAAGTAAATTGTGTTTGCTAATGAATAACTTCAGGAAAATGAGCAGACTACAGGAAACTTTCAATTCTCTGTCAGAATTTTAGACCTCATTAGCAAAAGCCTTTCCCACTCCAGTAGTCACAGGTAAAGTCCTGGATTAAAGGGCTTGGGATTCAAATTGTTCCCTGATGCAAAAGGTGGTTCAATACTGCCTGCTTTTTATTCTAGCTGTTCTCAGTAACATTGGCAAGGTCAGTGATGTGCTTTAACTAGGGACAGCTCAATCATGCAACTGTATGTATATTCCACCAAGATGATTCATGAACTGCATGCAAAATTTGCTCCCTTAAGATACTTCAGAGACAGCGAGCCCAGGTGGTGAAATATTCTCTGACTCCGTTAGATGGTATAAAAGGCAAGCATCAGCAGTCTTGCCATCTGTAAGAATTCCTGACATTCAGAAGCATGTTGTGTAACAACCAACATTAATGTTCAGCCTTAGTCTGTCTCCAGCTGAATTCAAAGCAAGTTGAATGGAAGCAATATCAGCCAGGGAGTTTATTTTATGTAAAATATAAACATGTTAACAGGAGAAAATACTGTTTTCTTATGTTACAACCTTAATAACCAATATGAGATTTATCTTACAGTTCTGCAGGTAGTGCAGGGTTTAATTACATGTACATGATTAAAAAGAGCAGATACTCAACTGTACACATACACCTTGTATTGTACGCTTTACTAGAAATTCAGTATCTTTATGTGTCCCTCATTATGTGCCTATTAATTTCACTACCTCTTACTCCATTTTAAAAAACTAGCACAAAATATTTAAGTAGTTTTATTATGATTGCATCGGTTTGACAAGGTAGAGAAGAACTATATATATTTACAAACAGATATACATATTCCAAGTCTCCAAAAAACCAGTCCTTTCCATAGTTCTCTCTCTTCTCTTTCTTCTTTCCCTTACCCTACACTCATATTCACACAGCACAGGGTGACTTTACTTCTAAAGTGTCATGGATAAGTTATGGAGCTTGTGTTAGGTGATCTTTAACAAAAGCCACAGAAGTTAGAAAAGTTGACTCCAGAAAAAGCACTTGAACCTATAGCATGACTGCCCTCATGTTGTTCTTGCTGTTAGAATGAGAGTTGAGAGAGGACTAGGAAACAATTTAGTATGCAAACACATACTTGTCTTGGGTTGTTTGCAAATATGAACACCAATGCAAATACAAAGCTGATGTTTAAGCTCAGTCTCTTTAAGGAATGTATACCTATTAATGGGGTTTTGTGGAGAGGGGTTACAAATATTAATTAATTAACTACTGTGGCAAGCAAGATGTTTTGGTGAACTGCAAGGTGCCTTCTCAAAGGGTTTGCTCCTGCCACTTCAGAGCCCCTAGGAGAAGGGTTAGGATTATCTAAAGGATGAAGCACCAGCTTCAGCTGGGTACAAGCTGAGGGTTAGAAGCCGCTTGCCAGTCCAGCTCCTCCTACAGACATGCTGTGCTATCACAGAAAAGTCACTTCCTCTTTGATATTCTTACAAAGAGTAAGGTTGCCACCTGCAACAGCATTCATCAGAAGCATTAAGTTGTCAATTTGACCACTGTGAGTGGCACATACAACTTATTTTATATTGTGAAACAGTCCCAGCCTTGATAACAACATGAAGCAGAATTGTTAAAGAATTATAGCAACTCTGAGACCATGAACAAAGGTAGTGATGTGCAGTTTCATATTAAAACATTCAGGAAAATCCTGCAAGCCAATCTCCTAGGGGGTAAAGAATAATTAGTGTGTAAAAAGGTGCAGGCTTAGTGCAGATGGTCCCATCAGGAGGGCACATACCTCCTGAAAGTTATCTGACCTTGTGCGCAAGGAGTGTGTTCATCTGAATAAGTCTCACGGAGAGGTTCAAGCAACCTCGTTGAAGTAACGCACATTAACTGGAATGAAACCAAAAAAGTGTCTATCGAGGCTTCCCAAGGCCTATTTAAATATTAAGTGCCACGTAAAAGTGAGAAGAAACACCTCAGCAACAGAACTGATGCAACCGTAAGAAGCCCTGGTCTTTCAACAGTCAAAGAGTATGTGATGTCCAAAAGCTAGTAATAACCCTTGCATTAACAGCACAGAAACTCAGAGACTTTCTGATATGGATACCACAGATGCTGGCCTCTAAAAAAACATCCAGCCTCTGTGATAAGTGGTGTAGTTTTTTAACACCAGCACTTATCATACTTGATTATTCCTTTCCCTTTAGATCGCTCTCCTTGCTAGCACTCACACAAGGGCCAAGAATAAATGCAGCACTTAAGATTACTCATACTTGAGACTGTACAGAGCATGGATAAAATGGCAAAGAGAGCAATACCTGTATCATCAGCTGATTTTGGTAAAAGAGAATTCTCCTGGGAGAAGTGGAGCTTTTCTAAATCATAGTCGTTGATAACTGTGCCACAGATTAAAGTATTACAGTCATTCTCAGACAGGTTAGCAAGTAGAGTGCAAAAAAAAAAAAAAGGCTGTGAAATGTGCACTGTGAGAGCAACTCGTCAGGTACATACTGCTACGTGTAGCAGACACATAGTAAATACTGCATCCTTGTTATGTATGAACAGATATGCATGAACAAATCTAGGCTTCTCCAATTTACAACCCAGCTAGGGCTAGAAGCCCAAAAATGGAAATTGGGTTGCAACTAGAGACACTAGATCACAAGCAAACGGCTGCAAAAGCAAAAAAGACAAAGGCAAAATGTGAAGCTGATTGGAATTTCACAAGATTGACATTGTTTCTTAAAGTGCTTGGGTTGATTACATTTTTAAAACTCAAGGTACATAAAAATTAAACCAGAAAACTAATAATATTAACTACATAAGTTATTATACAAATACAATAACAGAACAAAAAAAAAAAACCAAACCCAAAGATAAATTAATCCAAACACTGATAAAAGGTACTAGCAAAGAACAGGCACACCCCCAAAACTTAACATTTCTAGTACACATTCAGCTGTAAGATACTGCTCATGCTTCTCAGCCACAAGCAGCAAAAAAAGAGACAAAAGAGGAAGGGTCTGCTGCTGAAAGGAGTCAAATCACTGGCAGCTGCAAGTTGTCGGCTCAGGTCCCAAGTACATGATGCTGTAACAGATGGGTGAATTACATGTAATGTCTGAAGATAAAAGACAGGTTGTGGGAGCACTTTAGGACCCACCATGTACCATGAATTTCAGTTTCAGTTCAGTTAGGTCTGTAATATCTTTGTTAAATCTAACACAAAGACAACACCTACTGTTTTATTTTCTTTACTCCAACTGCTAAAGGAGTAAGAATTTTAAGATGTAGCCTACTGCTCTGGAGTAAATGTAAAGTATTAACATAAAATTGACAGGAGTGGTTTTGGGACTTAATTTCAACAAGGTGTTCTGCTTCACTGGTATGGTTTCTCCATCAGTCCTCTCTTCTGTCTCCTACTGCTATGTCCCCAAAATAGAAATTACATCAAATTCTGACAGCTGCTTCTGTGAAACATAAAAGTCGAGGTCTGAGCTCATTCTCTAAGGTAACTGATTCATCAGCACTGCAGTGCTTCATTGGGTTCAGTGGAAAAACAGCACAGGAGAAAAATGTTCTTTTTTACTAAGTAAGAACACAGTAATAAGATTTATAAATGGACAACACATCTCAGCAACAGCGTGTGAATCAGGTAGAAAAATTCAGATGTCCTTAGGCCTAATATACTCAGAACTTGACACCATAAACCCAGTAATTTTAGGGAACCACAGAATACTATTAGACATCTGTGCTACAATTTTGTTTTCTACCTGCTGGCTGAAAAGCTTTTATTGTCCTAGATATTTTTCCTTTCTTTCATAAGGGACTGGAAATCTATACATAAGCATTATGTTAAGCATAAACATAAAAAGGATTATGTTTTATTTAATGAACTAAAATTCTTTCTGATTTTTTCCTGTGAGGATACTAGTTCCACAAAACCCATATGAATGTGCTTAATTTGACACAGACAAGATGTTCCACTACCTGGACTGGCACTATTCATACATCCCTGATGGACAGCTTTTGCTGACATTTAGCACACTGTAGACTGGATATAATTTATAGAATTGTGACTGAAATTTATTATTATTTTTTTAATCCAAGTAAAATGTCCCTTAGTTTAGTCGGCTTTAGCACCAAGTGAGTATTCCACAGTTTTTCAGAGCTGATGTCAGACCACTGATGTTGGACTGGTGTGATATCAGTGCTGTGATCTTTTCATGGGCCAGCATGAAGTTAAAATGGGTTTTCATACTTTATGAAAAGGCTTATTCTAGTAATTTTACTCTCAGCAACATACTGCAACTGTCTGTATCTTTTACAACCTAGACTGGTCTTGCAGGTGGAGAAAACAAGAGTATTTAGCATTTAAATATGAATTCATATTATTAACATTTTAAAAAAATCAATTTTCAATATGTAAATTCAAATATGGAAAGCATTTCCTAAAATTGAACTGATTTAAAAATTATTTTAATGAAAATTTACTTTTCATATAAACATGAGCCTGAAACATTCAAAAGATACCTTAAGAATATCTTTTTGTTGTTGCTTGTTTTAAAAATGAAGAATGCCCTAAGAATGTTCAGCAGTAACTTGTGAAGTACAGACCTTTGGATCAGCACTGGTTAATGCTGATCTGGAAAGTGCTTTCATTCACAACAAGGAAACCTTACTCATTTTAAAAGGCAAGTGATAATTATAATTTTATACCGGAATTCTGAATGTTTATAAATAAATCCATTAAAGAGGGATTCGCAGGTTTAGCTTTTCAGCGGAAAAGCTCTTGGGCCTCACTGGGAGTTGAGGTCTCCTGTAAGATGTCCATCTTCTGTGTTAGAGACAGAACATTTCATTCTAACATCAGTAAAAGAACTAGAGCTGCATCCCAGTTATGCTTGTCTTGATCCTACCAGCCTTCATTCATGGAGTGATCTCTGTAGACCATTACTACTATTGACCTAAGTAGGTACTCTAAGGTTACATTCTACATCTGGTTTTTTGTATCAGTATAATAACATCATAAATCACAAGTAATGTTAGATGAAAAGTCCACTTTGTTTCTCATTCAGTGTAAAGTGCTACATTTCCTTAGTTTACAAAATGGCCATTGATAAATCCAACTGAACCTCAGTTGATGTTACAGTAGAACCTAGTACTTAATTTTCACCACTATTTAACAAAAAGTATTTCACATTCACAGTAGATTACAATAAAAATAATAATAAAGAAAAAGATATTCTCTTTCCTACAGAAGGCTAAAAGATTTAGCTGCACTTCAAAAGCCATTTGTTGAAATGGACTGTTGGCCATAAAGTGGCAGGCAGGCTTCTTAAATAAGGACCAAAAGCAACATTGTCTACCAAATACTTAAAAAGAGTGAATGAAATGTAACAGGTAGAAATTACTTCAGTGAGATGAGAATACTTTCCTGTAAATACTAGAACCAACTGTCAGTCCCCCAGAAGACAAGAAGAGTGGTTTTGCTGTTGACTTCATTAGAACAGGAATTTGGCTACTGAAGTTCGAGAACTGTGTAATGCAGTGAGTGTCAAACTAAGCAAGGTAGTTACCTAGTGTTACCACTGCCTCAAACTGCTATCAATCCCTTCTCGTACCCTACTGATACTTTCTTCTACATTCATTCTTTGCCAAATTCCAGCTGGTGAATTCAGCAATTTCATTAGCCAGTGCATGACAACTGCCAGCCAAATTCACCCAGTACAATCACAGGTTAAGCCTTTTTGCACAGAGCCTTTTCATGTTTTTTACATCAGGCACTACAGAGCCCTCTCTGTTTCTGTGGTGACCCAAATGCTGGCCAAAATTTTAGATTTGATATATACATGACAGAGTGTAAACTAATGGTTGTTACATAGTTTTTTTATGTTGCTAAGAAATGGCCTCTGTCTTGAGAAATAAAAATGGGACCTAGAGATATTCAGGAAAATGCAGCATCGAGCCCTGTCTTATGTCCTGTATGAGGAACACTTGAATGGACTGTGTAATTTCAGTCCTGATGGATATGTTATACATGAGCAGTGTTGCAGTCTCTGCAAAGTCATTGAAGTAAACAACCTGTAATATCCTGTTAACAGAAAGATAAGCTCAGTTTCTAGAAATGTACTTGAGCTCTGTGTCAAATGTGTCACCTTGCTTCCTTTATTCCAGTGCTCTGTAAATTCTGAAATCTCACCTCATCTGTACTATCTCATGATAAACAAAATGACTGGACATAAAGAATTACCTAGTTCTGTAATTTAAATCCCTCTATGTGAATTTTAGGCCTGAGGTTATGCACTGAAAGTTTTTAACAACGCAAAGCTTAAATTATTTTGGAAGAATATCTTTTTTGCAACAGAGAGTAACATGTAAAAAAAATCCCCTATACAACCACAGTTCCAATCATCATGAAACAGATTATTTTTCCTTACACATAAAAGCGGTAAGTATACGTCAGGATGTATCTAAACGAATGCTTTCTAAATCAACACACCCCAAAGCCATTTAGAAAGGTTTAAACAATTTTGCCCTAAATGCAATGAACGCTTCCACATAAAATACTACTCTAGCTGGATTGGGTTTAACAATTGACAACCAAATCCTATTATCTGTAAATGTTAGTCCATATAAATTCCACTAAAATCTGACTGCAATTAACTCTTCAATCAGACTTAAAAACTACAAACAACCCCCCCTCCCCAACCAAAGTTCTGCATGTCCAAAATGGATGGTTATTGTCAATATCACATAGACCATTCAATAGAAGGCAGAGCGAATCGTTGTCCAACCGTACAAGATGCGGTCTGTGTAAAAGTCAGATAAGAGGGGCCATCACTTTCTTTTGCGTGCAGCATTGTTGTGTGCAATTGTCACAGCTTGCCAAGTCACTCTCTTGACTGGTAGAATAAGATATACCCAGACTCTGAGTTTTTTGATATATCAGAAGTCAGTCCATAGAATTCTTCAATAGCTTGAGCATCTATTTTCTGTGAAATAAATACAGATTTTTAATGTGCTGTTAGGTAAAAGAAATACCAAACATGGATTACACGACTGTATACACACAAAAGACAAATTCAGTTATTTGTTTCAGGGTAGCAATTAGCAAATTCTGTTCACAGTTTAATCAGCGAAAGGGTAATGTTCAGGGGCTAAGCCCTGCTGGTCTCACTCATGGTCAATGGGAATGTCTACCTCAGTGAACCTAACTGAATAAGGCTTTTTCAAGTAACAGAGAGACTTCTTGGAATGTGGTAATGACCACTGTTAAAACACATAGATGTGACCAGGTGCCTCCACCTTTCTGAAATTTCCAGAAACCCTCTTCAAGACATGCCACATCCAATGTTCCAGTGCTTGCTTTCCTCCATGGGATTTACTCCTGGGAAATCAGGCTCAAGACCTCAGTTTTGCCAGGGTGCCACAATGACATAAAGGGTTTGCTTAGGAATGAACTGCAGGATGCTTAGGCAGAGTCTGTAATAGCTGTGGGCCAGATGCTGCTCTAATTTACATTCAGACAAACCGACATCGACTGCAGAATCCAGACTTTCTTGCAACTTCCCAATTGTTCAAAGATTAAAATTCTACAGCAACGCTGGCTTTACACAGTCCTATTTTGCCAAGTGATATTGCCAAGAATTGCAACATAGTTCCTGGATATTTTAGTTTTTAATGAATTAAATCAATTTTATTATATACAGAAAACATTCCAAATTAAACCCTTGAAGACTTATTAAAAATGTTTGATATTGCTCTGAAAGAAAACAACTCCCTCTGCAACTGACAGAGTAAAAACTACAAGATCAGTAATTTTGTTTGCAATCATACTTCCCAACAGAGCTGAGCTAAAAGTCACATTACAACCAAACTGTGGTTTTCAGACTGGTAACCTATAACCAGATCTGGACCAGAATTTTAACCCCAAATAGAGAAGAGAACATAAACACAAAAACTGTGCTCATGACCTTTAGCATACTGACCTCTACAATGTCATCGTCAAACAAGAGCCAAAATCCATGACTTTTCACAATAGTAATATAATGCCCTCGATTTGGTCCACTAGAAAGCAAAACAAAACCACAACCCCCAAAATGTTAGAAGATTGAATCCACATTTTTGATAAGTCACATTTCTATATGCTAGCAGACTGAATTATAAATAAATGCTATGAAGCCCATAGTAAACCCACCCCTGGTAGTATAGTAAACATTTACTTCTTTCACCTATTTAGTGACTTACTGGAAAGACTTCATCAACTGAAAGCTAAATGTGTTTTCATCTGTGCCACGACCATTTGCAAATTAACATATAGAACACTTAACAATTTGCTCATGGCAGGCATCAACTATTGCAAATATTTTAAAACCATTATAAACTAAACTTGAGAAGAGGGAGAACAAGTCATATTCCTAGAGCCCCAGGGATTTTTCTGTTTGTTTTGTATTTGACAATACCCCATAAGTGAGAAGCTTTATTAAAGCTGTCATTTCCATTGCCTTGACAGGAGACCAAGGTGATCTGCTGTAGGGCCTACATGCTAGCAGTGCTTGGCCCTTAGAGTCCTGGCTCCTAAGTTCTCTAAATAGACTGATGAGGAAGGAGACAGCTCCATTAACTGAAGTCAATCTTGTGACTTTTGGAGTCCCAAGACATTTTTCTTTAAACAAGTACAGATTTACTATGAGGTAAGGTGGCCAAAAGGTTCTGGCCCAGACATAGGCACGTTGGTGCTGCACTAAGGTTTATGTTCTCCCTTTCATTCTCCCCACAGTTTGTCAGGCACACCTCTGCCCTTGGCAAATGTCTGGCCATAGCTGCAGATATACATGAAAGTTTCTCACCTCCCACAGTGAACAACAACAGCTACCAAGTCATACATCCGATCTAAGTTGACGGCATCACCAGATGTGTTGAAGAGACGTAACTCCAGAGGAAATACTACACGATACGACAGCTTAGTATACCTGTGCAATTGCTCCATGTACTTGAATCTCTTGAGGTGTAAGGCAAGGATCATTGGCAGTTTTTTTACTCTCATCCTGTGAAATCATTAGAGGGCATATGATAAAGACCTGACCAGTACAAAGCCATTCTGGCTTTCCTTCATGAGTAAACATTTGCATTGCAAAAGCACTTTGTAAGTAGCTGTCATCAACTAGCAGTAGCTTCTAAACTAAGACACATGCAATAACTTTGAATCTGTCTGTAGGTTCTCTGGCCCACACAGAGAATGCAGTTGGGGTGCAAGTCCTCTAGGCACCTAAACACAGTAAATAATCACAGAGGAGGTTTGTCAAGGCCCAGGAGGGACACGGTGAAAATTGCCTGCTCTTTGCTTACCTTTTCTGTGCCTCTTGTTTACTGCAGCAAGTCTCACAGTAGTATTTCTGTTCACTACATAATGTCTCTGTGTTACTGAAGTCTCTGTAAATAAACACAATTATCAGTTCTTAAAGGATCTTAATTTAATGTTTTTGCCCCACTTGGGCTGATGACCCGGAATCTTAAAAGACACCGGATAAAATCCTCTCCCCACTGATACCACTTTTCTAAAACATCTAAAGCAACTGTACTGGGGTTTGCAAAGGGAATTGAGGTATCTGGCTGCTATAATGGCCCTGTATTAGGAATGGAGGCACTTCATACGATACAGGTGGAGGGTCAGGTATCTCGAAATAGGACTTATACCCTGGGCTCTTAGATGCCAAGTGGTTGCCTAGACTTCCGTGGAGCTGCTTAATCCATTCAGTCTCTTTTTAAATTATTTGCAGAATGAAACAGCTTCAAGTGAACTTCTGTCATCCCCAAATAGCTCATATTTTATGATGTTCTTCTGTAAGATGGGTTTGAATTCTCTTGCAGAGAAAAAATAAATTGAACTCAGTGTTCTGCATCCTCTAACCTCTTGAAATGTCACCCAGAAGTTATTTTGTTATACCTTTTTGTTGTCTAAAAAGTGTCAGCTATTAGAGAAGCTTTTGTAAATCCTGGTCAAGGAAGTAAACATGTTTGGAAATGTTTCTGGATTGAGCTTTTGAAGTGAGAGAGCAGAGGAAGGCTGGTTTGATAATATCTCTCAGTTCACAGAAAAGGTATGTCAGAAATCACAGTGCTGATAGGCTTTTGAGCAGAATTTAGGTACCTAAAAAACCTGAACTGTTAAGAAAAGACAGTCATTTTTTTGTCACCTCTGGTGTTATGTTGCAGCTGAGCAGGTGTTTTGAGAACTGTAAGTGCAGGCATAAGCACCTATCTTCCACTTTAAACATACAGGTTTTCTTGTGACTTCAGGCCTTAAATAGATATATCTGAAGTACAAATTGTCCTGTTGATTGTACCTACATTGTACCTAACAGACTGTTGAATTCCAGACAAATTCAGACCCATTCAGACCAAATAAACTCCATTCTATCACTGCAGCTCACTAACATGAAGTCTGAACCTGCACTGTCTGCAAATTCAGCCTGCTCACACAGTAGTAGGCAACACCAGAAACAGCTTACAGAGGCAAAAGGAGGATTCTGAATGATTATTTCTTCCTGGCATCATCACCACAGGGGTAGATGGGAGAGCTGAAGACTATATAGATTGCTAGGGCATAGGTATTAGAAGTTATTTACATAACATCATAATAGGAAAGGATTTTCCATTTTCAAGTTCTTTAAGGTTGACAGAGCATGACAGACAGGCACTTCATATGACTAAATATTTATACTGAGAATGTTTTTACTAGGTTTTTTCTTTATATGGTCTTAAACAATTAGATCAGAAAGTGCTGAAATGGAGGACACAATACATCTCTTGAAAGATAAGTTGTAACAAAACTTTGATCATAAGTATAACTTTTTATCTAAAAGAAAAAGAAAACATAATCATTGGAAAGGATTTGCTTCTGTGATAAACATTGATCTTGAGTATCTGATTTCACATTTGAATTTAAAGACAAAATTAACAGAATTCAGACAATTCCTCTGAAAAACATGGTAACCTTTCAGGGAATCATAAAGAGATGAAACTTTAAATAAAATTAGAGACAGGTTATGTGTGTGGGGAACATAATGCTGCAAGATTCAGTAGAATGCGCTTGTGTACATTTTGGGTCTTCTGTTAAGGAAAGAGTCTGATGTTTATCCCCAAAGCCTAAACTCTCAATTTTAAAAGAAAAAAAAAACCCAAACAAACCCAACAAATTTGTGGAATTTATTAGTTTCCTTCCCACCTAACATAAAGACACATATACAGATGGTAAAAATTTCATACATAAAGGTTTGTTCTATGCCAAGCTTCCCATAAAAATGAATTAAACAATGAGTTTCTGAATTCTTTTAAAAATGTATTAATTATTCTGAAATCAATAATATCTAACATTTTAAATTGTAAGTTGACTGCTATGTCATGTACATTACATCTGTGAAAGCCAGAGAGATATGCAAATGCTTGATAAGCTGAGGGACATTCCCTTAAACGTCCCTTGGCATTTGTTCTTTTGTTCTTTTTGTTCTTTTGACTTCTACTTCCACCCAAAGCAGGTGAGGCAGAGTCATGGAATTTAGAAGCATCACTAATTCACTTAGCACATATTAATTCCTTTTTCTGTACCAGGAACAAAACTGGTGGCATATTCATAAGCAATATCTCTTTCCATGGCAGAAGAGATGTATGCAGGTGAGAATTAGATGCTTTTGGTGTACTTTAGAACTGGCACTTCTAATAGGTGTTGAACAGTTAAAAACCAACAGATGATTGACTGGAGTTCATGTGAAATCTGCATGTACAAGAACTATAGACTTGAGGAACTTCTCTCTATACCTGCAAAGCTAGTTTCAAGACATTTCTCTTTCCTATTCCACTAACAGGCCAATCTGTATTCTGTTTATATGGTATTTTAACAGGAGAAAGGAATTTTTAAATATACCCACTCAAGATATGCTTATTCATCATTGACCTCACGTGCTTCCACAGCCTGTCTCTCTACAGCCTCTGTGCTACAGCATGAAAGATGCCTTCTGCTGTTTATATGCATAAATAATACAAATTTTCTAAGCACTGAGAGAATTCTTAGTGGAATAAAAAAATACAAGCAAACTACTTAAAAGTCATGATCAAATGGACTGGTAAACTTTCCAGCTCCTAGTGGAAATAAAAATAATGGATATGTACTCTATTTGTTATTAGACTTCTATTGCTTCAGGCCCAACTGTCTATCCTGTGGTGTTAGACTATGCCAGAGGCTTGTATTCTTTGGACCTCTTATGTACACAAGGACATTTTCAATCTGAAAAACTATGGAAATAACTAAAAAGAACATTCATCTGCAGAGGCAAAGAAAATCATTCTACTTAAATGTTATCTTCTACAGTTTTTCTTTAATGTACCTTTTCAATGCAGTAGCACTTAGAGCTGTAAAGACACAGCAAAGCAGCTGTTGGAAACAGCAAAGTTTCCAAAAAGAGTAATAGTTTGTGCATTCCTATTAACAGAAACCACAAATGCACTTACACTTCATAATCATGCATAATACCATAGAGCAATGAGAGGAAATCCATATTCTAGCCAAATATATTTTTTCTGCACAGAGGTAGACACACTGCCAGTGCAAAAGACAATCAGAATAGATGACAGGTGATGACTTCCTTCCTGTTTAGTCTGTAAATAATGCCCTACACCCCCCACTCCAAGAACAGAAAAATTGTAATTTCGCTTCCCTTTATTTCCAAAACAATGGGTGGACTTCAAAATGCATCTCATGTTGTTGGAGTGAAAGCAGATACTACACTAGGATATATAAACAAACTTTTAGGGCATCCATTCTTTTCAGGATTGTGTAGTCTCTGCTGGAATATTTTGCCTGATTTTAAGCAATTGCAGTTCCAGAAAGGTAGAGCTCAAGAGAGGGGTTCAATTGGAGAGAAGGGTGAAGAGTAATGAACATGAGCAGAGATCTAGAGAATATAGCCTGTGAGGGAAAGCTGAATGACCTTAGGCTATTTAACTTAAAAAGAAAGTGATGACATTCTTCCTGTATGTAACAGGCTGCTGCTAAGAGGAAGGAGAGCAAGCCCTGGTTTATGTCCAGAGTACACAAAGCAAGCAGAAATGGGCTTGAACTGAAACGAGGAAGATATATGCTACACGGCAAGAAAAACTTAGTAGTAGTAACACCAGGAAGGACTGGGATAGGCAGTTGAGCTACTAGTGCTAAAAGATCTTTTGGAATAGGTTGGACTGTCTGAGATGGATACAGAGGCTAACCCCTTGGGGTCCCTTTCAAATCCACAGTTAACCTGCTGGCTGCAGTAGTGCAGGTGCAGTTCTCCCACATCCTAAGCTACAGCCACTGGCTGTTCTGTGATAGAAATGCTATTGGTACTTCTACTGAAGCACTCTGTGCTTTTGCCTAAAACAGCATTTAAAAGCAAACCATTTGCAGGAAGCTTTACAACTAAGAAATGAAATTAAAAAATGGAGAAAACTGAAGGACAGATGGTAACTTCTGTACAGCAGCAGTTTCTAACAAGTTCACCAGACTAAGCTATAAGAAAAGGTCAGTACTCCGTCTCCAGTAATTGTGTATCACAGAACCAAGAAACAACTCAGGTCAGAAGGACCTCAGAAGATGCACACTTCAGCCTCCTTGCACATCAGTGTGATTTCAAATTGACTTTGAACACCATAGGGAAAGGAAAGTAATGCTGACAAAACCAAGTTCAAAGTAGAGGCTACAGTCTGGAAACAAAAGCCTGTGGTACCAGTAGTAATTCAGTTATTGGTGACCATGAACAGACAGAGACAATGAGGAAAAAAAGAAAATAATTCACTCCTTTCCAAAGCCACTCTTCAGTTTGCTCACCTTTAAATGAGCCTAGTTAATGCAGTGTGGACTACTTAAGGGCTAATGACTGCTACTGTGTCCTACAGGAGACCAAACAGCAGTTCAAAAGGAAAAATAAAACTTACTGGATCTAGCACTTCCAAATGTAGCAGAAGTTAATTAGCACAGTTGTGATATCCACAGAGAAATCAGTGCTTTCTGACTCAGGGAATAGTTAGTACCTCATATGCTTTCTCTTTCTGTAACTCTCAGCTTGGGGTGAGATGCCAGGCAAGCATTCCTAAACACTCCAGAATAACTGTTAAATGCAATTTCAAACTTGGTAGCAGTTCTGGAGCTTGAAAGAGTAATTTGACCAATTGATAAATCATTAGTTAGACCAGAAACATACTGTGTTAAATCTAGGTATTGGTTTATTGTATCAATGCCAAAACTCTAGATATTTAAAATCTCTTGGAATAATCATCCATGAAAGACTGAAAATCATCTTGATCTCGGAAGAATTTGTTTAATAGTTAAGAGTGTACTAGGAGCAGAACTGAAACTTAGAACAAAAGACTACTCCCCATCATTTTGGGATGAGACACACAATAAGAAACTTACATGGCAGAAAAGTAGACTTTTGAAATCTTTTGCCCTCTAGGGACTCTAGCACTCATTCTGAAAGCACACACTTAACTTTTAATATGCACATAAGTCCTAATCAACAAAGCACTTGAGTAGAAGCTTAAAGATAAGCACATTTAAATCCCTTTGAAGCCAATTATTATTCTGCAGCAATTCTTTCAGATGACAAGGCAATCAATTATTTTCCCCGAGAGATGTTTTTTTTCCCCCCTCTTTCAAACACATACATTGAAAGTGATTAAAAGAAAATACATTAATTTATATTTTGTCATTAGAGGAAACATCAGGTTTACAGTCTTTTTTCTTCTCCTCAAAACCCAATGTTATTCTAATTTTCTTTTCTGCACCTACTAGACTTGGAAAAAAGAGTAAAGTCAGACAGAACTATCTGCCAAAGAGATGCATTCATTTACCTTAGACAGTGTGTAATTGATGTGTTCTGCTCCACATCAACAGAAAGGTCAAGAAAATCTTCATCTTTGCTACTAACCTGTTGCAAAAAATATACATGTAAAACAGAGACTAAGCAAAATGTCATACATCTAAATGCTGCTTATGTGCAAACGCTAAAGACAGAGCAATTTCTGCAGAAATATATTACATAAAAATGATTCATTTCAATGATTTTTTTTTCCCTAGCTCAGCATGACTATTTATGTTATATACTATACCAATCCAGCTTTCATATAATTTAACTTCTGTCTGTTCCACTTATCTCAGCTCCCAAACCACGGGCCAGTGACTGCAGTCTGCTGTTCATCATCCCCTATATTAGCTGTAGCTGGTGCATTACATATGTTCCCTTGTTATGCAATACAGCCTAGTTTCTTATTTTACTGGATCTTTATTTACTCTTTGTATAATATATTATAATATATAACCGCAGTTTATGCCCTGCATAATTACTTCCACTATTAAGGGTGCAATGAAGATATTTTCCAGATAAACACCTGTCAAGAAATGTCATATTTAACCATGTTATGTTTTATCTCCTGTGAGCATTCAAAAGGCTGGCTTTATATTTCTGGTTGACACAGCTGCATTTCCCCATTGAATATTGTTCCTGGTCAATAATTTTGATTAAAAAATTTAAAAGAATAAGGGTAAAATTGGCAAAGTGATAATATTTTGCAAAATCATTTTGAATTTCCCAATATTTTTTCAGATGAAAAAAGAGAAGAAGAAAACATAACTCCCAACATTTTCAGAAAGACAGGTCTTGATTTTTGCTTCAAAAAGTATTTTTCATGTAGTGCTTAATCTTGGAGGATGATGTAAAAAAAAAAAAAAAAAGATCCAAATGGATAATTGTTGTAATACTTCTGAGTCAAAAAAAACTGAGTCAAAAAGACTGCAGAATTACTTCCTGCATATAAATTTAGTCATATTCATAATAACCAATTCTGTTTATAAAATGCTGCCTGAACACTCCATATTTTGCCTTCTATGACTGCATTTCCTAACTAAATCAGATGATAGGATAGTGAAGTTAAAATCAAGAACTTCCGTGAGGGGTTGAATCCATTGTTCTGACACGAGTCCCTCGTGTTCAGATTTCAGCAATTCTATGGATGTGAAAGTTATGTATTCCTTTCAGTTCATCTTTGTGTTATGGCAGGGATCATATAAACATGGTGAATGCAGTCCACATGAGTCCTGAATCCAGAGGAACACCTTTAGCAGGATGCATTTTGAGATTATCAAAGATGTACAGAGGTATAACACGCACCCAACTACAACGAACAGCAGTTCTTCAACTAAAAATCCTCCCTGAAACATGATTCAACCCACAGGGGACAGGAAACCAGAAAACTGGCAGCAATCAACTGCAGTATAAACATGGAGCTAGAATTTGAAAGATAGAGCAACAAAGCTTCAGAGAACATTGTGTCTCTACAGCTGGACTTAGAGTTCTGTCGGACACTGCGTATCAAGAAAGAGGTTAAATACTTGGAAAAGAGTTTGGCAGGTTTAGTGTTTCATCTAAACACCACAAAGATGCTAGGAATTTTGTTACTGATTTCGGGGAAGACAAGCTAGTTGGAGCTAGAATAATACAGACTGAAACTAAGGGCAGCTGGAAAACCAAATTCAAACTGCACTCTTTGTGAGTGAGCATAAGAACTGCTAGAATCTGAATGATTCATCATACACTACATATGAATATTTAACAAAGGAACATCTTTTAATCCATTTTACTATTTCCCAAAGATGTCAAGATACAATAACACAATAAAAACAAACTGGAAAAGTATCCTAAGTAGTATACAGTATTTCTGCATTCACAGAAAGCTACAGACAAGCTTTCCTGCAGCAGCAACACCCAGTGTTATTTTTACCACAAAGCTTGGTCACTTTGAATTACAAATAGTGTACTGTGCACTATTGCTGTTACCCAAGGACCCATCCTGAGTTCAGTACAGTTTGTCTGAGTAAACACCAGACATCAATTTAGTATTAAGCCACAATTGTTTAAAGAAGCTTGTCAATTAAAAAAGAATTCTACACTTCAGTTTATTTTAACTTGCTACTATTACTTCAAGTTTTATAATTGAAATAGATTAAATAATTCATTTTCAATCTCTCTCTCATGTTTGCACTTATACAAGCTTGTTCCAAACTTGGTCTGACACCTCTTTTCATGTTGTCTGTCACTGTATCTCTTTTTTGCCCCCTCTCTGACCCAAGTCCCTGGAGAAGTCATATTTTCTCAGAGTACAGAGCTATTCTGTGTGATCAGAAATATAAGAATGTGATCTTTTACACATCTAGTAGCATCTGGGTAGGGTTTGTCTCACTTAAATTCAGCTGTCTGAAGTTAGGTATTTAACCTCAGCATGCTGTCTGAAGATGCCTTCTCTGCGCACCTTAGCTCATCTTAATGCAGATAATATAAAGTTGCATTTCCTTTAGAGGAGCTCCTTGGCAGCAGAACTGGTCTGAGTTAAACCACATTATTCTTAGGTCAGATCAGTTTGTTGGCCCAGTTGGTGCACTGCTGCATCAACAGTTGCAATAGCTCAGCAGCGCCATGTAGGCAAGACGTTCTGCTGTACGGAGCAGAATTCCTGATACTGCTAAAAATTTTCTGTTTCATGGAACAGCCTAGAAACAGATGGAGAGAGCTTCCTACAGGAGCTCCTTTGCAACCTCCGTCATCTACAGAAGGAGCTGGGAAAACTAGTTCATCCTTGACACCTACATTTTACAAAGCAAAAGGTGAGGTTAATTCCAACGTTTTTGGAAAGTCAGCTGACACTGTTCTCCCAAAAACAGACCTTTTCCTTGTCTGTGTTAGTCTTTAACATAGCAGCCTCACAGAGAGAAACTTTAGTATTATTATTATTATTATTATTATTTCTTCTCCCTTTAAGTAGGAGTGTGTGATTGAAAACCACCAAAATCAACAGGAGATTTGCAATCAAGAGTCCTAACTATAACTAATTTTTACTCATACTTCAAACTGACAACATCCTCTAAAACATATTAGGGAGATAAAAGAAAACACACAGTTTGCTAATGACAAACCCTCTGTATGCCAGTCATGTTCTTAGGATTGAGTTAACACAAACTAATCTTAACATTTCACTTATTCGTGGAATAATGATGTGAGTGTCTTCTCCCAAAGTTACAGTAGTAAGGAAGTGTAGTGATTAACTAGCAAGGTGTTTAACTGTAGAGATACGTATTAAGACAGCAAGACTTGGCAGAGGTTTGCCAAGTAATGCTTAGAAGAATAAAGTTTTAGAAAAGAATATACTCACTTCAAGAAGTAAAGTCTACAGGAATATCCACAATTCTCAGATGTCTGAAAAGATTTACATATTTACATATATAAAATGCATCTATCTATTAATGGGCAACAACCAAAAAAATAATTCTATCCCAATGCTTACGGTTTCACAGTTCAAACATCTAGTTTCATTAGTCAGTGTTCCCTGAAAAATCTCATGCACCCAGGTGAGTTCTTGTTTATTGTTCTCCTCGGCTTCGTTCATGTTGCCATTTTTCAGCTTCCCATTTTGCTTTTCCTGTTTCTTCTCCTCCTGCAAAATGTCTGCAATGGTGTTGAGCAGGTAATTTAAAAACTCATGTGCATCCTGCTGCATGTAGTTGTCAAAGAGATCTGTGAAGAAGAAAGTCGAGATTTCCAAATCTGAGTATATCCTTTCCTTCAAGAAAGCAAACTAAACCAATTATTTATTTCCAAATACATGTAGTAGCCCTTGCTCAGCAAAGTATTTATTCATGCCAAAGAAGAGTGGGTTTGCACTCGTGCTGGCTGCAGTGAAGCTACTCTGGGGGAAGGTTTAATCTCACCTAACTGTAGCTGTCTGAAAGGTTACACTCTTCTTTGGAGTTGGTTGTGTAGGCTCCCACTATAGTCAATGAAGAAAGCAGAAGGGTGACTCACCCTAAATTAATTCCTTAGATTAGATGCCAAACTTTAGGCAGTGCTGACACCCACCCATATATTCCAAGTCCCTCAGACACTTCAGAACATCGCAGAGTTTGGACAGTAAGACACATGGCTGGGGAAACTGATGACAGTGGGTGCTGATGTATACTAGTGCACTGTATCTGGCTGGGATGGAGTTACCTCTCCTCATAGCAGCCCATAGAGCCTTGTGCTTTGTACATGTGGCTAGAATGGTGCTGAGCAGTGCTCAGCTGATGGGAGGCAGAGAATAAATCTCCTTTGGCTTTCCTTTGCTTTGCTTCCACATGCAGCCTTTGTTTTCTTTTTATTAAACTGCTTGTATCTCAACACACAAATTTTTTTCATCTTATTTTCTCCCCCTGTCCTGATGAGGAGAGGAAGGTGACACAGGTTTGGTGGGCACCTGGCAGCCAGCCAAGGTCAACCCACCACAAACAGTAACGATAACATCATCTAACAAAGCTGATTTTTCATACATAAGTTTGATGAGTAGAGACTTGTCCTCTTCCATAAGAAATGTTTGCAGGAGGAGAGGAGAATATCTATGTCAGTGGTGATTTAGTAGAGACTTCTCCAGTGAAGGCTTAATTTGCCTATCATGTTGAAGAAAAAAGAAGCTGTATTCCCAAGAAATGTATATTTTTATCCCCCTGCTCCTGACAAAGCTCACGTGGTTTTCCTCAGAAAATATTGCACAGATCCTTCGGCTTTGCTGTGTCTAGTCTGGAAACATAAGCAGGTTAATACATGTGGAATCTGGACCTAATTTCAAGAAGCTGAAAACATAAGATCCAGTCCCTAAAAGTGATCCCCAGCAGTGTGGGGGCTTTATCACTAGATGACTGAGAACTAACTTTGTCAGACTTTCAATGCCTGCTCTGGAATGAGCAGTCTGCCAATTTATATGCTGTCACCAGGAAGCAATTTCTTCCAGGTGTCTGACTCTTACTTTGTCTCTTCATTCAAAGCTCCCCTGTTTCTAAGCATGCCACCCACAGTGATAGGAATCCAAGCCAAAATGCAGTTCTGTGGCAGACTCCCTTATTTCAAGATGTTCCTCATATCCCTTAGAAAGAAGTACCACAAGGTTAGGCGTATGCAGTTGCCAACCTGATATTCAAAAAGGCCCTGGTGCTTCACAAAGTAAGACTGTGCCCACCAGTTCTAAGAACAAGGGTGGCAGTTGACGTGTAGTCCACTGAAAACCCCCACATACATAGTTACCTGTCCTCCAGGGTGTTTTGGACAAGTGGTGCCTGTAGCATTCCTAGGTCACACAGTTTCTGTACTCCCAACTGCCCTCAATGTTTCTCCCTGCCATACTCTAACAAAAAGTAGTTTAAAAATTACAGGAGAGTGTCACCCTATTGCCAGCCCTAGCTCACTGTACCCTGCAGTCTGTCCCACCATGCTGTGAAGACATCATTAATTCATGCACCTCTGGGAACTTATGAAACCTGCTACGGTTATTTTCAGCGTAACATCATTTATACAGATATTAAAATACCAATATCTAAACCCCAAAAAGTACTGAAAGCAACTTGCAAATCTAACCTGAGCATCTGATTAATATGACCACATTGCCCAATATTTATTTATACTTTCCTGATCAATGTCTAAGAGAATTCTAGCTTTACACTTACCGTTCTCTTTTCGTAACCTTGATATGAACTTCTTTGGTGGAATAACTCCAACTTTCTTTTTCTGAGTAGCAATACTGTGGAAAAGATCTGCCAGGCAAGTCAGGAGATTTTCCTTCTTTTTCTGTTGGGCCTTGTATGATAATACATTTTCCCGAAATGGCCGGCAAAAGTACAATGCCTGCAGCACGGAGTTACAGTAGCAGGTGTTCCCAAACTGCCATGTAAAATTAAAAAGCAATCTTAATCCTTGTGCATCACGATAAAACCAGTTGCTTTACTCAACTTCTAGCTTCTGTGCCCCTGCCACATACCAGCCCTTTTGCCATGCAGCTGCTGCAGGAATAGATTTACCCACCCACCCCTGACACTTCACAGGGAGAAAAAAACCTGTGGTGTTCTAAATTAACAAGGATACAAAGTAAAAGTTTCCACTTGCAACAGATATATTTATTGCAGGGAATCTCATCAAGATTGTTTCCATATATTAATATACAGAATGACAAATGCTTTCAATGGAAAGAATTACTACATGTTTTATTTATATGGGAATAAACAAGAGATAAACACTCTTCTCAGTCATTCTCTTCCTAGTTGGATAAAAAAGCTCCTCCTAAGAGAGTCCCCCCATGCAGACTGCTGTACCTAAGCTTCTGCCTACTTCCATCATTTCATCTCTTACACTTCATAGCTAAAACAGAGTTTTAACTTTATTGAAGTGTAACTTCTAATCCTTGGAAACATTCACAGAGCAGTATTGCTTTCTCTGGAGGCGTATGTAGTCATCTGCAAAAATCTGATACAGTTTTGCATCCCACTTTCCTAAAATTGAAATGTGAGCAGAACTTATAAAAAAATTATTAAAAAAAAAAGCAATCCTACCTTAGAACAGGATTGGGGGAGAAAAAGAAAATACAAGAAAAGAAAAAAACCAAACAAACAACAAACCAAACCCAAACCAAACAAACAAGAAAACACACACACACACGCACACACACGAAACCAAACCCCAAACTTCAAGTAACATCAAATCTATAGTTCTGCATATGGTTTGCCTACTGAAAATGGTACTTACATTGACCAAGCCAAAGTAGTGTTCATTGATTGGAAACTGCTCTGGGCCAATGTCTTTTTCCAGAGCAGAGGCATTGGTGCCCTATTTAAAAAAAAAAGAGGGAAGAAATTATTTAGAATATTATGATTCTGGGATAAAATTATGGATGCCATCAAGACAAACTCATTTTTTCCTTTCAGCTACAATTAGTGAAGCTAACTCTGTCTTACTAATGGGCAGGCATGACAGTCACACGCACCAATAAAAATATTTTCATTTCTAGGTAGTGGAGCTGGCCTGACCTGGGCATTCTAATGATGGCCCATTAGAAGTGAACAGAACAGGTCACAGTGACCACAGCTCCTTCAAGTTGGCAGCTTCCAGAAAAGCTCCAAAGATTTAGTATTTCACATCCTCATATCCCATTTTTTTCCAGTCTCTCTCTTCCTCTCACATACACATAGCTCACTGCTCAGACCAAGTGTCTGTGGTTTCCCAGACATTCCCTTTGGGACTGAAGCTCTTCACCTGCACAAAGTTCCATGAAAAGCTTAAGGCATACATTACACATTCTCCCCAGGCTCTGCTAAGCCTCACTGAGAAATCTGGGAAAAGGAATGATCTATACAAAGTAATTATTGGCTACCTTTCAACAGAGATGACAGTGTGATAACTATGTAAGTTCCATATGAAGATCAGTTTCTTTGCTTGAAAAGCCAGCCTTGCTTAAGATGCACAGATTCAGCAAAGCATCCAGCTTCCCAAGAGGGAGGGAACTGGTAGACAACTGCCTAGCTGATATTAACAGTGAAGCAAACAGGCACTGTTACCCTTAAAACCATGTCTAAAAGAAAAAAAACCATGACTATAGAAGATTAATGTAGCTTCTGAAGAAAACTGTCTTCATATTAATATTAATTGTACAGCATTCAGATCAAAGTAAAGGTTTTCTCTGATTACACCTTTAGCAAAATCAAATTCCCTAACCTAAGAGTCAAATGTGTGTTTTTCCAGCTTTGCAGGAAGTATTTTCCATACTGAAAAAAAAATCTCCCTTTAAAATTCATGGAAAATAATATCTCTAAAAAGTAACCTCCTACACTTTCATAAACTACAGGTTAGTGTGCACTGTTAGACAAGTAGACTGCAAGTATTCTGCTAACTAGTTGCTCCTACATCACTCATCTACCTTTCCTCCAGGACCAGAGTTCCTTACTTCAGAGGATGCCAGATGGCTTGACAAATCCTTTCCAGCATTTAAATTGTCTTGTAAATATTGTGAGAAAGAGCAAGAATCAGGATTTACCAAACAAAATCATCAGTGAAAATCAAACAAATCCATCAAACAAACAAAATCAAACAAATCTTCACATAAAAACTACACATTGCATGGAAATTTCAAAGATACGTCCTGCTGAGACAACATATGCTTGTTAACAGCTTGTCATAGAGCTTTACCTCTCCAAAACCAGGCCATGGCTGCTGCAAATATAAAATGAAGCACTGTGTGCCAGTTTCCTGACAAAACAGAGAGGCTAAATTCAGTCTTTGGGTAAGCTGACATAGCTCCCCTGGACTTCATTAGGAGTTGTATCTTCTTGTATCAAGAGCACTTTCAGTCTGGTGTATTTTAAGGTCTCCAAAAATATACAGCTGAATTAGAAAACAGAAAAAATAAGAGTAGGAAAACAGGTAAGAAACACAGAGACCTAATACTTCAAAGCAGGATATATTTCTTACATGGAGAAAGAAAACGTAGACAGACTCTTTAGTAAACTCAAACCACACCATGTTGCATATATATTACATGTTTTGCATAGGAAGTCTGCTCGAGAAGCAGTTGACATGAAGGCAGAAGAAAGGATTGGAAACCTTTCCAACCAAAGCATACCAGAAACTGTACACCCAAGCTAGGTGTAGACTGGAAAAAATATTAGAGATTTGATAAAGATGAGTCAGAACTCAGTTTAAACCAACCATATCAAATGTAGGAAACATGTCAGTCTGTTGAGGTTAGTCTACAGCAAAAATCAACCATGACTATTTATTATAGTTTTAAGCATGGCTCTGCTCGCTCCCACTCCCAGCAAGTCATTTTAGTCACTTTGGTAGTGAAAATATGCTCAAATACTTTTTAATGCAATCCATCCTTTATGGTTTTAGAAACAGTCCTGTGCTTGAGCTGAACCTACCGCAGTTTCACAAAAATCAGTGCACCCACAGAGCTAGAGAGGAGGAGAGACCACATAAGGCAATAAATGGGGTTCTGGGGCTATTAAATAAATTCATAGTGGGGTATAGGGACAATAAAGAAAACTGTCTCCTTCTTGAAATAATATGTTAATGTAGGAAATGCAACAAAGTGACTGTGGTGGCCTGACCATATGAGAATGAGAACTAGGTCAACATAGAAACTCCTACCATGTATTTTGTGGTGTTGGTAAACCTTCATTCCTCTGAAGTCTTACCACTTAATTCAATAACCAGTATTCACCACTTAATTCAACAATTAGCATTCAGCCCTTATAAAATGGCAAAGAATGGTTGGAGACATAGCCAAGCATGGGTCAATTCAGGCTAAGCCAAGCTTTGTACCACAGCATCACCCCAAAAACATTCTGGCTGTATGACCTATATTTTTTCCTCTTGTTATTTTCCTCTAGGCCTTCCAACAGATAAGTCTTCCAGTTTTCCTTTCAGATGAAATTTCTGATAATGTTGCTAAGAGCTTAATTTGTGCTTTGCGTCATATGAAACAGATTAAGTAAAAAAAAAAACCCAAAACAAAAACCAAACCAAACCTCCTGCTCCTTTGCACTTTAGCATGTAAACAAAATAATGCAGGGAACAAAAAAAAAAAGACATCAGATTAGATGAATCACATGTAGCAAAATAATCTAAATACAATTATTGTGCAGAGAATAAGAAATGGAATAGAGCTAATATGAAAGATACTGCAAACGAAAGAGACTCGACTTTCTAGTGTGATACAGATACAAAAAATGGCACTAACTTTGAAGAACTATGCACGTGCATATTTAAAGTAAATGAGTGCAGTAAAGAAATTAGGACATTTCATAAGCCACCTATGGAAAAAAACTATTAAATAGGTATCACCAAAGAACTAGAAACACAGTATGAATAACAATCAACAATAAAATACAAAACATGAAGTAACAAAAAATACCCTGTTCACTAGAAAATCCCAAAAAGATAAGGAAAAAAAACCCCAAAACCATAAAAAAAATGAATTGTGCAAATGCTACTTTAAGAAATATATAAAGAACAAGAGATCAATAAAGGAAGAAGGCTAGTCCAAGACAAAGGGCTTCAGATCATATACAGATGTGAACTAGATTCTTTTTTATTTAACCTTCAGGGAAAGTGAGAGCAGTGTGCTAGAAATGCAGTTGTTTCCTGAAAGGGAGAAACTGAAGACTTAAGACAAACTAGGGGTGATGTCTGGGCTGGTAGAAGAGAAATTAGAATAAAAATACGCTTGGCTTCAGGGCCAGGCAGCCTGAGTTCCAGGATTTTGGAAGGCACAGCATATGGGAGGGAAGGGAAAAAAGAAGATAAAGCAATATGTGGAAGGCCTCCTGGCCAACAAATGGCAGTGATGGATAACTCAAAAGAGAGGAAGCAACTGTAAATAAAATCCAAACTTAGCTCCCAGAAGAAACACAAAGAAAACACAAGTAAGTGAAGAGAAAGTGATACCACACCATGCAGTATATATGCAACTGCTTTCAACAAGACACATCATCTGTCCTCGGTGCTGGATTTCAACTCTCCTCAGGGACAACCTCAACTTTCAGAGATATACGGTGAGTAAATAGAATAGCTGAACTAGCCCTGCTTCTAAACTCAGTGATATTACATGTCAAGCCTGAATTGTTTCCATAATTTTTAAAGTGTAAGTCCCACAAGATGGTTGAATTTAAACAGATTAATTAGCTTTTTTTTTTTCCCCTTTCTGCAAAGAAATGTTTTACTGTTCCTCCAGCAGATGTATTTGGATCTTTGTTGTTACAAGATAAAAGAGGAAAGAGAAGATGCTATGAAAAACATAGGGGGATCATAGTAAACAGTAAGAAGATAGTGAGTGACTAAACAATCACTGCGTGCTCATATTTTTGAAGAAAATATGATGCAAGACAATGTATCTAAATAAATTATTTATGTGCATTTTTCAAAAGAATTTTCTGATCATTAAGGCAAATTGTAAGATTTTGAAAGGAGATGTCTAAACTTTGCTGGATGTACTGAACTATCTCTAACCAGAGATCTAAGTATTACATATACCATAAACAACTTCAGCTCTTTACTGTGTGGTTAACAAGAAATGTATAAAAATCGAGAGGCCAGAAATCCCAAATCACTTAAAATCTTGTACAAAGTCATTAAAGCACTCAGTCTCATATAATTTAAAACCTTGGTTTTCTCAAAGCACAAAGCAACCAAATACTGGAAGTCAGGTTCTAGTGAAGTGTTACAAGCTCAATATCTAAATCCATGAGTTTGGGGTTTTTTTAAATATTGACCTTTAAAGTTTCCATGATTAGACAAACTTTACCAAACTAAAACTCAGTGTTTTCCCATGAATCTGTCTCCATTCCCACCTTAATTGTTCTCGGATTAGTAGCACTCAGGCTTCTGCTGGAACAAGTAGCAAAAACATTTTTTTTTGGCCAGTTTCCTTCTTCAGAACACACAACCTCAGGATGGCCTCACAAGTGAAAAGAGATGGAGATTTGCTTACTGATTATAATTTCTTAAATAATATTTTGTCTGGGCCACCCAGACTGCATACCTGGTGCCTCAAAGCATTCTAAAGGCAAGGCACCTTGAAGACTTCATCACAGCTGCACCAGCTGGAGTACTTTTTGATAACCTGGAGACATAAGAAAGAATACCTTCATTAAATCTCAAGATAACATAAGTTATGAGGGCTGCAGTTATGTTGCAGGACAGGTTTAGAATTCAAAATTATTTTTGACAGTCAATTTTGACAATGTTTTTCTTTTAGAGAAATGTTTTAAAAATTGTTGAAATTCAGCTGAGACAAGCACAAGATTCTGCACATGAAGAATCACCTGTACATGGACAGAATGGGAAACAGCTAAGATAGTAGTGCCTAAATAAAAAAAAAAAGTCTAGAGCCCATAGCGTAACAGAAGATGAAGAAGCATTAGCTATGCAGTTCTCGATCAAAAAAACACAACAAATGTTGACAACATAATGAAATTCTTACGGACAGAAGTCTACAAAGTTCTTAAGTAACTTTCCTGTTTAACTTTTCACTGGTAAGACTTCAGACTGGACCTTGGGTCCAGATTTGGGTGCTAAGCTTCTAAGAAAGATAAAGACAACTGGAGAGAATCAGAAAGAAGGCAGACAAAATTAAAAACTCAACTCTGGCAAAAAATGACCTATAAAAAGAGTTGAAAGGGGTTCTGTTGCATAAGATAGAAAAGGCTGAGGCAGGGCATGACAATCTTTTCAAGTATATGCTTTTCTGCAGTAGGGAACTAGTCTGTTCTCAATCCCAGGAGTGGACAGGATTAGAAGTACTAATCTCAAATTACAGTAATGTAGATTCAGGAAACATTCTAGTTCTAAGGACATTGAAGAATTGGGATAGAATGTTTAGAGAGACGACGTAGTCACCATCACTGGAAATCTTCAAGTTTGACAAACATATATCAGAAATAACACAGGTTAATCAAAAATATGAAGCTTTTTTCAAGTCTACATTTGTAGTTTGAGTCCTCAGTCTGCCAACACCCTACATTCAAACAAATCCTGCAACGAGTTTCTAAAATCATGACATAAAAACCAAACAAAAAAAATCCAACGGTCATTCTTATTTGTTTCCTGAATGTAGAGACTTCCAGGTTGTTGGTATAATTTTTTTTTGTTTTCTATACAATCAGTTTCCAGGATGCTTAGAAATGTTTTTGTTTTGGTTTGTTTTTTAAAATAAAAGCTGACATTCACAGGTAGTCATGTAACTCCTGGTGAATTGTGTGACTGTTTTCCTAAAGAAAAACAGCAATTTTATAAAGAATGGGTATCATGAAAGCCCAATTTAAAACAAATGAACAAACAACATTAATCTGAAGATCTGCAACTTTTTTCCCAAAGGAATATGTATACAGCACCTACCAGGACATATCTCAGACGATACCTTGTATCAGAAGCAATCCCAATGTGTTCAGAGTGTTCCATTTATTAAATTGACAGAGCACTCTGAAGTGCACATCAGATTACCTGAAATACTATTACAAGATTATGGATGGGGGGGATTAATAGCTGTTCTCAGCAGTATACTAAAAGGTATTTAGGAGAAATACGGTCCACAGAGCTTGTTAGCCATCTCTGTAAAAATATATGTCAGTACATTCTGAAACAGTTCGATGTCCTTCACTGCACATACCAGTAATATCCCTAGGCCACAGCTGCAGCATGAGCTTAACTCAGAACCCAAAGCTGTACCAGAAGTTCATCAACAGAAACGCACTGCAAAGGATTTCAGTAAGCAACAATTTTAAAATGCCAGCATGCCCATTTCTAACTTTGAACCAGCATTTTGTGCTTGAGTCATCGAGTTATCTCACAGAACAATACCAAAGAGGATTAAAGCATCCTAGGGCCTAAAAGAACATCCCTAGTTTGTATCTACAGTCTACAAGGATTACATGGCACCAGGTATTTCCTCAAACAGGGTTTCTTTGGTGTATCTTATGCTTCTTCATACCTATCATACTTGTCCTACATAATAGCTGATGATTGCCTATAGCGTATCTCCTTCTGTGGCAAACCTGGTGGGAAGAGTGGATGAATTTTCCCAGTGTATGAAAGGTGGGTAGGAGGAACATCTTGGGCACTAGAGTCCCTTTTCAGTGAGGGTGGCTACTGTTAGGAGTCCCACCGACTCCTTCAGGAACAGTTGCCTTTATCCCCTCCACCCCAGTAGGACAAGTTTTTTTAACTCTGGTCTCATTAATCAAATCAGTGAATAATAACTAGTACCATTGTTATTATAACTCGGGGGATGAAGCTGGTAAAAGACAACAGAGGAATTCTGTTTATTTCTAGAAACTGTGCATCTGAATATTTACTGCAAATAAATGTGCCAAGTTGAAAGTTTGCACCTAACATTTTTTCTTACTGGTTAGCTCCTACTGTGTCTGCCTCAGCACGTGAGAGCTTATCCTGTGAATACATAGTATTAGATCTGTTTTGCAAACAAGTTTAATACTGTCACTGGCTTCCTTGCTTCATACTTGTTTTGATCCTTCTTAGAAAAGACTGAATCTTTACCATCTTCAGGAGACCAAAATTACAACCTGAGATACTAGATCTCAGGCAGTCAAGTTGCAAACATACATCCTAAAATGCTGACTAGCCAGCTTCCTTTCAGCTAAATTCATTCAACTGAATGTCATCTATTTTTCCCCTTCAGGACATGAAAGTACTTGGACAAACAAACACAAAAAACCTTGTCAAGAAAGGACTACCTCTGAAAACAAAATCTATGTTGCATTCAGAGAAGGACAAGTATTTCAGGACCAGTTCCTCCCTCTGTCTCTCTCCCCCTGGCCCCTTGCCCCAAGAAAATCAACCAGACATCATCCAATTTTTCTGCAAAAGGAAAAATACCTCTGCGAACACTCTCAAGTGGAATGGGAACAGGAAAATAAAAACAATAGATTTTTTTTTCTTTTATTATTGTATTCAACTAAGTTAAAAAACATAGAAACATCCTATTATTCAGCATTATATATCAAAATATATTATATTACCCAAGAATTATGCATCTATTTCTCAGTCCACAAATTGTAATTAGTTTGGTTCTTCAAGCACTATGTTATAGTGCAGGAACAAGATCTAGGAATTAACATCATTGATAGATTTCTAGAGATGCCCTAAATCAAACTAGCACTGCAAATATTCAGGTTTTATAAACATAAATATAAGAATATATTCTTATATACCTCTAACTTTCCAAAGTCCCATTCTTATGGAGGGTTGTCATAGCACCTCCTACAGATCACGGAGTTCAAGTCCACCAACTCATCTAAGAGGACACATTTTTGGAGGAGGTTGTCAATACAGTGTTGCAGTGTTGACAATACTTCCAAGAATTTATGTTTCTCCTACAGCACCAAATTCCTGTAGCTTTCTGAAAATCTCTGGGGTTTTTTGTTTGATTTCTCCCCTCACCCCCCCCTGAAGAATGTGCAGTCTCTGTGGGTTATCCAGAAAAGACTAAATGTGACCAGCACAACAAAACGTCCCTAAGAGCTAAGTACACAGACCCCTAGGAATACGTAGCTTTAAAACATCATTATCGTTAAAACAATTTCATCTTCTGTCACAGTACTGGTGCCATGAGCTAGAATTACCTTGAATGAAGAGCCCTAGTATGCACTTTCTATGCAAGGCTCTAATTCTTCCCTTCAGTCTCTCCATTTCTCAGGTGCCACTGTGGCAGGATATACTGGCAGCCACAGGTAAGCAGTGCACCGTTAGAACAGACTCCTTGGTTTTGTTGTGAAGCTGCTCAGTCTTTGGGAGAAGTGTATATATACAAATGCACGTCTGAAGCACACAAAAGAAATCATGGAGCTCCTAGTACTTTATGTCAATGCTAAAGTCTTACAACCACCTAAGAGTCTCCAGCTCCCCTTCATGCAGTGCTCTCTTATGCAGTCTGCAGAGCATCATACCCACCATTCATCAGCGATAAAAACCAGAGCCTGCCTCAGAAGAAAGGTAAGTGCACCAAGGTTTTCTCCTCAGTCCTGGACTGTTTCCTAAACCTTTCTTTGCAGTATTCCTGGCCCACAGGACTGGAAATTATTAAGAACAATGAAAAGTTTCGAAAATTACTAACTACTGGTGAGAGAGGTGAGCACCCAGATTATTTCACCCCAACTCTGGATTTTGTATTAAATTTTTTTAACCCCAAACTCAACTCTCCTCCTTTGCATTTCAGGGCAGGTGCTTCAAAGGTAGGACTGAGGATTAAGTCAGAACTTGCATGGGATGCCCTGGGTATCTGGTTGGAAACAAAAAAGTGAGCCCACTTAAGTGGAATCATGGACAGATGGAAGGGGAGCAGGCTTGTAATCTGCACTCTCTCCCTGAGACCACTGCTACTGACCCCACAGGAGCCAGGCTTTTGGGGCTGTGCCTGTTGCCTTACCCTAGAGGTAGGCTCCATTCTCCAGGGCAGATGAATGATATGTGTGGCATCACCAGCACAAGGCATGCTGGGGCACCACATGGAGGGAAGCTGGCAACTGCATGTAGCTGCTCTTGAAGAACCTGGAGATAAGGGGGGAAAAATACAGACTAAAACAACAAAATGTGCAGAAATAGAGGCTTCTCTTCTGTTTGCATTGGGGTGCTCTAGCGCGCACACACACACTTCTTTGGCAAGTTTATTACTACCAAACTGCATTAATAAACATTTGGCACACAAAGTTTGAGCTCTCCCTTCTCCCACCAAGAGGTTTCAAAAATCTAAACTTAGTCAGACACTCCAAGTGTGTTAGGATTAAAATTAGACCCAAGCACAATGCAAAAAGTGTCCTTTCAACTGTCCCTGGGGAGGAAAACGGCAAAGTCTGAACACAAACCCCCAAAATATTGTTTCTTATTCCTTGCTAGTTGCCTAGTCTGATTTAAAGAAAGCAAAGTGATTCAAGAGTACTTAACAAAGAGCAGTCCTCTCCGACTGTCATGCAGTGCAAGTTAAACCCCGATTTAGCTCTAAAGCTAAGATTTCCTAGAACAGGTACCTAGCATCGGGATCCAAAAGCATGTTATCAGGCATTGAGACATCCTTATTTTCTGTATAACCTGGGGGGCTCCTGGCCCCGAGGCCTCAGGGTACCTGCCTGAGAGGGTTAAGTGGGGTCACTGACTTAACGTGGGTTTAGAGCCCAACTTTGGGGGTCCTTTCGCGGGATTATTAGGAAGGGCAGGAGGAAGAGCAGGAGGTGGAAGGGCGGGCTGCGGCTCCGTCTGCAACGCGTATCCGGAGGCCAGCCCCGCTCCGGAGGGCCCCGCACGGGCTCAGCATCTCCGTCCCTCCCCGGTCCACTCCCGGGCTGCTCCAGGAAAACTCCTCGGGACATCGCCGCCCGTTCTCCGTCGGCCAACTGCATCCCCGGCAGGTCCCGGCGCAGCCCGCCCGGTTGCCCAGCCGCTGGGGACAGGGATGCGGTCCCTCTCCCTTTGCCTGGCGCCCTGGGGAGAACCCCCACCCCCGGCCCCCCCCGGCCGGCCCCAGCAGGGCCTGCCCCCGGAGGGGCTGCTGTGCCGCCCCCGCCCCCCGCCGGCACGCCTGCCCGCCGGCACTCACCATATTACAGATGGAGGCGATGTTTCTGACAGTCATGAGTCTAAAGGTTGCAGCGATCCCACACCGCCATCTTTATAAGGTGAAAACAGCCCCGCTCATGGTGGGAAAAGCGCAGGAAGGGAGAGGGGGTGGCGGCGGCGGCGGCTTCTGCTCCGTGTCTGGGATAAAAGCGAGAGGAGGGACGGCACAGGCACCCTTTGCGCCCGCAGAGAAGCCGGGAGGACGGACCTTCCTGTCCTCCCTCCCTGGAGCTTCAGCAGCGCGGCGGCAGCCGCCGCATCTCCGCTCCTTCCGCCTCCGACCCGACTCTCGCACGGTCCGCAGGGCCCTGGGCTCCCGCTGGAGCGCTCAGCCGCGCCTCTGCGCCAGCCGGCAGCGCGCTAATCTCTCCCTTCCTCCTCCTCCTCCGCCTCCTCCTCCTCCTCCTCCTCCTCTCCTGGCGGCTGCCGCTCGCCGCTCCATCGCAGCGCCGCGCCCGCTGATCCGCTCTGACAGCGCCGTGGAAGGGGAGGGAAGGGAAGGTCAGGGCAGCGGCAGCGGCAGCGGCAGTGAGCGGCACGGGGCACCCCGACGGGCCCGTCCGGGCGGCTGCCGCCGCAGCCAATGCGCTGCGGGGAGCGGGGGGCGCGGGGTCTGCCCCAGGCGGGGCCTGCCGCTCTGGGGGGAGCGGTGTCTGAACCGCCAGGCCTCGAATGGCCGCGCGGCTGCGAAACTCCGGTTTCGCTGCAAACGGAATCACGTTGGCAGGCCGTAAGGTGAAGGGCATAAGGCAGAGTCCAGGCAGGGCGACCTGGACGTGCGGCTGCAACGGCAGCACTGTGCTTTGGGACATACTCTCTCCACCTAATTTGAGGCACGCTACAGGAGCCCAGGCACTTGCAAACCCAAGAACAGTGGGCTGGGACATAACTTACTGCCCGCAGGTGTGTTGTGTTGCTATTCACGCAGACATTTATCTTCACGAATGCTGTTGTGGGACCGTGCCAACCCCACGCATCTGGGTGCCAAAGTGCTCACGCACAAGTTTACAACAAGTGGAATGTATACAAAACCCTTAATGCCATAAGCTCAGTTCCTCTTCAAACACCAGTAAATCGAGGCCCATGCCCTTCTTGAAGGTAGAGCAGTACGGGTATATTAAATTTACACTCGTGATAACAGGCACAGAGTTGTTCAGTGGCTAACTTGAGGCCACACAGCGAATTGCTGAGAGAAGCAAGAACAGAGTTCAGCTAGGGCAATGCCTCGTCTTAGAATTCCCCTTCTCCTTAGCAGATGTTGCTGTTTTCAGCAGAAGCTTAAGGCCTGTTTATGGTTCCTCTGCTATGCTGGGGAAATGGTTCAAATAAAAAGAGAGAACTGCTAAGATTTCTACAGGCACCTCTGCTCCTAACAGAACCTGAAAACAGCAGCACACTCAGACTTGTCTATGCTTTTTACTTCGCAATGCTAGAATATAATTTCACAGGCCCCACAGGCTTTATTTACAGGAAACATTCGGAAGTCGGTTATTCTTTTTCATTGCAAGAGAAGGTCTATGATTATTAATAGAATTCTGGCACCAGCAGTAGCATCTGAAGATACATTCCTACCCTGAGAGGACTGCTAGGTAAGTGGCCTCAATACAGCTCATGGTGGACAAGTGCCCACTTTATAAAAATTTGGCATTAGCTGTCAGCCTGTTGACAGTTTCAGCAAAGAAACTCAAAATGGAGCTGTCACAGAAAGAACTTTCTTTCCTCAGTAAATTGGATTAGTTGTATTGAATCACTGCAAACATTTGAAATGCAGGATGGCAAAAGATTTTTGGTCGTAACGGAGTGAAGTTGCTTCTATACTGCATTATAAATCCACAAATCACTATGTAAAAGAGCCATCAAATAATGTAGCACAATCACCTTTGGTATAACTTTATTGAGTTCATGGTCTTACATTATGTGTGGATTTGATCCCAAGCATTTCATTTGTTAAGACTCCAAGGACTGGATTCTATGCAGTGTCGCAGGTTATCTCAAAACACCCAAGAGAAATGGGAGTTAAGCAGAGGTGTCACTTTAGGACTGGCCACCCCCAGCCTCAGTTCTGAGGCAATCAAGGCATGACTGGTCTCCAGTGCATTCCTGAGTAGCCTACAGAGACTGTCAGTAGTGCACGATGGCTGTTTCTTAAACACAGGTCCCTTTTATTCCAGAAGCCTAATTGTGTACTCTCTGCTACAGCCCATTTATTCCAATTTAATGGAGAGAATTGTACTTGCTTTCTGTGAAATGTTATGAAGAAAATTAATGGGTAGGAAAGGTGATTAAAAATTTAAATGAAACAATATGTGATAACTAATAAAGCCATTTACCTCACATATATTTTAATGTCAAGGACATTATTTCCATAATACAACCCCCAGAGAAATCATACAAAGTAGGAAAACAAAAAGTAAGGAAAAGGTTAAGTGGTATTTTCATAGTTCGCTTTCTCACTGGTGCCAAGTACTCGACCTCAGGGTAAGATTTCAGGTGGTTTCTGTTTGTTAAACTGTTTTGGTTTGGGTTTTTTTGGTTGTTGGGTTTTGGTTTGTTTAATTTTTTTTTACACTATAAAATTGCTATTAGTTAAGCATTTATTGCTTGTTCAAGGAAATAACTACTGTTGAAAATGAGCATATTTGGAAATATGCACACGTACACACATGATTCTGTGAGGAATTCAGTATCATTACCCTTAACACTAATAAAAATACTTCTGTTGAAGAGAGGACACATTTCATGTCTTATTTCTGAGGATTCATAATAAAAATAATGATATACAAGTGTGTATGTGCCAGTTCAACAATAGTTTAGCACTGGCTTTTTTGCTCTTCAGTCACATATCAAGCCAGGAAAGAACTTTCACAGTTGAAATGGGCTGGTGAGTGTTTTGGTTTTCTTCTGCTGTTGCCTTTTTCAGAACTAGAAAGTTTATTTCTGTAGCTTTTTGAAGATAAAAAAGCACTAAGAAAAGCAACAACTTCTAGTTACAAACACTATAGGATCTGTATAAATAAAGAACAGTGAACAATTGTTTCCACTCTAAAGCATTGCCCTATCTCTTCATAACAAACAACTAACCCTGTGTTTCTTCTGAGTGTTAGACAAAGAGAAGGAAAACAAAGGACTATTTATAACTTAAGAGTGCTTATATAATTTCTGTTGAAAGGTCAAAAAATGCCTCCTGCATTTAATTTTACATCAGTCTTGGTCTCATCTGGTTATACGCTTGAACATTTTTATTTCACTACATAAAATAAGAACCTATTGTAAATATCCTCTTTGACTAGCAGAGGCTTGGACTTTGTTAACATTTTCCACCTGACATTCTCAGAGTATTTTGCAAGCACTCTCAGACTTGTCAAATTATTGGGTGGCAAGTGAATATTAGCTTCTTTTTACAAAGCAAGAAAACAGGCAACAGAAATTTAGCAACTTGGCCAAAGTTAAACAAGAAAGTTAGTAGCAAATCTGGGACTGGAATATCTGCTTACTCTGTGCTACGAAGAGGATATTGCATTTCCTCTGCAGAAATCTTGGAAAATTCCACAGAGGGTTCATTTATGTTTTTCTTGTAATAAACTCTAGTCCAGAAATGGGTAATCATTAGTCAGTTTTGCTGAACAAGTGTTTGGAACAGAATCAAATTCAGGATATATTTTCAGGCAATTAAAAGGGCATTTTAATGGAAAAGGCAGCTAAAACAATACTTAGGTTTTCCGGAAGGCAGAAGAAAATATAAGAATTAAAAGAGAATTCAGATATCTGAAATACTTCCAGTGGTGACAATGTATCTTTAGAACTTTACATACTTTTACAATATTTTTTATCTCACATTATGTTCTACAAAAAAATATCAATATGTCTTTAACAGAATGGCAAAGATGTAGGCAGAAGCATGGGGACTAACAATTTTCCATGAAGCTTGGCCCCCACTGCAGAACAGATTGAGAGCTTTAGTACAAAGCCAAAAGCCAATTTACAGTCCAAGGACTGAGGCTGTAGTGCATGGCTCACAGCAGGTCCACAGAAGCCACTCTATTTACATGTGAAATTCTAATAATGAGAATAAGCTGAGTCCATGGAAAATTCATGGCAATCCACAGAAAATGTGGGGAGTCTACTGGAGGCACTTTAGTCTGAAAAAAAAAAAAAAAAAACCCAAAAAAACAACCCCAGCTTTGGAATCACTGTTCTTTAAGAGTGTTGGATTCAAAGCCACCCCCCACCCAACATATTCAAATTATCTGTAAAATAATTTCCCTTGATTTAAAATATGGTAAAACTTAATCTTTAGAATCCTAACAAGCCATACTGTCACCTGCCAAATATGAAGCACAGAAAGTAAAACTGTACATTAAATTAATCTCTGAATCTTGCCTATCTACTAACGTAGACATTATAATAGTTGGCAGAGAGGGAACACCATCTCTTCCTTCTTCTCAGAAATCACTGCTTCACAGAAGGAAACAAAATACATTTACCACATCTGACTTGGTTATTTTTTGGCCAGACACCATATTTGAAAACCCAAAGACAGCAGAATAAGACAGATGCAAAAACATTGATGTCACATACACAAAAACTGGACTGAGAAGATAAAAGGGACTAATAGTCCTATAGTGATAAATATTAAACAGGCTGCTTTGGATTTTACAGTCAGTTCAGTGCTTAATAATGGCATAGAAGTGTGATTATCTCTATATATCTTAGTCTTGCCTTTTTGTTTAAAAAAAAAAAAAGTACTAGGAGCTCTGAACAGTGACAAGAAGAGGTCTTCTATATATTGCTTCGTCAGTTTACCTAATATTAATCTTGCCTGATACAACTCCACTGAAAATATTCCAACATTTCCATACAGGAATAATGGCCTCTTTATTGGGTATTTTATTCAGCAAGAAGTTCACTACCAAACTTTATTGGCATTTTTCTTAGCTATACAAAATATGTTTTGAGTTGGAAAGATACTATTTATGTTCTTATCATACATGTTGGCTAGAAAGAGATAACCAAAATTTTTAGCTATGGAAGTAATTTATCAAACATGAGGAGACTCACTGAGCAAAAATAACAGAAAACTTCAATTTCTAACAGAAATGTATTGCTATTTCTGCCTCTGGAAAGGAAACCACAATTCTGGATTGCCCTCCTCTTCTCCAAAGATTTTACTTATTATTTTTGTTCTATTTTACAGGCTCTAATTTTAACTAACATACACTCCGAGGACAAAACAAAAAGGGTATTTTGACAGCAGATAGGCTCTAAGTGGTATTTAGTCTATTTTCAGCATGAATTTAAAATAGCCTTTTTATTTTATGTAAATTGTGGCATAAATTAATCAAATTACATTTTTATTACATTAGCATATCAAAGTTTTAATCACTTTTTAAAAGAGGGGGAAAAATAAAAAGGCTGCTACATTGTAAGGTCCCAAACCTGCCAATTATTTAATGCAGATGTATACTGTCATCTCTTTGCAAAGTCTGGTGGTCACATCAAGATTTCATTTTTCCTTCACATTAATGTGGAGAAAGACAGTGACATTGAAATGAAACATGAATGACAATTGTGCACTGACAACTGTGAATGCAATATATTGCTTTTAAGCAAATGTTTTTCAAAAGTCTTTCAGCTGAGAGAAGTACCAGACCAGTGACTTTGAGACTGAATCCACGCGCAACAGAAAGAGACTTGGCTGATTAGAGCACCACTCTTTCAAGATTTGAACAACAAAGTTCAGATCACCACAGACTTCTTAAAAAGTCCAGCACTACCCAGCTGCCAGTTAACTTCAAAATGCAGACCTTCAGCTATTTCTCTCCATGACTACCTAAAGTGGAAGTGCCCTAATGTAAACAGAGCTAACAGCATCTACTGGCATGGTTTATCAGGTGCCTGACAGCTTTTCCTAGGCACCTGCAGAACCTGTTAACCTCTCACACTGAAGAGAAACAAAGGCTCTTCTTCACTATGAGATGGCCAGTGTATAACAAAACCAGCACGTTAAGTATCTGATTCTTAAGTGTAATTCTTGTAACAACTTGTAACATACTCTGCCTCTCCCCCCTTAAATATTTTCATGTTCACTAGTCAAGCTCCCATAACTGAAGTTCCTGCAAACTCTGCTTGTGATCAAACCTGCACCTCTCCTGGGTAGTGATCCGGATCCATCTCACAGCTAAGCTGTACTTAGATACACCAGTAAAACGGGCTTTCCCACAGGTGCCCAAGACACTCAGGCTTCCAGGGAGACCCAGCACACAGCTGAGAATTTTGTTGAGATAGAAGTTAGAGGTAGCCCTTTCCCTCGAGCAAAACATAGACACAGCAGATCTGCCTGCAGTCTTGGACATAGTAACTCAATGGGAAACTGGAGAACCCTACCTGTGTTTGAAGAGGCTCAAATCCACAGCTGACCCTTACTAGGACAGTAATTTATTCTATAGGGAAGGTTTGTGAAGGAACAGACAGGGCAGGTGGCCTCTGCATTCCTCCTTTTGAAATCATGCCACTATCAGGCAAGAAAGCAAGCTTCACGGAGCCAGAGAGAAGGCAAACAATGCAAAGTCTGTCATGGGGAAGACAGAAGAAAGTTTGTGCTGTGGACTGAAAAGGAGTAGGATTTATCTGAATGGTTGAAATGCTCAGCTGGGATGGACCGATTACTGGTTTGCTGTGCTAATAGAGGTACCACTTTATATCCTATACTGGTAAAGAAGACACTGAGCTTGACATACACCCTGCTGGCACAAGTGGTAAAAATGTAAAGGTTGGATGCCACTTCATCATTTTGGCTACTTTACAAGAAAGATCTGATCTGACTTATGTGTCTAACTGTAGATTATGTTCATTGCCGAGAACCCTGCTTTAAATAACCTGAAGCTGCATGCCTCACGCGTTCATATGCAGTGACTTACCTTGAGCCCCAACACAGGTTTTGAATCATGATGTACTCAAATTTCTTAGCACAAGGATTACATCTGCAACATTTTAAGCAAGTGTCAAGAGTTATACGTTATTACGCCTCAACAGATGCAGTAACTGGAAGAGTTAAGAAACAATTTCCAGAGCTATCCTAGATTGCAACTGTGTAACTGTGCATGTCAGGCTAAATCACATTGGTTTGCATCTGCAGAGGGCGATTTAAATGCAAGGTTCAGAAAACTGACATGGATAGTGGGTCAGCCTGTTATTTTCTTTCCACACACTTACAGGTGCTGTGCCGGTACCAACTCAGTATGAGCCAAGACACCGTTTCTCACTAAGACAGGAAGCTATGAATTATCATCAATATAACCACCTCTTTGTGAAGCAGGGACTTTTGTTGAATTCAGAACTCCACGGGAACCAAGATGTGGATCCTACCTACTAGCTTTGCTGGGCAACATTCAGAAGTCTCTGTGCTACAAATTACTAATTCCCATTCTATGCTAATCTGCTTGTACTCACCCTAAACCAGCCCACTAGTATCCCCAGTCAGGCAGCACATCTCAGCTGAGGTGTAACCACTGTGTTTTGCATCCACATTGTGCAGCAACTCGCAGAAGGCCAGGCCTAGTTCCCCTGTGCCACCCTGTGACCTGCTGCCAAGGCATGCTCTAGAGTGAGATGCACGTGAGGTAACGTCAGCGTGGGTATTAGCACGGGCTTGAGGCTTACCTCACCACCCTTACAGACACAGCCTAAGCCTCTTAAAGCTGGGCTTAGACGGAAGTAGGCCTGGATCAGAAACGGTGTGACCAGTAGGAGTAGGGAGGTGATCGTACCCCTATACTGGGCACTTGTGAGACCACACCTTGAGCACTGTGTCCAGTTCTGGTCACCACAGCACAGGAGGGACATCGAGGGGCTGGAGCGAGTGCAGAGGAGGGCAGCAAAGCTGGTGGAAGGGCTGGAAAGCATGGCCTGTGAGGAGCGGCTGAGGGAACTGGGTTTGTTTAGTCTAGAGAAGAGGAGGCTGAGAGGAGACCTTATTGCCCTCTACAACTACCTAAAAGGAGGCTGTAGAGAGGCTGGTGTTGGTCTCTTCTCTCAAATTAGTAATGATAGGACGAGGGGGAATGGACTAAAGTTGCGTCAGGGGAAGTTTAGATTAGATATTAGGAGGAAATTCTTCACTGAGAGGGTGGTCAGGCACTGGAACAGGCTGCCCAGGGAGGTGGTGGAGTCACCATCCCTGGAGGTGTTTAAAGAACAATTAGATGTGGAGCTTGAGGATACGGTGTAGTGGTTGAGAAATGCTAGGACAAAGGTTGGACTTTATGACCCTGGAGGTCCTTTCCAACCATAATGATTCTATGATTCTATGATTCTAGGTTTAGACAGAGATCAGCAGTATTTAGTTCCTCAAAATCGCTACAGAGCTGCTACTTCACACCGAGGGCGCTTTTGCTTCTTCCCGTCAAAAGCCCGCAGGCCTCTATAGCTCGGCCTAGGGCGGAGATGGACAATTATGTCCCAGCGAAAAGCCCCGCCACGGCTCAGGCGGCGGGTCCGCCCCCGACTGATTGATTGACTGACTGCCTGCCGCCGGGAAGCCGCTCCCCGCCCGCAGCGGGCCCCGGCCAGCCCCCCGCGGGAAGAGGGGAAGATGGCGCTGCCCAGCGGGCTCTCCCCTCAGCGCCTGCTCGGCGCCCCCAGCGCATCCCCGCCCCTCGGGTGGTCACGTGCGCCAGCGCTACCAATAGGACAGCGGCGCCCTCCCCGTTGGCTCCTCCCCTCCAGTCTCGCGGGAGCGAGGGGCGCTATTTAAGGCGGCGGGAGGGGCTGCCCTTTCCCTTTGCCCGCGGCCTGTGGCGCGGTAAGGCGGCGGGAGGCGCTCCCGCAGGGAGCCCTGGGTTCCTGACGGGAGGGGCGGGGGCTGCTTCTGTTTTTCCCTTCACATTTTGCCCTCTCGGAGCCTGGCGGTGCTCCGGGGAGTCAACACAGAGGGATAGAGCACCTTTCCCTCACAGAAACCCAGTGCGGAGCTCTCCTCTCCGCCCTGCAGCCTGTCGTGAGGCACAAGCGCTCCCCTTCCTCTCTCCGGCCCGGCCCCTTTCCCTGCCCCCTGCTGACTTCCTTTCTCCCTCCGCAGCACGCGGTGCGGGCCGCAGGCAGCCCGATGGCGGCGGCCCGGCGGGGAGGGCGGCAGCAGGAAGCGTGCCGAAGCACCGGCGAGGCGCTCGGGTGCCCCGCAGGCTTCGGCCGCAGGCCTGCCCCCCTGGGCTGCTTCCGGCACGGGCGGGAGGCAGAGCGCAGTAGGCCGTGCCGCTGGGAATCGGGAGTCGTGCCTTTGAACGCCTCTAGGTAAGGGGGCACGGCCGCCTCTCACACACCGCACAGTCTGGGGGTGGCTAGGCAAGGCTTCAGAAGTAGGGGGCTTTGGATCATGAGCCTTTGTTTATGTACATTTATACCCTGCTGCTTTCTAAAGTACAGGTATTGAGCTGCACCCACTTTAAATCTGGTTCAGTGCAGTACACTTTTTTTTTATGGGCCGCATCAAGAAAATTACTGTTATAACCTGCAGTGTTTAGGGTACTGAATGTTGTAAGCACCAAGTTCAAATGGGCTTGATAACTTCAAACAAAGAAAAGTCACTGATTTCATAGGCTTTCTGCCCAGTCTTGTATGACTGCAACAGCGACTTAACATCTCTTTGTTGAGCTGTGTGTGTAAATTTTTTACAAGGTGTAGATATAAATAGGCACAGGGTAGCAATGAATTGGCTGGCAAAGATGAGTGTTAAATATAGACATTTACAGTTTACTTCAGGGTGGTGTCAACACTAAAAGTAACTTAGGTTTAATAAACTCCTTTTTTTTTATTAGTAGGGGATTTTAAAAGGTGTTAAGATGTTCTATGTAGTTTAAGTGGCCTAATTAAAACATTGAACCATAGATAGCTTTTGCTCTACGTCTTGATTTGATAATGAACTCTAGGTAAATAAGTTATGCAACTTTGTAGAATATGACTAAGAAGCTCTAATTCAACATAATAACTGTAGAATATGACTTTTAAGATGGTCTGTAGAAAATATCATTTAATAATGTTTGTCTTTTTGTGCTGTTTAGAGGTCTCACTTAGCAATTTCATGTTTGAAATAATCATGGATGATTGCACCTAAGTTAGAAGCAATGCTCTGGACTTCTTAGGATTGAACAGTGCCTTCTGCTAGAAGGTAAGTGTTCTCTAGTGTAACGACAATTGCAGATAGTTTTAAGTCTTGCTTTTGATAATTCACAAATTCCTCTTTTGAGTAAATGGTAAGTTCAGATCATCTTAGTTAATAAAAAAAAATAAATGGTGCTATAATCTACTCCCCTTTTATGCTTTGCCCTCTTAAGTCTGGCAGTGTCTTAAGTGGCCAATACGGAGGGGTATAAAAGTTCTCTCTCAAACCCAGAGGTGAGGTTGAAACTCTTCTTTGGATCATGCTGAGAGGAACACATTCATGAAACTACTGAACTTCAGAAAGCCACTAAGTAAACTTTATTAATAGCTTGTAGGTAGATTCTGAACTGTCATCTGCTTATCACAAGATCCAAGTCTTAGTTTCTTGGAAATCTTTTTTAGGTTTCTCAAGTCTGCTGGTGTGTTAAGAACCTATGTGATAAATGCCTTGAGTGAAGAGCGTTCCTTGGAAACTGATTGATCTCCAGGTATGTAATGTAAAAAGGATTATCAGATGGTAATGGGTGGATTGCTTTCTATATCCAAAGAAGTTTAATTTATTCCTTACCTGACAACAAAACAAACAACAACAACCAAAAATCCCAAGCACAAACAAAACCAGAGTTAAGTTTGGACTGGTGGAAATGTGTGCTGTTAGAGCTTTATATAGATTTAGCCAATGTAAATTGGAAAAATTGTGATAGTTGTTAGATCCGTTTATTTTAATCTGGCTGGTTGTCTGGGATGAAATTAATATGGATGGTATGGGAGAGGAAAACCCTGCCCTATACAAAGGAAGAAATTTGTTTTGAGAAATGGTTGTCTTAAGGGTGTCATGTAGCGTGTTCATATAGCTCAACCTTAGGCCACTTACCTCTTCTGTGTGTCTGACACTGAATGCAACTTAAACTTCTTTTATAGGGAGGAAACCAGCATGTGCAAGGGATTTGAGCTTATATTAAGCATTCTATGATGCCATGAGTGGCTAAGCTCTGAATTCATACTAGATGACTCCAGTTGTCACCTCTAATGTATTGCCTTGAAAGTGGAATCGAGACAAGCAATGGCTAAAACTACACATCTTCAGTGATTGTATTTGAACAGGAACCTCACCATTCGTTGAAACAGGTTTCTTAACAAACACTGCTGTAACTTAATTTCTGTGTCTGTGTGGATTAATTGAAATAAAATATGAGAATGCTACCAAAAGTTTGTGTTCTGAAGGTTTCTTGTTTAGGTGCTTGCTGTATGAAGGCTTTGTAACTTAACTATTTCAAATAAAAAGGAAAATGTTGCAATATCCCACATAAAGAGCAACCAAAGTGAAGATCCTCTGAGAGCAGGCAAGATGAATGTTGTTGACTGACTAAAATCTTGGATGTGCTTTTCAGCTGCTCATGTCTAAGTAAATATTAAAAAACTTACTCCTCAACTGTTAGGTTTTAACATGAAGTGTTTTATATGCACCCTATTGCTAGCCAATGCTTCCTTAGAATGTGCAAGGAAGAATATAGAGTTAGAAGTATCTGCCAGGCACTCCACTGCCTATACAAGGATGGAGTTAGTGTGGAATTTGAAACAAACTTCGTCAGGTTTAACTCCCATTTGCCAGGAAGTGCTTCTGGTTGTTCTCTTCCAACATATGCTAAATGGCGTGAGCAGTAACCTACTGTATTTGCAGCTTGCTAAGCTTACTGAAGTGTTTGTTATCAAGTTCTTGTTAATGAGAATCTTTCTTCTCCAAGCCTTGTCAGTCATTTTATAGACCTGTCCTTTACAGTCATGCTCCAGGATTAGGTTGGGGTTTTCTGTAGCTGATCTGTGCTGCCTATCACTCAGTTGGGGCCGTTATTCTATGCTGAAGGCTCGTTTTGAAGAAGCATTGTTTGGAACTGAAGTACTCTGTTCTGTGACTTCTCATGAGTAGTTACAATAAGAAATCTCTTATTAAGTTGGACTTGTTTCTATTCCATCTTCATGCTCTTTGGAATATACATCAGTATATACATATCAGTATTCATTTTGTGATATGTGTTAAAGCAGTGAAACAAAATAAAGGGATTAGTATTAGTCTAGGAATACAAAATAAATCTAAATCTGGTAACTTTATGGTTGTAATTTAGCTCATTTGCCCTAACCACCACCCTGTGGGACTCTGTACTTGGGTCTGTGCAGCTCATTAAGAGAGAGTTGGTTTGAATGCTGCCTCCTCAATGAAGTTAAAGCACTACCATTTCCCCTTTTATTACTTACTGGAAAAGTGAAGTCTAGTGGAAGAAAAATAGCCAGGTTTGCTGGAGAGAAATCAAGAGCTAACCAGTTGGCTTGTACTGTCACAGATGGGTATTCACTAACATTATAGGCTAAATTACATTAAGCCAATTTCTGTCATAAATTTCTTTGTATCTATGGTTTGTACAACAGGGATTATATTGGAGTTTTGGGGGAAGCTGGAGGAAAGCTGTAATACAGCTTTTAATCTGTATATTTCTGCTCTTTCTGGCTATTGATTGCAAACTGAAGAATGCTGCTTTGGCATTTCATTGACTAAATATGGAGGAATGTTAAATTTCTTCAGCAAGACTGAAGACTGCCAGACAGAAAGGGAAATATTTTCATGTGTATGTATTTATTCCATGCTCTAGCAGACAGTTGAGAAGCATGATATTTCCTACTTCCTTTTAGTAAGTTGTTACAACTGATTGGAGTCAGCGATGAAAGGAAATGCAGATGAAAAAAGCTGAAGAATGAAATGTTCTTTGGGAGTAACGTGCTAAGCCCTGGAGTGTTTTCTATACACAGGGCTACATGCAAAACCATTATTTTGTGTTCTGTGCAAGGGTCTGGCAAGATCCAAATTACATTTAAAAAAAACCCCCATTTTTCTAACAGTTGTTGGGAGATCACCTTGGAAGTCTGGTACTCCTCAAGAATTCTAGTTCTGAGGAGTTTGACAATATGCAAATTTGTGTGACTTCTACTTAGTTACACAGATCTGTGATCTCCTGGGTTTAGCTTCAAGACTCTAAAGTTTGGATGCAGCTTTTAATTCCTGTTAATAGTTAGGTTTATGACTCTGTGGCCTTACACTAAAAAAAAAATCATACTTCCTGATTTTCTGTGGGAAGGTTGGTGGCAATACTTAGTGAGAATCGCTACTTGTCATCCTAGCTATTCTTTGGAATCGGTGGTTAGTTGCCTGCATTTTCCTTATTTTTCCCCATGCCTTCCCATAAAGTTACAGTTGTATCCAAGGTGCTTGAGTCCATGCAAAGAGTGAAATAGCAGTAGGGTGAGAATATAGATCCGAGTGCATTCAGCCTAAGAAACAATGAGTGTGCATCCCACATAGTCTGGTTTGGGTTAATGCAGGCAGACGTTTTTTGCAAAGCTACAGTTTATGAGGTGGAAAACTCCTCTTCTTATGGTCATTAGCTATCAGACCTGTGTAGAACACATTTTCTTAAAACTTTCTACATTAGGTTTCAGATGCCACTCATTGGATTTTTCCACACATTGATAGTTTTTTATATCTAAATAAAGGTGAAAGCTGGGTCACCACTGACTGACCTCTGTTGCTGCAGAGGGCCTTTCCTGCTCAGTGGGCTTTTGTGTAAAGAGCAGAGATTTCCTTCTATGCTTTGATATTTAAGTTCTACAGCTTTGACTCAAAGCGTAAATACTGACCACTATAATACTGAGAACACTTACACTGTTTCAAATTAAAAGAAAGCATAGAAGCTAACAATGACTTGCTATCTTCAGAGTGTGCTTACTGTAAGGCACAGGGTTAATTTAATTCACAACACATTCTAATAGATGAATTTTAACTTAAATATACTTTCTAAAAATCATGAGCAGGAGTAATTGGAAATAGGCAGTGGCCTAGTAAGAACACAGTGCACAAACCCCGGGATGAAAAAATTCTGTGATTTCCTGGTGTTAGGGCTGAGTTTGGAAACAATAACATGCTAAGTCATGCAGATCTCTAGTGTGTTGAATGTGGTAGCAGGCAAGGTCATTTTATTTCCTTCTCAGCGGTATACTGCACACCTAAGTAGAGGTGGTATGTGGCCTATGATTCAGTGTTTCTCAGACTATCCTCTGGTAAGTGAAGGGATTATGTGAAGGTAATTTGTATAAAGGAATTTGGCTTAGGTTTCATTAGTGCTTTTGCCATAGAGTCTTATCACAGATGATGTAGGAAGATGAAATCCCAGTTTCTGTTCGGCTTTATCATCTGTGCCTTAAAACCAGAAAATTACTTCATGCAGCTTGGAAAATATTTTCTATAGATCTGTTACTGATTTTCTTTTAATTTCAGCAAGCTACTTGAAAAGTGCTAACTAATGTTCTCAGGATTTTAGTAATTGTTCCTATTAGGTTCATCACTTCGTTGTTTTTCCTTCAAAGTGTAAGCATAAAATATATATAACATATTTTATTGGTAAAGTAAGTAGAGGGGAATAAAGCCAAGGAAAGCATACAGAAGGATGCAGTCTGTTTCCAGAAATAATGTGTTTTTTCCCACATACCCAGACTAAAGATACCCATTTCTGATCCATTACAGCACAAGCTTTTTGTTGCTGGCATGCAGTGACATACCATGATTTTTTTTTTTCTCCAGATATCCATGGGTTTTGTCAAAACTTTTTATTTCAGACCTTGTTGCTGCTGTTTCAATTTGCGGATGGGTTACGGCCTCTGTGTGTCCTCTGTTGAGTGCTCTAAGAGCAAAAAAAAAAAAAAAAAGAAAAAATAATTAGAAGACTACAAAAAAGGTATCTCTGCTGCTGCTCTACATGAAATCTGGGATTTATATCTAGACATATCCCTGCTATCAAGAAAAGCTGAAACTCTGTTGTGGCTTTATAGTAACAACTATGTGAAAATTATTCCAAAGGAACCCCCAAAACAAAAAGATGATATTAAGTGCCTTCCAGATTCAAGCCATTGCTGCTTCTTGTACTTCATAATGAGTACATTTATTGGAACTGCTGGCCACACTATTTTTAATACAAGCTAGACAATTTAAGTCAAAGCAGAAGGAAGATCTCAAGGTAATTCTATAGGTTGGTCGTCTTAGGCTGCACACCAAGTTCCTCAGATTGCCACATTCTTTTCAGGCTCCTCAGGCTGCAGTCTTTCTCTGCAGTAGCCATGATTTCCACTTCTTGTGGAACTTCCTCCAAACAATTTCTGAACACTCAATAGATTTTCTACAGTATTCTTCATTTCTCAGAGACACTAAACAAAAAAAAAAAACCATCTTAAATTGACAGAATATGGAGAAGCATCTGCTTTTAATAAATATGTGTGTGATCTGAAAGAATTACAAAATTAGATACGCTACACAAAACCACAAGTTTAAGACATGGAAAAATACTAGCTCTGCCTTGTAGCTATCTGTGTAACTGATTAATACTTAGAATTATGGACAGTATTAGGGCTGATAGTTAAAAATCACAAAAATTCCATTTTTTCTTTCTTGCATGCCTACAGGCAGCACATTTTAGAAGTGAGCAGGAAGAGAAGAATTACTGCGATTGTCATAGTTCCATAATGAAGTTAGCACCACCTGGCTTATGCACCATATCCTGTGTAGCCCACAATCTTTATAAACCCTTTCTTTGAACTACATGCTCACCTTCTTTTGGAAATTGCTACCAAAAAATGAGCGTGTGCCCAGAATTTGTTGTAAAACATTGAGAGCTTGAGTATGTGTATTTGTGCCATTAGAGAGAAGCTGATGGTTTTCCTTTTTGACTGGAATTCTGTTAACATGGCTTCAGCTACTGGATACGTGCTCTCTCTATATAGCTGGATATAGGGTTCATATGTGAAATAAAAGGGTAAAGAAAAATAGTTAAGACATTATATACTTTCTCAATCTCAAACTGTCTCAAGACTGTGAGTTAAGACTGCTGCTGTCATTTTAGGAACTGGAAGCAGATATAGCATTTGTTTTATAAATAGTAACAGCTCCCATATAACCCTTGGACAGAACTTGATTTATGAGGAAGAAAATATGGATAGGGTACTAACATTGTTTAATGATCTTTAGGGGCTGCTCTCTCAGCTCTCTCTGGCTTGAGACCTATCAATTAGAATTTGGAAAGACTGCTTGAATCTAGGTAGCTTTAATAAAAATAAGGTATGCAAACTTAGTTGGATGTCACTAGGACCTGTAAATTGGTATGGTGGGTGACAGGCATACTAGCACAAATGTAGGGTAGGTCTTCAAACAGTTTCACTGACAAGTCAATGGAACTGTGCTTGTTTACCTCAGCAGAGATTCAGGCCCTCCACTCCTCTCTACAAACCTCACTTACCTTTCTGAGGTTGCTATTCATAACCTAAAGTCTACAATGATTTGAGGTCCTATCTTCAGTCTCACCACTTTCTTATCCCAGTAGCTCACCTCACCATTCCTGCTCTGTGCTCTGCTGTGCTGCCCAATCTGAAGGTTTGGAGTTATATAAAATTGGGTTATTTATGCCATTTCTCACTACTCCTCATGCTGTTAACCTGAACTCATCTCTGGCCTTGTTCAGCAGGGTGTTGCCAGCTTCTAGTTTGACTCATACAGTTTCTCATGCGCTACCTTTGGTGTTTGCTTTAAGAATTATAATCTTTACTCTTCCATATAAGTGAATCTGTCATTCCATTATGGCTTCTGGGGTTTAATGGTGAATTATTCCCGTTTCATCACTTCTTGTTTTTATTCAGAGTAATACTACCGAGTGTGCCTTAATAATGTTACTTAATATCTTCTTGGGTATGTTTGTGTGAGCACAGAGAGAGAAAGTCCCTTGCAATTTGTAATCAGAATCTTTAAAGTAGTTACAGACTGTGATTTAGATGCCTTTGTTTTTAAATCTGTTGGACTTTTACATAGTTCATATTATTGCCTTGAGATTTGGGTAGTAATTTCTTCTTGAGAGTCTTGCATAGAATTCAGTAGTGTAAAATGCTGTTGCCTTTTTCTTGTTGAAAAATAAATTAGAAGTGAATATTTCATATATTGAAAGAGGCGTGGAGATGAATTGTTTTTGCTTCCATGTACATTATTTCCAGTTGTCGGATTTCAAAGCTCCAAGTAGGAATATCATATGGATCATCTGTTTCCTTTTATTCCCAGCTGCCTTTCAGATCCACTCTGGCAGAATTTCTCATGGTAGATTCTATAAATTGCATGTTTTGAAGCAATTTAAAATAAGAGATTTTTAGGGTAGGGTTTTTCAGAAGTATTGGTTCAGAACTGGGTTCTTTCCAGTCTTTCTGAAATGCAAGTTTTGCTGTTGATGTCAATAGAGCAAAATTTGGCCAGTGCTGAATAGTCTGAAAATTCCACTGCCGGTTACTAAAATCAAAATCATTTGTATTCCTTAATCTCTTCAGGTGGCAGTGCATGTTTAGTTCAGCCAAGTAGTTTGGATTGGCCAGACCGAAACTGTTGATAATGTAATTCCATACTTCTAACACTAAGCCAAGAGGAAAAAATAATTTATTACCCTGTAGACTCTGAAGGAAATACAAACCACACAGATTTAGTTATAGACTGTCTTTCAAGATGCCTTAGTTCACGCCCTATGTATCATCAAATACATCACACAGTATAATAGTTTTGCAAATATGAACTGTTTTAGTAGGCAGCAGTTTGTTTTAGGAAATAATTTTTGTTACTCACAATGCAGTTCTTTTAAGACCCTGAGAGCTAGTCCTCTGTAATACTTCCTGTCTGAATTTTGTTTCCCAAAATACAATTCTAGAGGTAGAATCACTATTTGCAGTTCATACCCATAGTCTGTAACACACTACAGGGCCAGCTTATAAGTCAAAAGAACCACTGAGGTTAAGAGTTTTTGGAAAAGATGAGTTTCATACGCAGAGAATGGTATGGAAGTCTTGATCTACAGTATGAGAACAGTCTCAGATTGTTGTGTGCGTGCTTTAGTGCCCTTGTGGTAGCATCACTGGGGTAAAAGAAAATCCTATGTAAACAATATGTAATTAATTGTCATTAAAAACTAGATAGAACATAGAGTTAAATTACTGAAACAAATCTACTTAGAATTAGATAGCTTGAGGAAGCACTGTGAGGTAACTGAAAAAGTTTATAGCCATCACATACAGTGGTGTTGTAATTCCAATTTTAGTTTGGAAAGCTACTGCAAAATTGATTTTAAGTTTTTTGGCATGTACTGAAGGTTTATGTGAAAGCTTCTGAAGAATAAAAGCAGTGCTTTTGAAGATGCAGTGCTTTGTGTTTCACACATTATTCAGGAGCCTTGACATCTGGGTTTCGTTGCTCTAGTTTGGAATAATTAATAAACAGCATTAACTGAATGCTACCTATTGTGGAGAGTCCATCCCTTCAGTCCCCTAAAAACATGAACTGAAGAAAAATATTTAAAACCCCCATTAAAGAGATGCTAAATATTGTTTGTGACAGCATAAGCCCAGTAGGCTGTTCCACCAACAAAGTATTGATGTGTGATGAACTACAAAATCAAAATCAACATAAGAATTGGTTGGTGATCAAAACTTATCCAGAGCTGATATAAAATTGGCAAGAACAAAACAAAAGCTATAACAAAATGTAGACATTTTGTAAAACTTGGTATGTCTAGTCTGTGTTGAAGATAAACTAGTCTTTCTTCTTGCTTGATAGTTTATATATCAAAAGCAGAAACATTTCACACACCTCTCACATTTCTGATCTATAAGTTAGGAAGAAGTGGGATATTCAATACAAATCATTGGTTATCAGTGTCTACAGATTGATAGTTTAGGAGTCTGAAATATACTTTGTTCACAGTCATAATCTCCTAAAAAGATGCCTAAAACACAAGCCATATGATTAAGAATATTATATAACAACTCAGAAAATCTCAAACTTACACAGAGCAAGGGGACAAGGGAAGAAAATTATTCAGAGCATTGCACCACGGTTTCCATGAGGCCATGCAGGATCCAACCCGCCCCTTGAAAACAACTAGTGGTTAATAACCAACACTGAAGTAACATGGAGTTAGTAAGATGGGAGTGGAGAAAAGGCTAGTGGCTTTCTCCTCTTTGCCTTTATTTTGTAACTCAGAAAACCATCTGATAGCTGAGACATCTGCTAAATAGGTGCTAGTTATAACCATATCAATCTCGTTTTAGAATTACTGCAGATTTATGCCAGAGCCTGGTGATTCTTTTATTATTGAGACAGGCAGCCCATGCATTGTTCTGTACTCATCTAATCTCTCAGCATAGTGTGAAAAAAGTATACAGGTACATTTTGTTCTCAGAATAATATTTAAAGAGGTTTTGAAATCATTAGGCTATAGTCTTTCACAATCAGTATTCAAGACTCTACTGGCCTACCCTCTTATGTATTCTTTTCTACATATACAACATTTAGCAAGTAAATGGAAAGAACACTACTGAGCTTTCCCCCTTGTTCCAGCTCAAGAGCGGAGAACTTACTGACACCATACTGTAACACTGGAGATGACTTTCAGCTAATGTTGAAACACTGAGAGAAAAAAATAACTGCATGTAAAGTGTCAGAAAATATCACATCCTCAAAGCCTTTTATTACTAGAAAATAAGTCAATTTGCACTGTTTTTAAGGATGCTTGTGACCTTTCTGGTTTGATTTGATTGTCTTGGCAATATTCAGATTACAATTCCATTTCAAAAATAACACCTGGGTGCATTTGCTGCTAGAATGCCTAGGTGGAGGACAAAAATCTTACTGAACGCTTAATTGAATGAAAGATGTCTGGTCTGTATTTGTGTTCCTGGTGATTGATTTTTCTGGCTTAGCAGCTCTGCTGGCTGCATACAAATTCAGGGTACCAGAGACCCCTGTCAAGTAGCCTGCCAATTCAGTTAGCTGCCTAAACTTCTTGTACCTTTTCCATGTTCCTAATTTAAATTGCTAGTGCTTGTGAGTGGTATCAGATTGTCAGTGCTAGAGAAAAGAACTGTTCCTTTTGTTCCTAGAACTAGTACAGCATGAGCTTTCTCATCCGGTGGCACAGGATGACTGGGATGAAGAGGAGGGAAAAGTTTCTAACCTTCATCTAAAACAAGAACCACAAAGGATGACTGATTTTATAACTTAGCACTCGAATTAACAGAAGAGTTTCTGCTGAATCTTATGGATACCAGTTTATGCCAGTAAATTTTTTAATTTTTTTTTTTTTTTCCTGGGGGCACAGCGCGGAGTAACAAAATCTTTTCTACCCCAGAGCAAAGATCAATACATAGTGTTCACCTCGCTTGGTTATATGTAGGTAACTCTTAACCCTGTGCTCCCTAGAGGAGGTAGTAACACCACACTTTCCTGTACTCGTGTGACTTTTTATGAACCAAGCAGTCTGATTTATATATTTATAAAACATATCTATTATATATATATAAATATATTTATAAAATATGTAAAGTAATACATCCCACAGTACATCTGGTGTATCTTATGCATCTGTTAAAAGAGCAATTCATTTATACTTGCGTCATCTTCACATTAATAACTGAAGATCAGAGTGGACACACAAATATGTTCTTGCTGTTAGAGCAATCAAATTCCATAAATCTATTATTGAGGTTTCTTTGTCTTACTTACCTAGAAACATTTCAGTCCATGAATTACTGCATTACAAAACCTTGCCATTCAACAAAATGCCTTATTCTGTGAGTGGATAAAGCCTAAACCCCATTTCTGCTTCTGATATGCCAACTAGAAAAAAACTGTCCAGAAATGGCCCAGGTGACCATAGTGCCCAGGAAGCATGTGAAGTGGGTGTTTGGTTGACAACATGATGGTTTCAGCACTCTGGACGTGCTGTTCCATCAGGGCCCTTGAAAGCTTCTGACGATAGTACTGAGTACAGTGTGCTTGGATAAAAATCACACTGAACACCAGTTTGAAGAGAGAGTGGTTTTGGCAAGTGCTGCTGAGATTACTCCCATTCTGGTCTAAACCGTTGCTTGTCCCAGTAAGGAAATGGGGACACCTGCACCTCCTCACACAAAGCAAGTTCTTTGTGCAGTTTCTCCTTAGCTGGCAAGTAAATTCCTGTGCCCCACCCCACCTCCCTTCCCAGAGCTATCTCTGGGGGTGTCTCCCTCAGTCCTGGCTTTTTAACATGATACTTCACCCCCATCAGCATCTTCTCCAGCAAGGCTCGAGCACAGAAGGGAAGGTGAGTAGCAGATTGGGTTCTCTTCTTTCCATAATCTTAATGTTTCATGTCACTGTGCCAGGTCTTCTTTCTGCTACTTGCCTTCATCCCTCCTCTTCACCTGGCGAGACAAGGGAATCCGTGTCCTGCTGCTCAAGGTACAGCACACTTTGAAAATCAGCAGTGTAGTACAGACTCCCCCATATTTTTAAAAGCATGTACCTGTTGCACTTTTTACAAGCTGGTTGTAAATAGTTTCATTGTTTTTGGATTCAATCGTGTATTTTTCTCAGAGGCTTGCTCAACAAAGGAATGTTTCTGTTTAAGTCTCTTGGCAAGGTGAAGCAACAACACGGCTTGCAAAGTCCCTTCTGTTCACGTTAGAAAATACTTTTTACTATTATTTGTGGACCTTGGATGGGAAATTCTCCGTGTTGTATGTGTTTCTGTGTTGTGTTACTGCTGTGTAATTAGGTCCTGATGTTTCAGCAGAAGAATGCTCCCCAGCCCGCTGCCAGAGCGGAGCGCTCCTGCTGCACCTGCACAAAGCTTCCTGATAAGGCCGCTCTAATCAGCGCCTGAAGGAATGTGGTGTAGGTCAGCAGCAAGCCACCGGTACAGTGGCTCCACTGTATCCTCAGTTAAGCTGTAACTGATACATGAACAGGAAAAAACGCCAACTTCTTGTTTGTAACAAACAGTGCATAGAGTTAGAGTGGATTAGAGCTGTATTTTGGAAAGTGAAAAATTCAGTGGCTTTCAAACACTTGGATTTGGTTCAGATCCTGCAATGGTGGAGAAGGTTTGCAAAGCTAAATCCAGGCAGTCTTGAAATCATTGCTTTTTCTTTTTTTTTTTTTTTTTTACATTTCTACCTTTTTTTTTTTCTTTCTCTATAACCTGTAATTCTTTTCCTAGGTAGAATCAAATTAACAGCTTTCTTCTTTTTTAAATTTAGGAAACATTTATAACCATTCTTTCAAAAGTCATGCATTTTTTTCTTTTGAATATGGGTTGTAATTACTGGTCATATATTAGCATTTAAATTATCAGCTAAGATCCAAGATATTTTCTGCAGTATTCTGCACACACTCGTGGTCAGACAATCTGCATTTTGGTAATCTAGTCAAATAAAACAAAGAAAACAAATAAAAATAGGAGGAGAGCAGTACTTTTCTTACCTCAAACCAGGTCACTGTAGAATCACACGAACCAATAGTTTTGCCAATATGATTCAGTGAGAGTGAATTGCTAAATGATGTTCTTCACACTCCCTGTTATACCATGGATCTTCATCAGATGCTAAAGGTGATAGACCAGCACTTAGAAGGGTAACTGGTATCCATGGCTCCCTTCATTTAGACAACTGGCTGCTCAAGACAGATATTCCTTGGGAGGTTAGGTTATATAGCCATGGATGGTGTGGCTCTGCTAACAGGTTGTGTACTGTGTAATGCTTCTTTCTTTATGCCCTGCAATGCTAGAGAATATGCAGAACAGACTGAGATATTGTTTTGTCATGGCAAAAAAACCCTATAGATAGGAGCCTTTTTAAAATTACAGCCTATAAATTGTGCTTTTTTCCCCTTTTGGTGTCTTAAAAACAGATAAGCTCTTATTTGTGAAAAGCTTTCACATAACCTCCTGCTGCTGCTCTCCAAAGAGACAAACAACAGAGCACTGGGGCAGTGTCACTATGAATAGGCCGTGTCTCCTGCTGACTTGAAGAGCTTTCCTGACTAAAAATGTTTTCCTAACTCAAGTCCAGACCTGTGATAACGCAGACCTTTTTGCAGCCACTTTTACTGTGATACCAGAGTAGTTTTGGAGTCTTGAATCTATTTACCTCCTCTGTGATCGATGGAGGCTGTACAGTTTACCCAGTTCTATGGAAGAGCTTTGGCAGCGAGGGAATCAGACTAGTATCTCAGAAATCACAGACTATCAAAACATTTCTCACCTTGTTAATGTTTAACTAAAGGGCTGGATGCATTTTTAGCACCCCTCTTTTCATTTTATTTTTTTGGGTCTATCACATTTTCTTTGAGTATGTGTAGATATAAAATCACAACCTGAGTTGAATTCTCAGTCATGTAGAGCTTGCTTGTTGCTAGCACTGAAGTATTACTTGATGCATTTTGCAATGATTTAATTGTTGCCCTTTCACACGAGGTGAAGGAAGACAACAGAACGTGCTGTTTTCAGAATGTTATTCTCAAGATTTTGCAAGAGCCAGCCTCTGACCCAGGCTACATCTCCACCTTGGCAGGATGTACTCTTGCGTGGGGGAACCTATAAAGGAGTCCCACTGTGACATGATCTCAAGGTCACCACCACCGAGGTCTTAGAACATCCAGCTCTGGATAAATTATAGCCTCACAAACCTTTCATCTGGCACATACATCACTGCTGCAACAATGGGTTCACAGTGATATTAGCAGTGGAAGAGATGTCCGTAAATGTGACGTAGCATGTGTGCTACATGCCCTTAATGGTGGCACCAGTTCCCACCAGGGTTCTTTTAAAAAGGTCAGTGAAGGAAGGGAGATTCCAGCATTGCAACTGAATTGCAGAGTAACTCCTATCAGATTACTCCTAGTTCTCCTCTTACACGGGGTGTGGGGGTAGAATTGAAGTGTTTCTCCAAGACCAGCTAAGTCCTACTGCATTATTCATGGATACAAACTGGCTTACTTTAGCCTGAAAGACATGTAGGAGAAAAAATCAGCTCAGTTTGTTCACAGCATGAGACAGTGTTAGCTTCTAACGCAGCCAGTTGCTGAGCTAGTGGTGAAATGCTGTGTGCCATTCAGAGGGCATGAACTGCCAAGTTACAAGGATGTCAGCAGGGTGATGCTCAGGTGTTCCTCCTTTGTGGAAGAGATAAAATTAAAGATAAAACCCAACAAACCTTCAAGCAAGAGCCTGTCTTTAAGGACAGAGTAGGACAGGGGAGAGATAGAATCATAGAAAGGTTTGAGTTGGAAGGGACCTTTAAAGGTCATGTAGTCCAGGGACGTCTTTAACTAGATCAGGTTGCTGAGAGCCCCGTCCAAGCTGACCTTAAATGTTTCCAGGGATGGGGCATCTATTGCCTCTCTGGGCAACCTGTGCCAGTGTTTCACTAGCCTCATTGTAAAAAATATCTTACTTATATCTAGTCTAACTCTACCCTCAAATGTATCAATGATTTTATGTTCTGATTGATTACGTACTAATCTTTTTAATTTCTAATATCTGCCATGTGGTCAGGTTGAGGTTTCTGTCTTTTAAGAAGTATTTACAGTGCACATGCTAGTAAAATCCAGCTCCCCTCAGTTTTAAAAACTTGCTGTCTACTCAGAAAGAGTAGCTCACAGATGGGAAATGTAAGGGCAGATCCAGCTCTCGTGTCCAGCCCTGAGACATGGTCAGTTTACAGACCACCACTTCAGCTTGCTTTACCTGAGTCCTTTCTGGAAGACGGCCTTGTGTGAACTAGAGACGAGGCCTGTTTGAGAGTGCAAAAGCTCTGGAAAGGTTCTTCCACAGGTTTCCTTTCTTGAGCTTTCAGGAGCTTGGCTAGAAGAGCCCTGCGAGGAAAGGGGGATACTTGCAGCAATTACGGTCTCTGAGTTACTAGTAACATCTTTGCATTATGGGCAGAAAGAGAAAGATGTCTTTTCATTTGCTTGTTATAGTTTACTTGCCTTCTTTACTTATTTGTCCTTCATTTTCTAGTCTGGGCAAAGGAAGGAATTCCTCTTTTGTCATTCATGTTATTACTGACAGCATCCTCAGACATCCATCTTCAAAGTGCAATATTTATTTATTTTAAAAGAAGTGCTTTTAAAATGAAAGAGAAATTATTCATACCTATTTTTATTTTGCTTGGGGTTTAAATATTAGATAAAGATGGACTAAGTAATACCCTTTAGAGAACTAAGCCCTGCAAATATCTCTTTATACTATGTACTGCTACCCAAAGACTTGGTGATGTGGCAGTCAATAGAAACACATAACTATACCCACTTTCCTTGTAGTTAAATAAACTTTTAAAGCAAATGCTCCATTAGCTCCTGACCATCAATCTTAACGTAATAATAGGGTTGTTTAAAGCCAGATAGACCTTCCCCCCCCCTCCCCCCCCCAATTTCTATTAAAATATTTACATTGTAATAACTCAGTAGGGTTGTTTTTTTTTTTTTTTTCCTAAATGGAAGGCCTGTAAGTGGGTGAAAGTATTTTAAAGCAGGGTGAGACTGAAGGGACGTGACATGTTATTGAATTAAGGTCCTTAGAAGGTGAGGGCTGTGCAGTCATAAATTCCAAGAATGCGGATGTGACTCTCTGAATGTGTATATGAAGTTGACAGAGTTTGACAGCTACCATCTGTGAACAATAATGTATAGAGAAGCAGGGCTACATGATGCAGACTGGAATGTACCTATCAGGCTCTGAGGACTATAACAATTTACTACTCATTATCAGCGACTGTGGTCATGATTAGCTGCAGGGGTTGGAATGAAACTTGGAAATTATGAGAACAAAGTTCCCCTTGTTAAAGCAGAATAATTAGTTTAATACGTGCGAGGAGAGAACGGGCAGGAGACTTCCCTTTTTTTCCTGCTCTGGAACACTAAAAACAGCACAGTGAAAATGGATAGACTGTTACTTCTTTCTGCATCACTTGAAATATGAGAAAATGCCTATTTTGTATTCATGTCCTTATTATTCCAGGGCTTTCCTCAGCTCTACAGTCTTTCTAGCAGAGAAAGGCAGAGACATAATTATGTGATAACTGTGCTTATGCTACATTTGTTGATCAAAGCTGTTTTCTTGTGATCTGTATCTGTGTTCCATAGAGCATAGCATTTTGGCCAAAATATACCTTTGAGCTACAGCATCTTGTAACTAAAATCTCCATGTCAAAAAAAGGGTCTTGGCTGTTTTCTTATTAGGGTGTATTACAAACAAATCTGTGCTTTTGCACAGGTTTATTTTTTTTTCTTGGTAAACACCATCGTGTACAGTGCAGCTGGAGCCACAAAGGAATATTGTGAATTCTCATATAAGGCTGTTCAAGTACACCATCTCTCAAGACCACAAGCCAACTTACTGCTTCACGTCAACTGGCATGGGTCAGTCCTACTTGAAATCGTGCTTATACAAACTGAGAGTCTGTCCAAGAAAAATCAAGGAAATTATCAGATTAGAAACAGAAAACACTCCATCTTCATAATGCATCTCTCAATGTCCACAATAATATATAGCCCCATTCTTTTCCAGTAAGCATTTGCTTTCCTTAAAAAAATTACCTCTACAAACATTAGTCAACAGTGAACTCCCACAGCAGTTTCAGCTCCAACAAGGTGTCTGGATTTCTGGGAAGGGCATTTGACTTTGAAAAATATCCAGCAAAAACAACACACAGAAGGAGAGAAACAGCAGGAAGTCTATTGAGCAAGAAAGATATCATCCATCCTCTTTTCATTGAAAGAGAAAGGTTAAGGTTGGTTTAAAAAGAATGTGTGAGCAGACAAGAAAAGTATAGTAAGCCATTCCTGTGATAGATGGGTTAAATTTAGTTGTTCCTGCCTGGGTTGGGGGTGAGGGGATTGGACTACATGACCTTGTTGGGTCACTTTTACTGCTATTCTAATAGGAAAAGATGAGGTTATTTCTCAACTGGAAACATTCCATGTTTTTTTTCATTATCTGCTTCAGAAAACCATACACCAGTGAGGTTATCCACAGAAAGCCATTAATACAGATTTGTTGCATTCATGTAAAGCGACTGACTTACACAGACGTGACGTAAAGCTGTGTCTGTCCCAGCAGCAGACATGCACCTTACCTCTTGGATAAAGTCACCTACCCCCAGTTTTGGGTTGGCACATTTCTAGTATCCAGGTTATCTCGGTAGGCTTTTTCTGCAAGGAGATGACTGCAGGCTAAAAATGCCAGTGCAGTGGCAAACAGCTGGAATAAGGATAAGGTAAACCTCTTGTCCCTTGGGAACTCAATGTTATAGGACATTTTACTTACACCAGTCAATGCATACATGGCCTTACTAGCAGATCAGGATCTTTTTTCCTTTGTCAACTAAATAATGTGGAAAAAATCAGTTTAACATTTTCCTCAACTTCTTTTTTTTTCTTTTTCCTTTACTTTTTCTCTGGACAAGCTGTTCAGAAATGGAAGAAAGGTGTGTAGGTTAGATTTTTGATGGAAAGAGTTTATTTTTCAGTGGAGAAAATAATTTTTTTCCAAGTAGCTCTAATTAGTGATGTACAGAAGTGCAGTTCCTGAAGGGAATTGACATGCAGATGATTCTGATATTGATGTGGAATGGGGCAAGGAGTGTAATGATTCAGTGTTGCAATGCATTATGTTGAGAGTGGTAAACTTGGGTTAGATCTTGTGTAGTGGTCAGGTAAGTGATACCACTGAACTGGCCAGGCATGAACACAGCAAACTGCTGGTTCTGGTGCTAATGATATCCCATTTTTTGCCTTGTGTTCTTGTTCAGAGTCTGTTCAGGTGCCTGTTAACCCAAGTTAGTGGCATCCAGCTCATTCCTCCCCTTACACTAGGCTCCCCTATTGCTTTCCCTACTTGTACAGCACCTGCAGTGCAACTAGCAGTCTTAATGATGATGGTTTAAAAAGAAATTAAACAATAGGCAGGAGATATTAACCAGACTTTCTGATCACTACTTACTAGTCTGGATTTGAGATAGTCTAAAGAAAAACAATTTCACTGACCATTTCTGGCCTTGTATCCAATCCTTCCCCAAGTGGTTTGGTATTCAGACATCATCCATAGAGGCACAAACTGCAGAATATCCAACAATAAGTACTAGTCAAGACCTGGATAGGTCTTTGTGTTCTGAAAACTTGACTGTTTGCAGACCTTTCATAACAAGCCCCATTCTCTTGGTATCACAGTTAAAATGGATTTGATATGCAAAATGAACTTTCTGCTGACTGTCTGTGATACTGTTTGATGTTGCATGGAATCAGTTTTGTCCCTAGCCTGTTCAGATTTCAGTTGGGTGAGGGGGAGCTCCATTAATTAGGCATCGTTATCATTTGTGTCTACTGCCTGTAAGACAGGAAACATGCCTACCCAACACAAGATGGGCTGACAAAGGCTGGAGCACAAAGTAGGAACCCCATGGGGCTCTATATGGATGTTACAAGGCACATGCTGGTGTGGAAAGCCCTTTCTACCTGCTATGTTTTTGCTGCTATTGTTATCTGTAATGGCAAGATAAAAGCTTATTGAGGTTTACCACACTATTTTGTGTCCTTTATTTTGCAGTGTAGACATTTCCAAAGGCATTAAGGCCTCTGAGACTATAGCAACCTGTAAAAGAGAACCATTTTCTAAGCTGGCCTGTCTAATGCAGGTAATCTACTGCATTCCTTCAAAGCAGTAAAGAAAATAGCAACAGGACTGAAATTGCCTGTAATTTTCCTCCTAGCATTTTGTAACTGGAGTATTACTATTTTACTTTACCTCTCTCTTTTATGCAGGGGAAGTTTCTGAGGCTTTGGGATCACATTTTTCTAAAAAAGTCTTTCTTTACGTGCTTTAAAACTTCAATATTACCTCAAAGTTTGTAGAGCATCTACCAAACACTTTAATACTAAGTTACAAGTATTTCTTATCTTTACTAGCATTTGTTCCTCTCCCCATCCCAGTAAGCCAGTAGGACAGTGAGACTGTGCAGTCTGACCTAATTTCCTACTTTTGCTGCTTGCTCATTTTAAAATCTACTGTCAGCTAGGAATTTGTCTTACAAGTTCCCCCAGCTCCCAGTCCTCCTTTGCATTTGAGCTGTCTTGTAGTGATTAACCAACTTATAAACACAGGAGGAATTACAACCAATAGTGGGTCTAACCTAAAAAGATGGTAATCTCAAAAGGTTTTGTGATTACTTCATGCCCTGCAAGTTCAACCTCAACAGCTTCCAGGGTTACACATTAATTTCTGTAATGTGTTTTTGAGATATTGTAGGGTTGTTGAGACTTTCAACTTGGTTTATTGCTTTTGCAGCAATAAGTTTCTGAAGATGTTTTCAAAATGTGCAACTTTGGTCCAACTCAGCAACTACTAAGTGATAAAATTTTCGTTCATTCTCACTATTCCTTGCTTTTCTTTGTCTCTGTACTCCCATGACACTAAGCTGTAGATCTCAGAGGACAAAAGGTTAGTTCTAAAAGGTCAGCTACCTTATTGTTGCCTGCCCTTGCAAAATGTTTACTTTTAGTTTCACTGGAGTGTAATCTTCCTTTCCACTGAACACAGCTTTTTAAAACATTTTTATTTCCATTCGCGATCTGATAAAACACTTAATCTTTGTGCAGGATTCTAATACACTGAGTATGCACCAGTGTTTGGGAAGAAGTACAAACACCTTTCATTCTGTGTAACTTTTGTCTTGTTTGACTGAATTACATTTAAGATGGCATTTCTCAGGTTTCAGGTACAAGGCAGACTTTAGGGTACAAGTGTTGTGGTTCCTATGGGGTTCAATGTCTAGTAACATCCCCAGGTACCCAGAGAATAGATTCGAGAGTAAAACCTGATGCTGTCCTTTTAATGAGAAATCTGATAATGAGTAACAATGTGTTGACCTACAAAAATGTTCTGGAACAGCATTAAATACCTCTGGCAGACAGGCTGGCATTAGCATCAAGCCTGGGGTGCAGGACACACGCAGGCATGTTGCCCTATCCTCATATCCTGGCTACTGGCTCCCTGCTTATCAATTAAAAGGTAATTGAACTTGACCTTCCCTCCCTCTCTGAGCATTTCAGAGGCCTGGATCATTGTCAGTCTCTAACCCCTGCTGTTCTCAAAAGCAGAGCCAGCATGGGGGAGAAAATGAATGCTACAAAATGCACGCACTTGCCCATGACCTTAACAAACGCCCCCCCTCCCCCCCTCAAGATGGTTATTGTTTGGCTGCCCTGCAGCTGAGTCGGCAATTTTTGAGCACCAGTTAAGACTGCAGAGGTTACCTGTGACTGTAATAGCCAGAGAACAGGGCCGGTCTGTGAAGCTGCCAGGTCTTTGGACTGCCTCTTATTTCACCTAGCAAAAGAGGGCTCCAGGGGAGGTCTGAACAGTTGCCACAGTGCATATGACTCATTATAATAATAAAGGTTGGCTGGGGCTTGCTTCCAGTCTGTGCTGTAATGAGAGATAGAAGGTTACATTCATCAACAGGATAACAGCCCCTACATTTTCAGCTAGGAGTTTCAATGAATCATTGGTTTGTCTCTGCTCATATGGGATATGGCATTCTAGCAACGGTCATTGGATCAGTTTACTTGAGAAACATTTTATTTTTCAAGAGGGTGTCTGTTCTTGCTAATTACTCTCCCAGCTGGGATGGAAGGATACAGCTCTTAAGATCCTCTTACAATTCAGAGTTAGCAAATGCCAATAGTTGTCAAGTAAATGTAGAGTTAATATCTCCATATTTTATAAAATAACAAGTACAGTTGTTTCCTTTTTTTTTCTTCCCCCACCCTGAATATTTAGTGCTGTAAAGGATTGGATAAAAATATGTAAGCTCTTCTGAAAGCAGACTGGGGCCAGTGCCTCATTTCTTCATCTGAATGCCCACATGAGTAGATGACATAGACAGGTGTTTTCTTGCTTGTTCTCACCCTCTCTGGTCCACTGAAGTGTGTTTCTTTTCTGTTCCGCCACTCTGCTTTGAGAGAAGAGGTGGAGAATGCCCTGTCTCCATTGAAGTATGCAGTCCAGTGGCTCGAGGAGACTCCTGGAGAGGGCAAGGTACTTCTTTGCATCATCCTAGGCTGAGGAGAGCACTGAATGTAGGTCTCCTTTCTAGATGGGCACTTCAACCTCTAGGCAGTCATGGGCTGTCATAGGCAGTCTCTATCACTCTAAGCTGAACATCTGCACCCAAAGAATCAGCCTCTATCTCTGAGCATGACTGTCTCTAAGTATCTTAGTAAAGTCGGGCCTAAGAAACTTCACAGCATCAGTGTTCATGCAACCTAGATCATCACACAAACCTACATTTTTTTGGACATGACAAATGCACTGCTTGGGTACAAAAGCATTATCCTTCCTACCAACTCAGGTCGATAGCAAAGTCCCCGTGAAGCTCTGTGGGCCACAGTCTTATGGAGATCCTCCTGAACCTGCTTTGGCTGTCCCCCAGGGAGGAGCACCACTGACACAACAAGGGAGACAGAGTCTCTGAGCTTTTTACCTCATCCTTAATTCAGCAGTCAATGGGTGGCTCTTCCATCCTGCCAAGTTGATAGAAGTTAATCCCTGCTAGGGAATCATGGGATTTCATTCCCAGGAATCTCCCCAGACTGTCATCCTTTGCCAGCACAACCTGGCCTCACTTGCATACTGAAAGCAGCTGCACATTTTTTTTGTGAGCCACTATTTCACTAACAATGCTTCACACCTTGACATTGCTCTTCATCCACCCACCTCAGAGGACCTGATGATGATGGGAAACACTATTGCCTCGTTCCAGGGATGGGAAAAATGAGGAACCAGGAAATTCAGCTTGCTTTTGCTATAATTCAGAGCTGTCAGTAATACAGCATTGCAGCAAACAGCTAGGTGAATGTTTCACTACTTGGAGTCCATTGGAGAGGGCTAACTATATGTTCTATAGCTAGACGAACAGCAGAGCATGTTGGAGAAATGGACACTCTGGGGCCACAATTTATACACCCCAAAATATCTGTCAGCAGACCTGGAGGATAGGGAGGAGAAAAGAGGGGAAGAAAAGCAGGAAATAAGCTTCTTGAATTGTGCTTAAAGTTCTTTCTTATTTTTCCTGCAATTGGGAAATCAGCTACGTGTACCTTTTTTTTTCCATAAGATGTTTCTGTGTATAGCGTGTTTCCTCTTGGAAAAACTGACTGAATCTTAGGGACTCCAAGAAGCAAGTATGTAGAAAGACATTAAGAGAAGGTTGAAGAAACCAGTGCGATGGGGCTGGTCCAAGAGCTCATATGGTTCTTGTATCAGTGGTCGTGTTTGGGGTTTCTCGCAGAGCCCTGCTAATCTCACTCTGGCTCTCTGAAAAAAAAAGTATGTATCACAAAAACACAGTGTGCTCGTACTTGATACAGCACATATTGCTTCCATTTGTCTCCTTGAAAGAGACTGCATATCTTTACCTGCCGTTTGTCTTCTCCGTGGGCTGAAGTATGTCTGCGCTCAGAGGAGCTTGCCTTAGTTGTGACTACAGTGCCTGCCGGTTGGGTCTGCTCTTTCTTCCCAGCGGGCTGCAAGGCAGGACAAGTCAGCTGAACTTGGCACGTGAACAAAAGCCGTTTGGTGACGGTAAGAAAAACAACTGCTCCATGGTTTGGAAGCTGTTGCTGGATCGCACGGTGAATCAGAGCATGTCCCTTACTGCTTCACAACAGCTCTGCTCCTGAGAGCACAGCTTTGCGGTGGGGCCAAAGTCAAGCCTCGTAGCATATGGATTTTCATCTTACAATAACAGCTTCGTTTTCTAGACGTGAAGTATATGTCCTCCAGTAATACGTGATGAAATGTAAATGGTACGTGTTCTGTATCTAGCCGTGTCGCCCATGCTGGCAGTCTCTCCCTGGGAGCCTCAAGAGCCCCACACACCCATGACATTTATGTTTTCTCATAAATCCCCTGACAAAGCCATGCTTGAAGCCACAAATTTCACCTACAAGCAACCAGCAGTTTGCATGATGACAGAACTTTGTGGCAATTAACCAGGGGAAAATATGTCAAAAGACGTTGAGGGGATAAAAAATAACAAAACAGAAAAAAAAACCCTCATGAGAATGAACAGACTAACTTGTCCTGAGACCCAGGGCTTCCTGACCTCAGACCCAGGCCACTTCATCTCTTGCACAGCATCGCTGCTGCGTGCCAGCACCCGTCCCACTGGTGAGGCTGTGTGCCGGTGCACAACCTAGAGCTGGCTCTGCTCTCCTCCCAGCACCTCTGGGGCAGCAGCCAGCAGCTGTCTCAGGGGACAGGGGAGGCTCTGGTTTCTTGCCCAGCGAGGCCTCAGACGGGAGGGTGGCCTGGCGTGGAAGCAGGAGTGCCGCCAAGGCAGGAGCTTGTGCTTTTGGCTTGGGATGCCACCAAAAGACAGCTTGAGGCACAGGGCGGGCAGACACATACAAGGGCTGGGCTTGGTGTATCTGTATGGGATAAGAAGGTGCTGGTGGAGGAAGGAAGGAAAGGAGTCTGGTTGGACTTGGCTCGATGTTAGGGTGGGCGGCACAAGAGTGGAGCAAAGGGACTGGGACATGCTTCATCCTGAGGTGTGACCAGAGGTAAGGCCATGATTGTGGATGCTGAAAAGCTGCTAGCAGAGGAATTTTCCTAGGTTCTCACAATATTCTGTGAGAACCCTGCCTTTCTCACACGTGTTATGAGAAACGGTAGGACGGTTTTGTAAACTAGACTAGCACATGGTGTTTCGATAAGTTTTGTTTATGGTACATTGTAAAAATATTTTGAAATAGGTGCTGTAGGACTTTAACCAATCACCCTAGGAGATGTGTGATTGCTGACCAATCGCCCTATGGGGCTGGGGTATAAAAATGGGGTTGTAAATTAATAAAGGAGCTTCTTTTGCCTGCTCTTGCTGAACTTATATGTTGCTGCGTCTCTCCGCTCCCGGCATAAACAGCGACATTTGGTGACCCGCGACGTGTCTGACCCGCACCAGCCGAAGCCGAGCAGCTCTCGGGAGGTACGCAACCCCCCCCCCTCCTTATCCCCCGCAGCTCCGAGGTTCGCGGCCGGGACCAGTCCAGGCACCGGGGTATTAGAAAAGCCCTGCCGAGATGGGGACTTGCGACTTGAAAGAAAGCGTGGTGCTGTTGGCCTGGAAGAATTTCCTGGCTACCAAAAAGAGCGCTGTTCCGGAGGACGCCCTCCGCGCTCTTTTGCAATGGGCAGCTGAGCACCAGTTTCTCCTGAGCTCTGACACCGCCTTTGATTTAGAGCTGTGGCGGCAGCTGGGCACCAGGCTCGGTCGTGAGCTCCCCGACGGGGACGACACGCTGCCAGACTTGATTCGCACTTGGAGAGCTGTATTTGCTGTGCTTCTAAAGTCTGAAACTGGCGACGGGGGAGGGGTGCCGGCTTCAGAAGGGGACGCCGCTAAGGGGGACGCTGCTGAACTCAGTGTAGCAGCCGACGGCAACCGCACCGAGGAGCCGTCTCCGGCCCCACAGGACCCGGTGCCGGTCCTACAGCCCATTCAGGGGCAAGACACCTGGCCCCGGGATTATGTTCCCCCCAAATACCCGACGCCTGCAGAGCAGCTCGCGGGAACGCTTAAGCAGAGCGATGGCTCGGAGCGCCCCTCGCTCCTTAGCCCAGCGGCTCTGGTCTCCTCCGCGCCGCTCCCTTCGGCAAATATAACAGTGCCGGTCGTTCCCACGGCCTCTACGGTTGTCCGGCCCGGTTTAACGGTGACCTGGAGCTCCACGGCGGCACCCAGGTTTTCTACGCGCGCGCCCGCTGCGTTCACGCCACCCTGGAGTTTTCCACGAGCGCCCGCGGCGCCCGGCAGCCCCGCGCATGCGCCCTTCTCTGGGGGTTTTCATGCGCAGGCGCAGCCGCACATGATGGACCTGTTAACGCAACGGCTGGCAGGGATGGATGAACATCTGCTGAGGCTATCTCAGCAGCTCGCGGAATTGCCCGAGGTGCTCCTGCGGGCGATCGCTGAGAGAGCCGTGCCGGGCCGACCCGGGCCGGAAGTGCCGGCTCCGGGAATTCCGAACGCGGAAGTGCCGCCGGCTCCCGCGGCGGAACCGGCAGCGGCGGAGCAAACGGCGGCCCCGGTGGAGGCGGAGACGGCAGCTCCGGCGCCGCCGGCCGAGCTGACGGCCCCGACTCCAGCGGCGGAGGCGGCTCCGTCACAAGATCCGCCTGCGCCGCCGGCGGCGCCCCAAACTGCGCCGCCCCAGCCGGCTGCCTTGCTGCCCCCTGCGCAACCGACCGCAGCCCCCACCGCCGTACCGCCCTCCAGCCCGGCACCCGTGCCCTGCCCGCCTCCATTGTTCGTGCTGGGGTCCTCCGGGAAACCCCTGCCTGACGGTTCGGGCAGTGACACAGAGGGCACGCCTGCCTCAAGGTGGAAGGCTGTGGTAGCCGAACAACGGAAGAAGCGGTTGCTGCAGGGCCATCCTTGGACACTCCCAGACTGTACTGTAACTGTCCGTCCAAGAAACAGCAGGCGTTTCTGGGAGTCGGTTAAATTGCGGGCTCTGGAGGAGCGCAACTGGGATCTCTTAGACAAACTGGGACTGCCAGAAACGTCAGGGGAATTTATGCGGGATCAGGAGACTGCTGTAACACCTCAAAAGGGTGTGCCACCAACTCAAGGTGATAGTAACCCCCCGCAAGGGGATGTCCAAGCCTATCCTGTGTTTAAGGCTGCCCCAAATTCAGGTCAACATGATAGACATGACGTTTTTGCTTGGAAGGTTGTACAAGATTTACAATCCAAAGTGGCACAGTATGGGCTTAATTCTCCTGAACTCATGCAACTTCTTAGAGTGCTGAATGCTGATCTGCTTATTCCATTTGATATTAAGCACTTAGCTCAGATTATACTTAAACCTGTACAACTTGAATTTTTTGAGACTACCTGGAGAAAGATGTCTGAGAAGGCTGCACTACAAAATAGGCAATTGCCTTCCACTGACATTAGACATGATGTTGAAGTAGATGCCCTTATGGGACTTGATAATTACTCTAATCCTGATTTCCAGGCCACCTGGCCCACTCAAGTCATAGAGCAAGCTCAAAAGGTTGGCATGGCAGCTCTATTTAAGACCATGAACACGGCTACTCCCGACACATCGTATACAAAAATACACCAGGGGCAGACAGAGCCATTTTTAAGCTTTGTAGAAAGGGTTGCTGCCGCCCTTGAGAAGCAGGTTGCAGATGACTCATTGAGGCAGATGTTGCGCACGCAATTCGCAAGAGATAATGCCAACGATGAGTGTAGAAAAATCATCAATGCTCTACCAGGGGAGCCTACACTCACAGATATGATTGAAGCCTGTGCTAAGGTGGAGTCTGTAAGCCATAAAAGGTCTGCTTTGGCTGCGTTTCTGCCGTCTGTTCACGCATCTTCTGATCGTGAACCGAAGCAGCCCAAAGCTGGGAGCAAACGGAAAAGGGCTAAATCAAGGCAAAAGGAAAACGCAGGGACCCCCCAGTGCAAGAGGTGTGGTAGGCCAGGTCATCGTGCAGAATACTGCAGATCTCTGCGCCATGCCGACGGTCGGCCTCTGTCGGGAAACTCACACCGGGGTGCAAAAAGGGGGAATTGCTCTCCGATGCAGGTGATCCCCCAGGGAATGGCACAGACACAGGCCTACCCAGCCACCTTACAGACGGCAGCCCAGGATCAGCCGGGGCCGACGTCTACACCACAACAACAGTCGTCCTAGATTCTAGTCGTATTTATAAGGTCCCTTTGAATGCATATGGACCCCTAGGTCAGGGACTCAGTGCAATGCTCGTGGGAAAACCTCGTGTTACCCACCGAGGGATCTTTGTGCACCCAGAAGCTATTGATGATGACTTTACAGGTCAGATTCATGCTATGGTTTCCACACCCAATCCCCCTGTTACTATCCCTGAAAAGACTTGCATTGCTCAATTAATGCCTTTTAAGTCATGTGTCCCCAGGACAGAACAACAAGTTCGCAACGATAGCGGCAGTGGACCTACAGGACTTCCTCAGATCTTCTGGACTGCAGACATCTCTAGCCAAAGGCCACAGATGACATGTACCCTAGTCCTGCCAAACGCTTGTCCGCCCCAGACTCAGCTTCGAGGTTTGATCGATACGGGTGCTGATGTAACGATTGTCTCCTTCTCTGCGTGGCCTCCTTCATGGCCTTTAGCCCCCGTGGGATCGGCCATTTCAGGGTTAGGAGGAACCGCACAGAGCTATTTAAGCGAACGACCTGTAATGGTAAAAGACCCAGAGGGACACACAGCTACAATTCGGCCTTATGTTACTAATGCTCCAGTCAACCTCTGGGGGCGAGACGTGCTGGCAGCTTGGGGGGTACGAATTGGGACAAATTTTTGATAGGGGTCACTGTGCGGAAGGGCGCACAGTTTCCTACGCTGCCTTTGCGGTGGCTGACTAACAAACCGATAATGGTCCTGCCTACGCCTCACAGAAGGCGCGGCAGTTCTTGCACCTATGGGGTGTAGACCACACTTTTGGTATTCCACATTCTCCTACCGGCCAAGCTATTGTTGAACGCGCTCATGGTACTTTGAAGCGTGTTTTGGAAAAACAGAAAGGGGGAATGCATGGAGAAACCCCACAGAGCCGACTAGAAAAAGCTTTGTATACAATCAATCATCTCACAGTGCCACCAAATTCAAATAATCCTGTTATTCTGAATCATTTTCTCTCATTGCAGTCGTCAGGCGAGACGCACCTGCCTCGGGCAAAAGTCTGGGTACGGGATCTGCTCACCAACACTTGGGAAGGCCCGCATGAGCTTATTGCTTGGGGTCGTGGGTATGCTTGCGTTTCCACAGATACTGGGGTACGGTGGCTACCTGCAAGATGCGTTCGCCCTGACCTGCGGCACCAGAGACAGAACAGGCAACCTCCAAATGCTGACCAGAATGCAGATCATCAACCAAATGATCCTTCTGGTGATGACCAGGATACCGACCATCAGGCAGATGGTCCTTCCACAAGCAGAGACTGGGATGGTCCTTCCACAAGCAGAGACTGAACTTTAAGTTTCTTTTGTTATGGAGTCAGAAATTTAAGGCCCTTAAGGCTATATTAGAATTAATAACTGATGTAAATTTCTATTTAAGATTAATACCTGATAGAATTGTTATATAGAATTTTGTTTGCTAGATGTATTTCCTATGGCATCACTGGAGACTCTCTGCCCATTTTAAGGCAGCATCTGATTTGGGCTCTGTCTGGTAACTGGCCATTACCAGACCGACCCCTTATCAGCATCCGATTTAGGCTCTGTTTGGTAACTGGCCATTACCAAGCAGATCCCTTATGCTGCGTTTGTTCTCCCTTCTGCAAGACTACCTGCAGAGGTTGACAAACGATACCTTTTTGGTCTTTAAACAAAAAGGGGGAATTGTGGATGCTGAAAAGCTGCTAGCAGAGGAATTTTCCTAGGTTCTCACAATATTCTGTGAGAACCCTGCCTTTCTCACACGTGTTATGAGAAACGGTAGGACGGTTTTGTAAACTAGACTAGCACATGGTGTTTCGATAAGTTTTGTTTATGGTACATTGTAAAAATATTTTGAAATAGGTGCTGTAGGACTTTAACCAATCACCCTAGGAGATGTGTGATTGCTGACCAATCGCCCTATGGGGCTGGGGTATAAAAATGGGGTTGTAAATTAATAAAGGAGCTTCTTTTGCCTGCTCTTGCTGAACTTATATGTTGCTGCGTCTCTCCGCTCCCGGCATAAACAGCGACACATGATCACTGCTGTTTGAGTTGTCCATGGTTTCTTTGGGCACTTAGATCTAGGGAGGCACTCCACTCCTGGAGGCCTGAAGCCAAAGCCACCGAGTTCTAGAAACCCTAGTGATGTCAGCAAGATCTGGACTTGCCCATGCACTCAGACTGGCCTGAACTGAGCAAAGAGAAAGGTTTCTTACCTCTTCCGATCTCCCTGTTCCACCTCCAGCTGCCCATAGAATCATAGAATGTTAGGGGTTGGATACGCCTCTCTGCTCAGCTAAAGAGCTAATCTGTTTTCTGAGGAAGATGAATTGTGTCTGTATTTCCTCCTGCTGCCTGGACTGGAGGAGTCAACAGATACCAGCAGAGCCCGGAGGCGGGGCTGGCAGGAGGGCTCATCTCTCAGCACATGAATATCATTGCTGTAGCTCTTGGCGACTGACAAACTCTGAGAATGTAATGACTGAAGCAACTACCTGCAGAACACAGAAGTATAGCACCAGTTAAGAAACCTGTGCATTATGGACTGTGAAATATTATAGGGTGAATGCATTCTTCCCAGACCTCTGGCTTTCCAGAGTAGCACCACAAGCTCCCTATCCAGCCCGCCCACAGTGTCTGTCTCTCTCCCTATCCCAAGTGCTGGCTGCAATTCACTTTTTCTTCGTTTGCAGAATTTGTTTTCCATTCTCTACTTGCTGCATGATTCTTTTATCATATTTGAAGAGCTTTTCCCTGAAAATTTGTTGCGCACTTTTTCACGTTCAAGTGGAACTAAAAGTCTAAAACACAAACCAAGGCACACATAGTTTGCCTTTGTATTTTATTTAGATCAATAACATATAATGAATAAAATATCTTTTATTATTATATTATATATATCTTTTATTAGTAGTAGTACTTTGACAGCTAAAGGACAGTCTGTCTTAATGTGAGGAAGAATTGTAAGCTAAATTGGCATAGATGAGCTATTGTACAGCTTCCAGAGAATCTTGGGAAAAAACCATTTCTTTCTGAAAACTCAGTTTTACATTATAACTCTGAACAAAGGTTTCTACTTCTGGAAATGATTTGCTAGTCAAAGAAAGCGGGACATTCATTAATAAATGTAAATGTTGATTTAGAAAATATTGTATGAGTAGAGTTAGAGAAAACTGTGCTGTATTGTAGTCTCAGACACTTTTTCCCTTTTTTTCCCCCAGAGTATTTTTAATGAGAACTGACTTTTTTTTGTTTTTATGAGTTTTTATCTCAGAGTTAATTATAACATTAAAATCTGTCCAAAATCAGTAATAAGGTATTTGCACTGCTTGCTGAGTGGACAGGAGAATGAATTGCAACTTCAGTTCTTTCATAGCTGATTCATACAACAGAAGAGAATGAATCTTTTATACACAACTGCCTTCTGGTATTTCGAAAGAATACATATTTTGAAACAGCTGAGATTGCAGTTACTGCTCAGATACAAGTGAAAAACATTCTATCTACGTGTTAATGTTTTATTCATGACAGCATGTAATATTAATGCAAAATACTTCTACTTCTCAGTTAGAAACCCCGTTATCAGTTTGTGATGTTTCAGCTATTTCAGATGCCAAGACGTGAGAGAATGTGTGATTCTAAGCAGTGAGTCAGCTGTTCTGCAGCTAAGGAGTATGGCTGGAATAACACCTCATTTGACTAGTTTTCCTAATTATTTTTGTGTAAAACCTATTCCCTTTCATGCCCACAGGAATTCAGGAGAGAAGCTGACAATAACTCCTGGGGAGAATTACTATTTTTTGTAGTTAGACCTGCAGAGACAGTGATTCTTTATCTAGAACCCAGCAGAAACCCAATGCATATCAAATCCCAACATTGTCTAATTTTCCAGTAGTTGACTGTAGTTGGAATTGCTCTTAGGCTTGACTTACCACATAGATTCTTCTGTATGCTCAGAGCACGCATATAGCTTGCTTTATAGTTAGCTTAGTGCTGATTCTTGGTATTCATTTCAGCAATTTGAAGTCCTATCTTGAGTTACAAGTCAGTCTTGGTCAGAATTCTTTCTCAAATTAAAAATATGCTTTACAAATGCAACTGTGAACCAGCACAAATTTTTCTAGATATTCTAGATACTGTTTTTTTCCCCAGCTTCAAACTAGGGGAATGCATTTTGTAGTGAATAATTACATTCCTATACCATGAAAATTAACATGAACTTTGTTATTAATATCAACAGGGGTGGAACCAAACCTGTAGCAAAATACATACTGCATCAGTAGTACAGTAGTGTATAATAGAGCAATTCCTTCCACACTTTAATGAATAAAGGGTAGGACTTTGCATTTAACTGCCCCTTCATCTTAATTTGAAAGGCATTGTATTTCAGGTTGATATGTAATGGATGCTGTAGCTCCGTTCCCCCCTTTGCCAGTTAATGCAAGAAGGCAGAGAAGTCCTAAGGGTGGAGGGAGCTCACTGGTAGCTAAGTTGCACTGAAGTCATCATTCTGCAACCTGCTCCAAGAACAGGGAATCGTCCCTGAAAAAAAGCACAGAGAGGTGTCATTAGCTCTAAGCAGGAACAACATGGAAATGAGGACATGCCATGGGCTGTCTCAGTGGTTTAGATTCTATTGCAAGGTATTTTATGTTTTGTAACAGCAAAACCAAGGACAGTCCTATTTCCTAAATGGTGACTTGTGCATTTCCACGTGTGCATCCCCACATCCGTGGGGATGAGAGCCTTGGAAAAGCCCAGCCACCTGCTGGTATGTGTAAGGCTGGTTCCAGTCCAAGCCATCCAGTCTATCTGGACACAGGGCAGTAGCTGCACTGATGGGGTGCCCCTTCTGCAGCTGTCCTCTAACAGTGTAACTCCCTGAACATCAGGAATTGAAGAAAGACCATGTTAAACCTGCTTGTGAGACAGACACATAGGAAGTCCCTCTGCCTTTAGCCAGCTGTCTTCCTCCCTTGTCCTCACCCTCATCCCTCTTGGAAAACCTGCCACCCCAACATGCACCCAGGAAAAGGACCATCCTCACTGGAAGTAGTTTAAGCACAAGTTTTTTTTCACATTTCACCTGTGTCCAACAAGAACAAGTAGTGATGGGCTTTAGGATGGTGTGAACAGAAACTTCCTCTCAGGATATAGTTTCAGTCTGGCTTGAACTAGAAACGATTTCTAGGCAGCTGGATAAACTCACCCTGCACTATGGAGCATCAGTGCGTGAGGCACTCAGGCACAGCCCATCCTAGGCTCTTACCCCCACAGCTTCTAGCTAGAAGCTAGAAAATGTTCTTTGTTAGTATTTTTCTTTCTCATTTGGTGGAGATTCCTCTAATTTGTTCTGTAAGAAAACATGACTAATGGATTTGTAAGGTGAGACTTTTTGTTTGCTTGTTTCTGAGAATTTAGCAAGACTGTGTTAAAGGTAAGTTGTGGTTCAGCCACAGAAACACACTTCCAGGATGTTTCAGGCAAATGAGAGCAGTTCTTTTCAAAGTTCCTCAATATTTTAGGGAGAAAGGAAAAGTGCTTGGGTGTAGCATAAGGAACGAGTGGAAATGCATTACCTCTGTCTGGAATAGATAATTTCCTTTTCTTCCTATGAATAAGATGGCATTAAGCCTTTAAATGTGCATTTGAATACCCGGCAGTGGCAGTATCCCCTTCGAGTTGGCAAGCAGTGAGTGCATTACCCTACAGCCTGCTGGTGCGGGAGGCACTGGCAGGAGCGAAGAGAGAAGCAAAGCTGGTGGCTGGTGGGATCAGGGCCCCATTTCCTTCCTGGCCTGGGGACCCATTCCAGCCATACCACGCTGAAGTGCTGCAGGTAGCACAGGGCAAATAACTCCGGGCTCTGAGCAAGAAAGCAAATATATAAAAATGACCATGAAAATTGCCCAACTGGTTAAAACTGGTTCCAGACAGGAACTGAGGTCCTACCTTGAAATACTTAAATCCCATTTGGATGGCATAGATTTACATTCCAGATGAAGAATTAATGGCTTTTGCACAATATCCTCAACAGAGATGCCCCAGCATACCAACCTCTGTGGTTTTGGTAGGTGGAATTTGTAATTCCTCCAGGAGCTGCATTCTTCTAAGTTTTACTTCTATTTTTGGGCTGACTACTTGCTTTATTTAGAAAAAAAAACAACAAATGTGCTCTTGTCAAACTGTAGAGACTATATGAGTCATCTATACAATAACACTAAACTATCTTTCTCTGTTATGGTGCAGTTCATCATCATCACAAAGGGATTTATAGAAAACAAACATAGCTGACAGAGTCTGCTCTTAAGCTTCCTGTGTTTAATCCTTGTGCATGTTTAGCCAGCTGAACAATGTATTGTTGAAAAATGGATTGTTACAAAAATGTTGGGTGTTGCAGTAGCTCCAAAGTCTCATTTTTTTCTGCTAATAAAAATGAATGTCATTCCTCTGAAATGTTTTTGGCTGCCTATCTATAGTCATCAGCCTGCATAATAATTGTGTGAATGCTAATGACTATCCTGAAACTTTGATGAATAAAAATTTTTTAAGGCTGTTAAAGCTGCCTTGTAGGCAGTAGTGCTCATTTAAATTCCTTAAAACACATCCCTCATAAATGGGCTCCAGCCTCAGACAAAACAGAATATAGAAATTTATGATACAGAAACACAGTGAAGCAAAATATAATCAGCTTCTTGTGCAGATACACAGCTTACTAGCAGTGCTTCCCAAGTGGGAACTGTTTACTTCACAGTTTTTCCCCATTACCTTTTTATTGTTTACCTAGTTTGTGTTATTGACAAAAAGTTTTGAATCATCTGGTTTCTTAAGGAAATCTCTGTAGTTGCAGGCTTTTTTAAAAACTGGTTCTCACACACTGTTAACAAGAATTGCATTTTTTAAATGGGGGTTCCAGTTCCTGCTGAAAGGCAGTAGGAGTGGAGTGCTGAGTTCCTTTAGGCATTTAGGGCCTGCAAAACTCACTCATAAGGAAAGACCTCTAACGAGCTGCTCCTTTCTCTTAAGCTCTGCTCTGTGATCCCTCCTGTGTGAGCTGGCAGCAGGTAATTATGTCCCCTCACAGGCACCATTTGCTAGGCTAAACAAGCCCATCCTTCTTTCTCCTTTCCTAAAAAGTTGGCATTTTTTCTCCTGGTTGCCCTCACAGCCACTTGATGCACCAGTTACACCTGGAGCATGGGTGGGAAGACCTGTGCCTGGTATTCCTGGGGAGCTTTCATCCATCTCACCACTCTTCCCTGTCAGGTACCTGGTCTAACACGCCCTACCATCATGCTTGCTTCCTATATATTCAGGCTTCCTCTCTTGTCCCCAGTTTAAGGAAGCCCTTGGCCCCAGATTTGTGGCATTTATAGAAGCAAGCTCAGACACCTAGTCTAGCGTGTAGCCTGAAACGTGGCTCTCTTAGCCTTCCCATAAAAGTTGTTCCGCTGCCCTGAGGGCTCTGACGCTCATTCAGGTAAAGAGAGAGAAGGCCTCCTTCCTGGTGGTTCAAGACGTTGTCTCAGAAACTGCAGGGCTACAGTCCCTGCTTCAATGCACTGTGCCCATGGAACTTTGCTACACAATATTTAGGTGTGTTAAGTATTGAGCTGTTTTGAGATGAGGCAGCAACTGAAAGGAGTTTAAGTGGCAGGTACATGCTGGATGTAGGCAGCCTAGCTAAAGTTTGAACTTTTATCATGTATCTTTACACCGCGACAAGACTACGAGGGAGCCTAATCCCCGTACCACGGGAATACTTCCTGTGTTGCACCACGGGTTGGTTAATTGAGGATTGAAAAGGAATGATGAATAACATCCAGATCTTCAAGTATATTTAGGTGCTCTGTTCCCAGGGACAAATAGAAGGCTGCCAGTATGACAGGAGACAGTGCAATGGTATGGCATTATGCAACTAAAGCTGTAAGAAAATGCATACGCATGTGGGAGGATGAGTGAAGGTTGCCCAGGCAATCTTATTTCTGGCATTTCCTATATTTTCTGCACTTGACTTTGCAACCTACACATTCACTCATCATAACTTTCTGTTGTAGTATGTAGGCATGACTTGAATTTACATCCTCTTGCTAAAGAAGTTGTATTAGAAATGTAAAGCTTCTAGAATTTTTACACTTTAGAACAAGGTCAGCTCAAGCCATGTTCAATGAGGACTTGTGGCATCCTGGCTGGCCCCCCCTGAGCAGGGCAGAAGACGTGACGTTCTTCCACCAGAAGACGTGTGGAGCCAGTTGCTGCCTGCACAGAGGTGACTGCCGAGATCCAGAGAGGTGGCAACCAAAGTGCTGCCTTCCCTGTCTGTAGTTTCAGGGACATGACTTCTGTGGGACGACTGATGAAGTGAAAGGATCTGCAGAGGTTAGACTTGCAGATGGTATATGCAAAAAGCTCTTTATTTGCTTAGCGACTGAGAGAAGCTGTACCAGCCCCAGCACTCCTCTGCTGGTGTAAGCATTGTCCTATGGTTTGCCTGGCACAGCAGGACTTCTCAGTGACTTTTCCTAACATGACCCGGGCGTTAGCCTCTTGATGAACTGGCTCTGTTGTAACACATAGTGAGATGTAGACAGGCTGACAGTGGCACTTTAGTGTCACGGTTTTTAGAGGGCTTAATAGAGATCCTGAGGCATTCCTACAATGGAAAACAAAAATTCTGCTAAGCTTGCTCATATACAGTTTTGAATGAAGCAGTAGAACTTGTATTAATGCAAGAGATTCCCTCACTGGGACTCCCCCCACCCCCCCCCAACCCTTTCCAGATCAAACTGGCATTCTGTGTGCAGAAAAACTACTTGTACTGCAGGGGCCACAAACCAGCACAAAAAACCCCACTGGCAGCAGATGGGCAGCTCTGAATGGAAAAGAAAACCTTGAGCTTTTCACTTCTTGGATTAGAATTTGAGAGTGTTACATAAGGAGGAAACGGGGGGGGGGGGGGGGGGGGAAATTGCAGTCTTAAGAGGAGATAAAATCTGTTTAAAATGCAGACTAATATAATTGCAGAACATTACTCAGGCTTTCTTGTGGAGAGAAAAAACCCGTCTGCTATTGTGCTGCTATAGAAACCACATAGGATCTGTGGGTAGGTGAGGGTGCATGGAGCATGTCCCTCCCTCCCCCTTTTCTCTGCTCTGGAATGAAGATCCTATCTTGCTCCATAAGCTTGGCCTTTGCGGCCAGGAGATCTCTCCCAGTACAGAGAGAAGTTGTTTTCCTGTTTTTGTAGTTTCTTTTAATATCTCTGTTCTCTCCCTCTTTTGTTTTGCTCTTGGAAGGTGATGCAGGGTTGTGTCAAAGGAGGGGGTAGACTCCGGTCTTCTCTGGCTTTTCACAGGGTTTGGGCCTCTTGGCTCTATGTGTTGGGAACATGGGACATATGTACTGTGCCATGAACAAAAAGCTTTCTTGTATTTACTGCTGTAAAGCCAAAGGGAGAATTCACAGTGCTTTGGAAAGTAAATACTTATCTGGAATGAGCTGACATTGCCTGTTTGTGAACACCATGTCCACACCACTTGTTTCTCTGAGGACATGTGTTAGAAGTTAATTACCAAAGCACCAGGTAACAAAGAAGTGTTCATTCTCCGGCTGTCGACGGAAGTGTCTTTATGGAAGGTGTAAGCTGCATGTAAATTTACCTTCTGAACACTGGCACCAAATAAACTATAGAAATGCACCCCTGACGTGTGGGAGTGCGCATTCACACCAGCTCCAGCCCGTGACCATCTGAGCAAAGACCTGGTCTCTGTCAGGAATCATTCCCACACAACTGAGAGGAGGACATAAGAAATTTTGTATTGAAAAGACTCGGGGATGAGAAAGCCTGTCCATTAATACTTAAGAGACTGGTGCAAAATTTGAGGAGATTAGTTTACAGCTGCTTATGAATGTTATGCTGGCATAAAGTACTGTAAAAATACATTTTCTCATAATTTATAAATGTATGCTCCTTCTTCATACAGCAATAATTTTATTTTTTGTCCCAGTGTGTTCCTATATCAATTGTCTCAGTGGCTCAATTATGTATTTTACAAGAAATCTCAGTTTTTCCAGGAGTTCCACTTTTCAGGCTGGCTGATTGTTTTCCTTTTGGTGTTCTGAGAGAGAGGGAGAATATCCCATCCTCCAGTTATTTTAGTACTTTCATCCAGTCTCCTTTATAAAAAGTTTGTTGAGGTGAAGCCTCATTTTCATCACTCTTTCTCATTTCCCCTTTTCTACCGTACCCCTTTACGTGTTGGAGACACCATTGCCGCACACATTGCTGTATGTTAGGCCTAAATACATGTTTATGGACTGCTGTTAGAATATTCTCTGTAGGCCTCTAGAAGGGACATCTTGGTCACCCTGTCTCATTGCCACTGCAGTCAACCACACCATGGAATCCCTTCTATAAACTCCTCCAGCTCCATTGAAAACAAGTTAAGACTTGATTCTGCTCCTGCCACTCTTGTTGGAGGGCTGTTCTGGTGTTTAGCTGGACAGACTGCAGAGTTGAGCTTACACCCACCCGCTAGTTCTCATGTTGATGTTGTCCCTTAGTTTTAACTTTCCTGGCTCTCCCATTTCCCAAGCCCCAGTTCCTTTGTTTGGCCACATGGAATACACCAACTGTTTTTATTCTCCTCTGAAATAGGCTGCCTGGTCCCTGGCCGTCATAGTGGCTTTTGTCCATACTTGTTCCACTTCAATTTACTCGAGAGGCTGACAGAATCACACATTGTACTGCAGATCCTCTCTGAAGTTACTTATCTGACACTGCTGGGTTTATGTTTCCCTTTTTACATAGCTCCTACTCATCTTGTGATTAACTAGTATTTCTTTTCCAAGTGCTGATCTCATAGTCAAGGGAAGAAATTTTCATGATTAATCTCTGCATGCCGTTAATATTATTGAATTTGATTTTATTTTCATTAATCCAATTATAAGAGGCATGCAGTTTCTCTGGTATACTATTCCCACCCTTGTTTGAACTGGTCTCCCAGCTCTGCCAACAGCAGATTTCATTAGCATGCTTGTGTTCTCGATGACACTACTATAATGAAAATATGAGCCTTGATGAATTCCACAGAGCAACTTCCTTTGGTCTGACACTTCCTATTAAAAAAACCCACCCCTCTGTCATTGTCTTCTGATCCCCACATTCTTCTGCTTAAACAGTCATTTCATGTCTGGACAGTATCAGGTGTTATTGACCCCAAATAGATCACATCTACCACTTCCCTTTCTTTAAGAAAAAGTTATATCAGGGAAAGGTATCGTGCTGAAGCAACATCTCATGTAACTGCATACTTCATTTTATCCTATTTATTCCCATATCTTTAATTATTCTTTATTTCAAAATTTGTCCAAAATATTGTAAATGCTTTCCCTCGCTTTCTTTAATGCAAGTATTCCAGATTGATCTGAATGTTACAGTAAAACTTCTTGCTCCTTTCACCATCATCTTCACACACCTGGCTTGCCTACACTCTATGAGATCTTTTGTCCCCACTGCAGTAATTATCTGTGACTTTCTTCCTGTTACTCATCTTCCTTCTGCTCCCATCTTTCACATGATCTGCTTTATTAAAAATGGGAGCAAAATGCTTATTGCTTTTGTAAATATTGCAAGACTTCCTTCGACCCATATGCCCTTCTCACTGCCTGACAGCCCTGTTTCTTTTTCCCTGGTGGAAGTAACTGCTTCTAGCAGCCATTATTTATTTTCTGTATTTCCTCATCTTGAAGACAAAACTTTCTTGGGTCAGCGATCCTCTTCACTGTAGGTTTTCTGTTTCCAGTGACCTTAGTTACCAAGCTGCCAGGAGATCCGTGAAACCCTTTCCCTTTGCTTGAGATGCATTGTCCAGGTCGTTTCTGCTGCTCTGGCAGCCCTTCTTTTTACTCAAGTCCCTGAGGCTTTTTCTAATTAGGTCTATTTCTCTTTTGACTTAAGAGTGCCTTGTTATAAACCTATGTTTTACCGATCTATTTATTTTAAACTGTAACTATGAAACATTTTCTCCCCCTATGACTTCAGTAGCTTTACATACCCTCACTACTGACAAAGCTAAACTCTCATCACCTCCTGTTGGTCTGGAGGCTGGCAAAGGGAGCTGTTCCTCTGTGGCACCACACACTGCCCAGCCCCGGGCATCATTCGTAGTGCCCTCTCTCACCTTTTGAGCTGGGAAAGCAGCAGCTACTGCAGGAGCAGCCCTTTGTATTCCAGACACCTTTTTCCATATGCAAACATAGTTTTGCAGCTTGTGTAAAGCTCTGCACAAACGCGTGTTTGCTGCAGCGGTGACCGTCTCTGGCCAGTGTCACCATCAGGCTCCCAGTTCTACCCTCAGCTCTCTTTTAACACTTTGCCTGCTGTGGTTCAGAGACAAACATTTTGGGTCCATTCCTTCTTTATGCATAATCAGCATTCAGTGTTACCCATTGGCCTTCACTATGAGCTCTGTCTTTCCTGGGTACAGGAGAGTGATTTTACCCTGCTCTGTCTCCTCTCTCCCAGCAGGTTTTTTTTGGCGCAGGGGCAGGTTCGATACCTCCATTTTGGTGCTTATGCCAGCGTGCCTTTTGAGGGCTTTGCGCTGCCCACTCCCTGCTCCCGGGCTGGTACAGCCCTTCCATCACCCACCACCTCTCATTTCTGTTTCTCCTCCCTTGCCATCATATTCTGATGTTTCTTAAAGCATTGTCATACCCTTGTTTTACTCGATTTTTTCCCCCTATTTCTGTGTATTACAGGTGAGAGGGCAGGGACCTCTCCCAGCCTCATCCCTTGGCTTCAGCTGTTTCCTCCGCAGTTGCGGCAGTTCCGATTTCAGTCTGGTTTTTCCCAGGGGCTGTCCGGAGCAGGGGCGCTGGGAGGGCCGGGGGAGCTGTGCGGGGGTGGATGGAGGTGCCGGGCCGCAGGTGTGCGCAGAGCACCCGGACGGGTGACCCCCGGCGGGGTGAAAACCAGGCAGATGGCTGAGTCTTGGTGCCGTGCTGGGGACGCTGGACTCTGGGGGGACTCTGGGATGTTCGGAAAGGCTCGGTCAGGCTGCCGTTAGGTGCCGGAGGTGGCCGGGGAGCCGGGCCGGCACCCGGGGAGCGCGCGCGCCTGCTGCCAGGCTTCTCAGCCTGCCCAGAAGCGCCTCGTTTCTGGCGGGCTTCGCTCCCCCGCACACGGCTCCGTCCGGCCCTGGCGGGGCCGCTGACCAGCCCGGCCCCCCCGCTTCCCCGCATAGCTGCCGGGCCCTGCGCGGCGAGGCGGGGCTCGGGGCGGGGCGGGGCGGGTGCCGGGCGCTCTGAGTGGCCGCCGGGGCCGGGGGCGGGACTCGGGGCGGGGGCGGGAGCGAGAAAAGCGGCGGGGGAAGCGGCGGCGTGCGGCGTGCGGGGCGGCGGTGGCGGAGCGGCGATGCGCCTGACGCAGAGCATGTGCACCATCGCCGAGTGCGCGCCCGGCGGGGACGGCTGCCCCGCTGCCACCGCCCGGCCCCGCCTCGTCAAGATCGCGGTGGTGGGGGGCAGCGGCGTCGGCAAGACAGGTGAGGGGGGCGGCGGGGCTTCGCGGGCGGGGGGCGGCGGCGGCGAAGCGCGCCTGTAACGGTTGTCTGTCTGTCTGTCTGTGCCCGCAGCGCTGGTGGTGCGGTTCCTCACCCGGCGGTTCATCGGCGACTACGAGAGGAACGCAGGTAGGCGAGCGGCGGCGCGGCTTTGTTCCCGCCGGGCGGGGAGTTCGGGGCCGTCGCGGCGGGGGAGGTGTTGGTGTTGTTCCTGAGAAGGGGGAAGGGAGAGTGGGGCCACGGTGGCCTTTTGCCCTGCAGCCCCTCGGGGGGTGCCCGGGCTGGAAGTCAGCGTGCGAAACAGAGCATGGAGACTGGTCCCAGATGTAAAAGAAAGACCTGATAACCGGGTCTCTAGCTGCAGCTAACAGGCATTTTTAGCAGCCCAAGCCACCGAGCCCCGTTACAAGTCTGGCACTCCACTTCAGACTCGTTCTCTGTGAGACTCTGGCAGCCCGCTGCCTCCCCTGGGAAAGGGGCGTGCCAGGCACCCCGAACATGCAGCTAGTGGTCACAGTCTCACCAGCCCTGTGTCTTACTGCGCCTCCGTTGTCTAATAGAATTTACTTTATATGGTGACAATGGCCCTCTTGAAGTAATAACTAAACTGAGAAAACATTCTGTAAGGCTAATGTTGTATTATCCTCTGCAGAGTGAATGCCAGCAGCCAGATGTTCTAGACAGTGCCAGCTTAGTGGGGAAGAGGTGATGTTATGTACTTGCTTGAGTAGAGTACAGTGGGAAGTCTAAAGTAATGGAAATGTAATTCTGCTGAGGAAATGTGTTTGGAAAAAAGCACACAAAGGAAAAAAAAACAAACCCAAAAACAAACAATAAAAAACCCCAACCAACAAATCTTCCAGGGTGTCCTGCATTGAGCTTCACTTGTGTGGAAATACCCAGTGACTAGCAAACTGCTTTTATATAGTAAAAGTTGGTTATTTTGCACACATACCTTTATCATCTAAGCTGAGACAGTCTTTAAGAAGTAATTAAGTTCCAAGTTGCACAATAGTAAATGCCAAGCTTCAAAACAAGCCAATGCAAGATTAAATCCCAGGCTTCTAGTGAAGCCAAATATTTATGGGTTGTTATGCACAAAAAAACTTTAATGCTGGTGCCTCACTTCATAAACAGAGATACAACTTTTCTTGCACAACTGGTGGGCAGCAGAGGCAGCATTTGTCTGTGTGTAGAGTGGTGGCTGTGCATGTGAACCTGTTGTTGTTCTCGTCAGGTAATCTCTACAGCCGGCACATCCAGATAGATGGAGAGATGTTGGCTATTCAAGTGCAAGATACTCCAGGAGTTCAGGTGAGCTAGATGCAGCTGTGCAGTTCACCAAAGCAGCTCTAAACCAGCGTGTGCGTGTGTCCCTCTGTGTGCAGCAGCTCGTTACGATCCCTTTCAGAGCTTGTGGGGAAGAGAACTGGTGTTACAACCAGTGAAGCCAGATGTGTTGTGTGCCTGTAGTATGGTGGTAGTAAAAGAAAACAATTCATTGTTTTGGTGAATCATTTGTATGTTCAAGACCCATTACTTCTGAGTGGCTGAATTACTTAAGTGTCTCATTTCTGTATGTTGGGATGTTAGACACAAAACCAGAAACAGTTCTTGGCAAATAAGGTACGTGTGAAAGGACATGTCAAGACCACTGCCCAAGCTTCATAAATGTGTATGATAGAAAGTGAAGTCTGCTGTATTGTGGCTGTGCTCATTAGTGTGTCAGAAGTTAAAGTTTCAAATGTATAGACCTGAGTAATGCTGGGTTGTTGCCTTTTTGAACTGGGCAACACTCCAGGTCTAAATGCTTCCAGCTCATATCTTTCCTTCCCCAGACTTACTGTCTAGCCAGTTAATTTCCCATTCTGTGGAACTACAAAGTCCTTCTCTGCATGAAGAACTACTCAGGTCAATTTTCCATCTGAGTATAGCAAACTCCAGTGTTAAATTCCAGCTTTTTGCAGCTGAATCAACATATGCATTTATTCACCATGCTCAGGTTAAGTTTGTACTTACAATGTGAAATGCAAATACATGTGTCTGACGCTGTAAAGTGCTGTTTGGCTTTACAGACTCTTAGAGACAGGTTCCTTTAATCTTTTGACTTCAGCTATCTAATTTGAGACCATTCATTTTTCAGGTCCATGAACACAGTCTACATTGTAATGAGCAGTTGAACAGATGCATTCGCTGGGCAGATGCCCTGGTAATTGTCTTCTCCATCACAGACTATAAGAGCTATGAGCTACTCAGTCACCTTTACCATCACATTCGACAGTTGCATCCAGGAAATGCAGTCCCCGTTGTCATCGTTGCAAACAAAGCTGACCTCTTGCATATCAAAGAGGTGGAGCCACAGCATGGACTTCAGCTGGCCAACATGCTGGGCTGTAGTTTCTATGAAGTATCTGTCAGTGAAAACTATAATGACATCTTCAATGCTTTCCACCTCCTCTGTAAAGAAGTCAGTAAACAGCAAACCACCAGCACCCCTGAGAGAAGGAGAACCTCTCTTATTCCACGGCCAAAATCACCCAACATGCAAGATCTGAAGAGAAGGTTTAAGCAAGCTTTGTCTGCCAAAGTGAGGACTGTCACTTCTGTTTGACAGCAAAGCTGTTGGTCTTGCCAGCATTTAGCCTGAGCCTGAAACCTGGAGTGTTAACACTGGCACACCTGGAGTCCGAGGCATTGTGAAAGAAGGATGGTTTGGGTAACCTTTTGCATGGCTGTAAAAGACTTTTAAGCAGTTGTTTAAAACAGGAACAGTGGCAGACTGGAAAAGGAAAAAGCCCCCAGACTCTTGAAATAGTCTTACAATGCAGCCTGTAGAACAAGTATTTTCATTTGGAAAAGGAACTTTTCAGAAAATGAAACAATCTTTCAGTTTTCTTTTTCTCCAGTTGGACAGATTAGGCTTTCAATTGTGCAGAAACAACCTTTTAGCTGTAACTCGACTGTACTTGAGCAGAGAAACACCCTGAACTGCAGTTCACTGTTTAGAAGTAACCACTTGAGTCTATTTTTTATTTCCACATGGATGAAGGACATCATGATGTATCTGTTTAATTTTATTGCTCAGTAGAACACTCTATTTCCCATGTATTTCAAAACAAGCAAACATGAAATTCTGTAAAAAAAAAAAAGTGTAAAATAAGTGGACATGACTGGGTATCAAGACTAAACAATGGTTTGGGTTTTTTATGAGCTGTGTTATTGCTGTCAACTTGACCAGATTTTTTGTATGCAAAACTATTGTCCGCAGGGTGTAAACATACCTAATTACAAAGAGCTTGCAGGGGTTTTTTACTGTCTGGAAAAATGCTGTCCAGACTAAATGATCCAACATGGAGTTTGAGGAATGAGTGTGGAGTTGGAGTGATAGTCTATTATAGCTGCCAGGGAGACACTTCTCCCTGTGTGCAACAGGCACAGAAGGAATGTGGCTGTGATTCAGCTCTGTGTGAAGCACGGCTGGCTCCAGGCAATGAAACTGGTGCTTTGTTCTGAGCTGAGCCAGTCCCTCTTCATCCTTAAATGCATGTGACAGATTTGTATGTATATAGTTTTTTTACGTTGAGCCAATGGAGTTCACAGGCTAACAGCCTTATACACATGCACTTTAAAAAGCCAGTTGTGCTTTTGTTTAAACTGTAACTTATTTATTTTGTGTACAGTTGCTCCTCCTAGGGAGTGGACTTTCCATTCTTACTGCCTGGTTCAATATTAAATTTTTGAATTGCATGTTTCCTTGTGTGCTCTTCATGGGTGAGAAACAATGGGCAATAACCAGAGAAATGTTGAGACAAATCAATGGCTTTCTCAAGGTAGTTAACATACATTGTAGAAACAGACAGAAGGCCTTTCCTGTCTATGCTGTTGCTTTATTAGCGTAAACCACAGGGGGGGAGCTCTCATAACTGCTTTACGACTTCCTTTTGAGAAATTCTTTGAGGAGAGGAGCTAAATAAGGTAGAGGCCTTTCAAATTGAAATGGAATTCTTCATTTCCCCTTGTCAAAAAAAACCACCTCAGTGAAAAAGGAATGCTGTGAAAGTAAAACTCTGGAAGAACTTCCATTTCTTCAAAAAAACACCAAAAAACAGGAGCTTTACATGTTGAGCTGTATCACACTAAAGAACTTAATCAAATTATAAGTCTTCAACTATTTTATTTGTGTTTAAAGTAGCTTTCCTAGGAGCTGTCCTGAGGAAGATGAGGGTGACTGCAGCAGAGGCCCGTGGGGTTAGCGCACAGGTGTAGTATCTGCTGGTCCTGCTGATGATAATCTTTTTGACCATGACCTACTAGCCAAGTGACTGGACATGCAACCAAAATTGAGCTTGCCCTTCCAGTCCAAGCTTATTATCACTGTTTACCTTATTAATATTGTAGCAAACCTATTTGTTAAGGGTGGCGTTGTGTTTTCTCCCTTCTGGTATCATTTAGTAGCACACACTGAGGCTTAGACACTCCTTGCTGTGGTCTGCACCTGCCCCAGCAAAGTCTCTTGTGCTGTTCCTACTTATACTACTAGCAGACCGCTCATCCTCCTGGCCTTTTCCCCTGAGTACAGGCTATGTGTAGCTACTACAACTATTTCCTACAAGCAAAGAGCTAACTATTACATTAGGGCCACTGGAAAGACTCCACTCTTCTTGGTCTAGAAGAGAAGCAGGCTTTTGCCACCACCTTCTTTCTTCAGTTACTGAGTATGAGGTGGTGGCTGAGTCCCAGCATCCATTGCCACAGCTGTGGCCCCACTGGCTGAAGAGATTTCTCCAAAGTGCGGGCCTGATTAACTAGTCTCTGTCTCAGTCAGAAGAGCTGCTTGACCCATAGGAAATGCAAGAGCACCAGTGTCTGCTAAGACACATCCCCTGCTTCTTACCATCCTATACAGTATGTCCTTAGATAGCCAAGTCAGAGACCTGAAAGCATCTGATGAAAGACAGATGAGAAAGACCACAACTGAGAAGCCTCCATCATCTCAGGAAAGCAACAGCATCTCAGAGGTCTGAGTATCTGAACTCACTGGTCAGCAACGGTCACTAGATGTAGGAGAGCCTTTCTGCTACCAGCACAGGGTGGAAAACCCTCTGTGAAACCTCTGAAGACAGAAGGTCTAGGTCCTTACGGGCAATCAAAAAATGCCAAAGAAAAACCTGCCACAGGAATCTGTAATCCTGGCACGTGTAGTCCTGTGTACTAGAAGAGAAGATGACGGATAAGGTTCGGCATTGTGAGAGCATTGCTTTATTGATTACAGAATTTACAAAACATCCATATTCTAAGATTAGACAGTCCAGAAGAACAGAAAAGAAACCAAGAGACTGGCTATTTGCTTTCCAGTTGTTCTGTTCAAAGTGTTTCTTCAGCTTTTAGCATTGCAATCTCATGTATTTCTCGTTTCTTACAGCACAAAGTTCCATTCTACAGGCATTCTTACGAACCATTCTGCCATAGAGGCAACATTGTCCACGCTTTAGAATGGACCCATTGTTACCTTCCAACCACTCAAAAGTGAATTTAACTCAAAACACACCCATTTCTGAAGACCATTCTAAACATTTAAGAGAACTTAGGCTAGCTAATGAACAAAGGTTAAAAAGTTACTTCCCATTTAATCTATTCCTTTGGCGTAATAAAGAATGCTATGACAGAGTGAATGTCACAATTTCACATTCTCATCTCAGTGTAAGCTGTAGTCTTAGCATCCCTTGGATGAAGCAAGAGGATGCAGCTTTAGAGCTCCACCATTTCATGTTGCAATTTGGAAGGCTCGCTACTATGTGTAATCACAATCTCTACCAGCTGTTGCTTTTTTTAAATTATGGATTGTATCAAAGTTTTATAAAGAAAAATTACATAACTGAATTTGATAATGGCTCTTTCATGACGATAAATTAAAAATAAAAGCTGTTTTCTAATCATGCTGCTCAGAAATCTAGCTCAGGAAAGAATCTGTCACTGTAGCCTCTTGAAAACGGGATCATACTAAATGCATTTGTGGGGAGGATTCTTCCAGGGTTATCATCAAACCAACACAGCCCACATGTCCTCCTGTGTAAACCTACAGAGAAGTGTGCCATCACAAACAGTCTATTCTCCTAGGACTGTGGGTGGAGAAACTAGAGCAGGAAATGGGAAGCTGAGAGAGAGGCAACCAGTGTAACCCAGCCCTTGAGACTGGGTTGCTGCTTCTCTGCCTCTACCAGTCCTGCCAGGAGACCAATACTGGACTGGGAGCTGCTCTGCTGTCTCTATCAGGGTTGTACTCCATCACCTCTCTGAGGTGAGGGATGAGGCAGTTAATGCTGCATAAGGCACACATGTTTTGCAAGGTAATAAGATGGAGAGGGTGGATTTTGCTAGCCTCTCACTCCCTCAGCAGCATTTCCCTCCAGGAGCAACCCCAGTGAAACCATCAACAATACTCAGAGGGAAAAAGTACTGCTTTCACTCTGTTGTAGCTGGAGCCATAACTGCAGCAGGGGACATTCCATTTTTTGGAAGGCTATCGGGAAAAGTGACAGACCAGAGATTTGCTATTTCCAGCTGAAGCACTCACTCATCTCCACAGCTCCTCCTCCATCAGATATCAGCATCAGGCTGGAGACCATCTGGGGCAAACAACAACTCAATAGTACTGTGTGGTGTCAGCAGTGCAGAGGAGAGCACGATTACCTGAAAGAACGGGGACAAGAAACAACAAGTCAAAATGAATGGGACTGAGACTGATAACTGTACTAATGAGCTGTGGTAATGAACTGCTTGCTTCACCCAGGACTAGACAGACAGGCTGTGTGTTTCTGGTGTTTACTGACAGGGCGATGCAACTTGCCCAGTGAAACTGTCTGCTCACTAATAACTGTAGTTAAATCACATTTGGGATCATAATGACTGGTAGCATTGTACTCTTAATGAATGCGTGCTTTGACTCATTTCTACCCACATCTTACCCGGTGATTTGTTGTGATTGCCACTGTGTTTACTGCAAGGCACCAGCTGATGAAGCAGGGGTTTCCTCTCCTATAGCACAGTTCTGAGTGACGGCTGTTTCCTCTCATTTGAAGGCAAGGTGAGCAGCACAGAAGTGCTGGTGGCCTGCTGCAGGGAGCCACAGTCCCTGTTCAGAAATGTCTCTTCAGACCAAGCACAGGCTTTTCTGTACATTAGGACCAAAGCTCAACCTCAAGCTCTGCTAGGATGCTATCACTTTTGTTTGGTCAGATCTTTCATTCAAGACACGTTTGATGAATGTCATCACTCACTACAGCCATGGTAAACACCCTGCTAGATGCAGGTATCTGTTTTTTATATGTGAAAACAAGGTATGGAGGTGCCCAGCACCAAGGCTCCCCTGCAGGGCAAAGCTATCAGCAAGGAGCAAGCACGTCTGCTCTTGCTGTGTGGAACTAATTCAGGATCAAAGTTGTAAGGCAGTGTTCCTACAAAGCCCTAAATTCACCAGTGTCCATACGGTCAAGACTGCAGGAAGGGGTATGGGAGGGGGAAGATTTACGTTACTAACCCACTTAAATATGAATTTGCTTCTTTAGTGCAAATCTGAGGAGAGGAAGCACAAGCATCAACAACAGAGTATGTCTGTTTATCTGTTTCCTGCAGTAGCTATCAAACAATTTGTGCTCTTCATTGCACAGCTTAAATGTGTGGTACTGCTGCATTTCAACTTTTTTTTTTTGTTGCTCTTTCTTTCATCTTTTCACTTCAAATAATGAAAGGAATCTGGAGTTAAGTTACTACAGATCCCTTCTGTACCGATAGTCTCTCCCTCACTTCTCCCCTTTCCTTGTCCTCCCACACAAACTGTGGCAAACTGACACTGATTATCTCTTCTCCTTCCTATGGATGAAAAACTCTGTAATTTTCAGATGCCAAAGGCTGACACTGTCTTACTTATGTTACATGGGAATCAGACTATAGCACAGTATGTGCTCATCTTGTTATCACGCAGCTTAATTCTGAAAAACACGAAGGGACACGTTAGCAAAGTGGTTTGGGTGTACAAGCCAAACATCAACAATAGCCACTGCCAGATAAAAGCAATTTCTTTTTGGAGTCCCACCACTGAACCCTGAGGGGATTTGTGCAACTAATAGCAAGTGCAGAGAGAAAAATGAGATCTGCAACGTTAACGTCTGAGAACAGATGCAGCCAAATACAGTGGGACTTTCCCCCCTAATATCTCTGAGGGTTCATTGAGGGGGATAACGGTGAATATTTGTTCCTTCATTTTTACAGAGAAGGAGAGAATTGCCCGGATAAGTAAAGTCCATCTCTTCTCCAGGCAGGTCTCTTCAGGGCAGTGTATCTTCTTTGCAGACCTTCTCCTTGTTCAGTACAGCACGCCTGTCTTTGATGCTTCACCTGAAGGACTACCTCTCCTGATGGCAGCCAAAGAATCAGGAGCTCCCACCCCAACCCACTGGGCTGCAACGGGCAGTTCCTCCTCAGCAGGGGGCAGGGAAGGACGCAGCTAACATCTGATGGTGCATGTGTAAGGGTTTATCTGCCCTCAGCCATAACCACACAGACAGTTGTGCATATTGGGAGGAGGGAGGCTGAAACATCCACTTGTGCTATTGCCCATTTTTTACTCACCTGATTAAAGCAGGAAAAAAAAAAAAAAGAAAGGTCATTTCTTCCTTTGAAAGTAGGATATTTCTCACTAGGTTAGGGGAGCTATTCACCACCATCCAAAACCAAATGATGCATAGGAAATGCTGCATTCCTTTGTGCTTCTCGATGAGAAATAAATTTGTCATTCATATTCAGATGCAGAGCAGCTCCGTGGATGGAAACATGTGTCTCCTACTCCACATTTAAATGTCATTTGCCTCAGCTCCAAACAACTGCTGAAGTAATCTGTGTGTCCTGTCAGTTTTTTAGTTACTTCCCTCTTTATTTTTGCACCCACACGTCTCTCCATTTCTCCAAGAGCCAATAATTAGTATAAATGTCAGTGCTTTTTTCAACTGGAAGGGACCTGGGAGGCCAGTGTTTCCCCAATGCCTGAACACCACAAAAAAGCTCTGTTAAACGCTGGCTTGAGTTAGACAAATGCCTGGCTTTTCAAAGAGAGAATAATCCTAAACAGGTGGCACATATTCACAGCTACAGTGCAGAGATCCAGGTAAATCCAACAAACTCATAAACTGTTTTTATACAAGAGACTTGCACAACTGCTTCTTTTCTTCTTTCTCTTCCTCCTCCCGCCTCTCCCCCCACATCCCTTCACCTCTAACACAGCACATTTGGACAAAGGGCAAGACGCAGTAAAAGCTTAAAATTCTTTAGGAATCTGCCTCAGAAGGTGACCTGCTGCTGGGGTTAAGCCAAAGCAAAGCAACACCAGATCCCGTGTCACCACTGTCAAGCCTCAAGTCCCTCTAGAAAGCCAGTGAAAAGTCTCCCTGCATAGTTCTCAACCAATTCATGTGTTAACCCTCTGCTTATCTTTCAGGCTGTATTAATGCATTTCGGGTGTGGATTAACTTGTCCATCAGTTTGTCACAACTCAATCCCCCTTCAAGATGGGAAAGTATTTTATTCGCTGTTTTGAAGAGATGAGCAATAGGCTAATCGGGGAGAAATGTGTTATGAGATAAAAATAAAATTGCTATAAATGGCACACCATCTTACAAAATACTGCTTGAGACTCCTTTGCAAAGACAACTAAAACGTGTAAAACTCATGTCAAACCCAGGGGCTGCTCAGCCTTTAGCTGGCTTCATTTTGCTAATGATTTCTCAGTAATCAAAACTGCATTCCATAGAATTGGAAACAAGATGTTTACAAGCCGCCCTGGAAACTAGGCTTATGTTTATGATGCAGCTGGTTACACAGAACTTCTTTGCAGTTTTAAGGTTATCCTGCATATCTGCATTACTCAACAGATACCCAATTGCTCTTGTACATGCTCCTCCAGTTAAGTGTTATAGTTAGCATCTCAGATACCACCACAGCCCATTGATCCTTCTCCTCTCCCTACCCACTCCATTCAGATGACAGCTGTAATCAAGTTGTGCTGCTAGAGAGTGGACAAGGCAAAGACCAGCTGCACAGATGCTATTGAAGCTTCCTGACAGGAGCCATCCTTCTTCCAGGAGTCCAACAGCACATCCAAGGGATGCAGAGACTTGAGGCTTTCTCCACATCTCCAGTCTGCTTAATGCATCTAGAGGTCAGGTATCTATAAGAGATACCTGTCCTGGACCAGAAACCAGTACAGCTGTATCCAGATTCATTGATCTCTCTTGTCAGCAATGCCAACTGACCTGTCTGCAGGATCATCACTGTTATGTCACTAGATGCTACCCAGACCCTTGGCAGGCTCCTTCTGACCATCCCTGCACTATGTCCTGTAGATGCACTGCCAGGGAGCCTGTAGCCTTTGAGACAGCAAATGTCTCTGTTTAAAAAGAGTATCAAGAAATTAATCTTTTGAGACATGATGAAATCTCCTTCACAATAATACCAGTCTACAGCACAATCTTAACACCATTCCTGCCCATGTGGCTGTGGCTTTGTGCAGGTTTGGTACCAGTGCTATAGGGAACATTACCTGATGAACTTGCTTAGTCTTTGTTCAGATAGGAACTGCACATTTAAAGCTGTTTTTACCTGGGTACCAGGTTTGCGTGTTGCTACCAGATCCTTCACAATCTTCACCTCAGAGACTGTCACTCCGCCAACCATAAAGATGATCAGAAGAGGATGATCACCAGGGTGAGGGCGATTCACCTGGAACATGAAGGAGAGCATTATTTGTAGTTGCTCAGTCCAACTCCAAACCTATGGAGTTGCAGTGATTGGCTCACTGAGCTGCTGGAGGAAGACTAATCAGGAAGCTCAGAAAGAAATACTCATGAAATGCTGGTTTCTATAGCAGTTGGGTGGAAATCAATTGGGACGATGCACAGTTAAAACTAATGAACTGTTTCCAGGGAAATGGAGTCTTCATGGCTTCCACTGAAACCCAGGGGAGTTTCTCATGAAGTCTGAGGGCTTCTCTCTCCATTCCTTCTTCATTACATTCCTGCTTTTCCCAGAGAGGGAAGAGTGTACCTGGGTGGATGCACAGTCTGGATACACATATGCAGGGGGTTTTAAGGAATGAGGGGTAAATTACTACCCAGTAGAAGCAAGAAGTCCAGCCTAAACCTGCTAGAATCCCTGCCTACAGTCATCAGGGGAAAGAATCATAAGTAATGTTTTTTCAACAGTCCAGTGAATAATCCTTTACAATTCATACAATGTAAATAAAACAGGTTTGTTATGGTATAAAATCAGTTTCTAGCTTGTTCTACTTTAGAGCTTTCAATGCTTCTGTGACTGGGTTGTAACTAACACAAAGAGAAACTTTAGCTCAAACTAAATAGTTATTTCATTTTTTTCTGCAGTTATCATTAAATGGAACAAACGTTCCACATCAGTTAAGACTTTATAAAACCTCATTTTAATTTTGAACATGAAGATCATGATTTACATCAGTTTCGTCTAATCACTTCTAGAAGTTTGATTACTTTGCTATTTCCTAGCAAACTCCTTCTTTCTTGATAAAGCACACTCCCCTGGCAATGCCTTGCTCCAGCCTTCGGGAATGATGTCAGTGGAGCCCATGCAATTGCTCTTGTCACACCACCTTTGAGTATGAAACACTCCAAATGTTTGGCTCTGAAAAGTGACAGTGAGAACAGTTTCATCTGCTCCATTTTAGACTCTCCACCCCCTCTCCTTCCACAGGCGTAGGTTTTTGACAGCATTCATTCAGCAGCACAAGAATGGTCATCAACCTGTGTTTGGGCGGAGCACAGTTCCTTTGCCTTCACCACCATGGCAGCTATCTTTGATCCCTGTGCCTTCAGCTCATCTTCTCATCCTTGCTGTGGCTGCCCTATATTTAGTCTTTGGGCAGTGTTTTGTCCTGCTGCTCCATCAAGCTTTCTGATTGGCAACCTTCAGAAGAGACTCTTCACTTTGAAGCAAGCACATGGGAGTTCCATGCTCCTCCTCTAGGCTAGCTGGCCTTTGATTACACAGGGCTCCCTGTTCAATGCTCCTCCCCAGGCAGGATGCTCTTCAACTCTCGGGGAGCTTGAAACCAGTACAAAAAGCCTTAGATAGATATATTAGTGAGCTGAGTATTTGTGTACTGGGTGTTTATTTGCTTGATTGCCTCCACTTTGCCAGCCACCTTCACTGAAGTGATGGCACAGACAGCCTATGTACTCAGCTCAGCAGGGTGTCCTGCAACTCTTCTGATATTGAGCAATTTTCCATTTACAGCAACGGAACAATTAAATGGATACACCAGAGCTTACAAAGACTTTCTTTATGCACTTACCCACATCAGACTACTCACTTTTTACTATCTGCGTGTAACATAGAGCTAACCTTAAATGAAAAAAAACCAATTTCTATTACAAATGTTATGAAGAGTTTAAAACCTAAATATTTACTTAGAAAGCAGGTCAGAGCTATTACTTACTAAAATATTAGAATATTGCTTACAGCAATTATGACATGCAATGACACAAGGTTAAAGAAATAACTTCTTGCAAAGATAGTGAAGATAAAAGTTGACAAAACACACTGCTACAGCACCTCAAGGTAATATAGGAATTGCTGTTTTATTTCCTTTCATGGATCTTTGCTCTTAACTTGCAAACAGCTCCACTCCATCTCAGAAAGCTTCTGAATGACCTGAGATATATTCAAAGAGCTTGAACTTCAGAAACTTGCTATTGAATAAAGTTTCTCTTTCCTAATAGATTTTCTGTGACAAAAAAACCTCATCATAAATATGCATGCAAAACAATGGACACAGTGAAAGGACACTCAAAATAAGAGCACTAATCAGAAAACACAAGCTTTCATGGCAAAACTAAAGAGAAAATGTCCTTACAAATAATTTCCTTCAGTCAAAACAAACCTAGATCCAAACAGATGGTGCCTATATAAAACTTATTATTTTTCAGAAGACTAAAGTTCAAACCACAAATTCCAGAAATGCATATTAAAAATACTATTAGGCATGCAAATGCTAAATTAAATTAAAATTGCAATGAAAAGGGTCTTGGAATCTGTAATTTTGTTATGCTATGCACAAGTGTTTTGAAGGAGGACAATACTTTGGGTACAAAATATTTGGCTGTGTTAAGAATGCAAGTTTCTGCCAAGATTTTTTTTTGTTTGATAATACAACCACCCAAGGCTCTCTCTTGTGAAGGAACTGGCTGAGTGTAGCTAAACACAGCTCATTTCTGTGATACAGAAGAAGAGCGGAGAAGAAATGGACTGTGACAAAAGGGTGTATCTTTTGGGACTCTTACAAGGTTTGGTTGTTTTGGGATATTTCTGAGGCTTTTGAACCACATTTAGTGTGAAATCTGAATTTTGCAAAAATCCCCAAGAAAAATTAAATTTCATTTCAAAATGCCATGCATCAAAAATAATTGGGACAGTTATCTCAGGCAATTAGAAAGACTAATCAGGAAAAAAAGCAAAGCCATTACATCTAGTGAAGGAGCCTGAAGGAAGGAGGAATGGTTCCCAGAGCTAGCAGAGCATCCCAGCTGGACATAAGCCTTCTATACAGCTCTGAGCCCACCTCTGCTGAATTTCCTCAGGATGCTGATGGTTAGAGGCCTCTTTGCTGGTGCATGTGTCTGATGTGTCTGTGTGGAGGAAAGGGAGAGGGAGAGATGGGAAAGCAGAGTGATAGAGGTCAATAAAACTCTAAAACTGAAGCAGGAAAGGGTTGGAGGACAGGTTTGGTCTCATGCCAGATCACAAAACACAGCCTCTTTCTCCGAGGAAAGTCATCAGAAACAACTTCTACTGCCTCACGAGGGCTATCTCTGACAACCAGGATGCCAGCACCAATGTGTCTGGTATTTGTGACCAACTAGAAACCAATTAATTTAGCTGAGTAACTGGAAAAAGGAACACACATCAATTACCAGCAACCAGACTGCCATGCAAAGCAGTTGGTATCAATGAGCTTCGTATCAGTGACTGGCATCAATGAGGTTGGTATCAATGATACCAAGCTCAGATCATCATAAACCATGTGTGTTCTAGAGCATCAGTCAAAAGAGGAATCTTTGTGGGAAGGAGGCCTTTTCCTTTCACCCTTCCTAAGCTTCAAAACAAACACATCCCCTAGAGAAACAGCTTCTGTGTGAGAGGCATCTTTAAAAAGCCATCCTGGATGAGCATCTCTGAGTCCATCACTTACCAAGGCATGTTTATGTCAGTTGACTTTTATATTCAGGCATTGAGGAAGAAAGAAAAATACAAGGAAGCTCGTGAAATAATTACAGTGCTGATGGTGCAGTAAGCGGAAAAGATCTTCTTGCATGAGAAATACAGGCTGGTCAGAAACTCATTCATGTAATAATTGAGCACTTGCCAGCCATCCAGGCTACAAACTAAATGAGCAAGCACGGACACACTTGTGAGATATGTGACGGTGCCTGTGAAATATTCATCCTACCTAAGGTTCACTTGCTCATCTGGTATATATTCCTTACAGTAGGGTATTTTTTTTTACTAGCAGAGATGCAAGTTTTTACAGGTACATATTGCCATAATATACTTCATACTCTTACATAATACTCTTTAACAGAGAACTCAGGATATGAAGTAAGACAGAGCTGAATGTACAGCACACTAGCACCAGCTACTCCACACTTCATCTCTGTAGACATTTAATAAACAGCATGGGCTCACTTGTAAAGCAGAATAAGCTCTTGCAGAAAGACTCTCTTAAAACATGCTAAAATCATCTACAAGCAATTTCTGACCAATAGGCTTCATTCCTCCCCTCTGCAACTTGAGCCTTATCGAGTTGTAAGAAAAGGCACTGAATATGGTCTGATGATCTTCCTCCCCTGTGAGATCTGACCGTTCATACTTACTTCTCTCCTATCTCAAGGCTGCTCAATGTCCTTAAAATCCTTTGATAAGGTGGCTTGTGTAATTCCTTTTGGAAATCCAGGTAGGCTATATGAACCGGCACTCACATATCAATTTGCTTGTTGGGTGTCTCTGAAGAACTCTGAAAACTGTGAGGTAGGACTTCCCTGTAGCAAAGACACATTGCCTCCTCCCAGACAAATCATCCTCATTTAGGTGTCTGGTCTGCTCTGTTCTTCTTGCTTTATTCTGCAGGTGCTATCCATTTGTACTGTACCTGCAATGTGGTGCCTCAAGCTATTCCTAGTCCTCTTGCAAGGATATAACTCTCCTAACTGTCCCTTAAGTTCTGCTGAACTACATCAACTCAAATTCATAAAATCAGCTACTGCCGTATGATGCTATGACCTCAGGAAAAATTTTACAGATGAGCTTGGGAAGCTTGGTTTACCTTCATGAACATGCTGAATCCAGTTTTAAGGAGATCAGTGAGGCCTGATGACACATGCTCAATATCAACAGGATCAGGTCGATCGGGATTACAGATCTCTTCCACTACCTGTTTCAGCAGCGGTTTGTAAGAAGCCTGCACAAAAAGAACAATGCACTGTGAGTAGAATGTTTAGACTGCTCTTCCAAAAATTTTATTTCTATCAAAGGTCACAAAAATAATTGCCCTAGAAAGGAAGCCATTCAGAGAGTTAAAAAAATTATCAAAGCAGCAGTGGTCTTTGTGACCCCGACCACAAATGGTGGGTGTAGCAGTACAGAATCTAAGTGAAAAGACAGGAAGGTGACCACACATTTACTCTGTGCCACATGTATGACATGAGTAAAGGCAGGCAAGGAAGAAAAGGGTCTTCTAGGTTCTCTGGAATAATTTTTGAGGTAGTGCAGAAAGGGATAGCAGTAAGGATGACACTCTGCTGCCCCTTATGCACCCCAAAGATCTCATTCCCTTTGTAATGATTTTACAAACACTTAAACGGGGATTTTTAGGAGAGGCTGCTTCCTGACCATTCCTGCCTTCCTGCAGGTGTCATGTCAGCACTGAGGCCTGGGTATTGTCAGGGTTGGGAAGAGGCCAACCTGCCTGTTTGTCCCTCATGGGAGTCCAGAGCTAAGGAATCCCTGTTAGTCCTTCAGCTTCTACAGACAGAGCACTCTACATAATACTTTTCCACCTGTGGAAAACCTTGAGAAAAACAGGCCAAACCACTCCACTGATACCACATCTGTCAGAGCTTCAGAGAAATTACAGAGCAGGAGAAGTGGAATATGTAAAGGTACAAACGGTCAGCATCCTGAAAGTCTCACTTCCAAAGGATGTACACCCTGCATCCTCTTCAGGGTGCACAAACCTGTGCTGAACATGAACCAGTAGCTTAGAAATTTCCACATTCCCTTGCCAAGGTTTAAACCACTCTGCCATCCTGAAAAAGTTTCTAAGATAAAAATTTTACGGAGTTGCAGAAAGACGCTCTTTAATGAAAATTCAACCTTACTTGGTTTGCAGTTGGAGTTTTGCTTTGCAAATGGAATGACAATCATTTCAGGAAGTGTCACAGCCTTAGAAAATTAGCAGCTTTCAAACAAGTACATTTGTTTTCCTTTGGGACTAGCCCAGGTATATATCATCCCCTAGATTTCTTACAGGAATGAAGTGTAACATCATTCATTGTGTGAAGATGATATCTACAAGAGACATCATGCAAAATAAACACAAAAATGGATGGAAAATAAAAAACAAGCCACTTGGCTTGAAGCTAAAATTTTCTGGAGTAATTAAAGAAATGTTTTTCATCCAACAGTTCACAGTGAGAAATAAAACTTACAGTTTTTGAATACAATCCTGTCAACGAAAATTTATACAACTCATCTAGTTCTTCTCACAACACGTGCATCATTTTTAATTGAGCCAACAAAACAAATTACAGCAGACGTGAGCTGCAAGATCTTTCAGCAGCACATGCCAAGATTTGTGTCAAATCTAGTCATGCAATAAATAGCTGTTTGAAATTACACATGCAGGCAAAAAGTCCCATGTATAAAACTCTGTTTAATATCTTTGTAGATGAGGAACAGAAACAGATTAGGAATGAAATATTTTTTGGAGTGGACATAAAATCACTGTTAAACAGAGAGGCTTACAGCACGAAATTAAAGGAAAAAAATTATCTGACTTCAGACAAAGCTATGTACTCAAAAGATATTAAAAATGTGTTATGATTTTGCATGTCTAAATATTCAGCAACAACATTCAGTGCTCTTTCAAAATGATCCAGGTTTGCTACACAGGTACTAAAAGGCAGATAATATGATCACAGACCTTTTTTTAGCTATGGTAGCTTCAACTATTTTCAAAATCTTTTATAACTTGAAATTAGTCCATCATATTTTGAGAGAGTTTTTAACTTTATTTTTTTTACATAATCCCCAATGGCTGCGTTGATTTCTAACTCATATAATGGAACTTTTATCAACTTTAAATTTTGATGGGACACAAACTGTTTAAAACAGTTGTTAAAAATTTCAAAGGCCGTGGGACATACCTCAGACAAGTTTATAAGGAGAAAAGGAGAGAGAAAAGAGAGAGAAAGAATGAAAAAAGAGAAAAGGGAATAGACTTCAGATACAGATGAAAGGAAAAGAACAGTAGTTACAGTATCAGGCAAAATCATGGAATCACAGAATGTTAGGGGTTGTAAGGGAACTCTGAAGATCATTGAGTCCAACCCCCCTGGCAGAGCAGCACCAAAACTAGGGCAGATCACTCAGAAATGTATCCAGACAGGTCTTGAAAGTCTCCAGAGAAGGAGGGTCCACAATTTCTCTGCGCAGTCTGTTCCAGAACTCTGTAACCCTTACAGTAAAGAAGTTCTTCCTCGTGTTGAGGTGGAACTTCCTGTGCTCAAACTTGAACACATTGCCCCTCATCCTATCACAGGACACAAGTGAAAAGAGGTTGTCCCTGTCTTCTCAACACCCAGCCCTCATGTATTTATAGACATTAATTTTGGATCCCCTTTCAGTCTTTTCCTCTCCAGACTAAAAAGCCCCAAGCCTCTCCTCTTGCACGGTCACTAAAAGAACTGGTTTGATAACCTGATAAAAACATTCAACAATTTATGTAAGACATATATACTTCAATGCTACAAAAAGTCCTTCTAAGAGGCTATCCAATTCCCACTTACTTACCTATAGAAACCCTTTTTGAGTATTTACAAGAAATGGAGGCTTCCCAGCTCCTAACAAAGTGGAAAAGCACTTAGTGGCTAAATCCATTCCCATAGCTCTAAGACAGGCCAGGGATGCTTATGGCCATGGGAAGGTCACTACTTCAGAGGAGCTAAACTGATTTCATACAACTCATGTGTTAACACCTGCCAGTCAAAAAAGAGGCCTATTTGTATAGAGCTGTATGTATGATGGAAAAGAAACATTGCCTGCTTATTTCTGCTACTCTAAACCTCCTGAACTGCCCTCAGCAGAAGGTTGGTCCTATTCAAGCAATTAAATCCATCACGTAGCCAGATTAGTGGGCTGCAAGGTGTTAATGCATCCTTTGCTGTGTTCCAGCATTTAGCAAACAACCTGGGTTACATCCAAGGAACATATCGTTGCTAATTACACTTCCAGGAAACTTTCAGAGGGTATTTTCTTACCGTCTGCCTGTGCCCTCGCTGAACTGTATTAAATGTTTAACAATTTTCCCCATTTCAGACACCAGACTGGTCCTAACTACTAGGAGACTTCAGTAACAGGTTTTCTCCACCTTAGCTTTCCAGTGACAGTTTACAACACTCTGATTTCTGCTCTTACAAAGCAATGCTTAATTTGGACTACACTCCTTTGCTGGTCTACAGCATACTTTCAAGTTTGGAAGGACTTTTTTCTTGGCTCAAGGCTAGAATCAAGTTTTACAGTCTCTCCCTAAATCACTGTATGTGCTTTCTATTGTAAAACTCTATTTTTAACTGAAAAAGTTAAAACACTTCAGGGCAGGGAGAGAGAGAGAAAAGCACTGTATATTAGTGATGATGACCTACAGTAGTATCATAATTCTTGTGTTCATATTTTAGAAACAAAAGCTAGATTTTTCACTTGTTTACAGGTGAAAGTGACTCTCAAATTTATAGGGATGGGAAAGAAAATACACAGGAATATAGTTGTTGTATGGATGCAGGTATTCTGCTTTGCTCTGCCATGAGAAGTCTGAACCTTCTTGACCTAGCCCTGCCTTCCACAGGCATTTATATCATATCATATCACAGTGCTGCAGAGCAAATCCCAAATTTCTTCCTCAGATAATTCTTTGTTGACATTGACACGAATATGCCCAAGTTTGAATGAAGGACTTGAGGAAGGTCAGTTATAAAAACTATACTTAAATATCTTCCCCATGGGCAGAACACATATAGGATTAGCATATCAACAAAATCACTGCTGTAATTTTTGACAGCACGCTAGAGAAAAAACCATACACAGGGAAGAGAAAGATCCACTTGCCTGGTGGGTGTTGCTGCCTGCGTTATGTATGGAATGAAACTGTTTCATGTGCATTCGAGCTTTTGCAATATCCCGGAGGGACCGAAAGATATTGTCCACTGCATCTTTGGCTTTCTGAGATGTCAGGCTCAGCGACGAGTCACAACCTAAAGAAATAAAGAAACATGGAGCTGAGTGCATGAAAAACTTTCAGGTGTTTTGATAATAAGCAAAAGGAAAAGGGTAACTGGGAGGAAATCTTACATTAGTTTCACCATGCTGTATTCTAGAAACAGTGGCTTGTTAGACTGCACGTCTTCAGCACGGCATGAATCTCTGTAGCTAAGCAAGAAGGCGTAAATCCTACACAACAAGCAACGTGAACAGCACCTTTCTATCAACACTTGTAACCTAAACCATACAGTAATTTCATTGGCACAGGATATGTTTTGCTTTCCACAGCAAGCAGAAGACCCCATGCTAGCAGGCCCCAAGAAGAGCCCCATGGGGAAAGGAACCACCTGGTTTGCCAGTGTTTGCAGGGAGAAACCACCCTGAAGAAGGGAACTCCTCCTCAGGCATCGTACCCAGGCCCCAGCTGGCAGCCTGCTGACTCCAAATGCTTTTCCTACCTTTGCAACAAGAAAAACGGGAAGAGCCTGTGCTAAATACAGCAGAAATGATAGCTACACATTAAAAAGAGCTGTATTACCATAAAAAAAAAAAAAAAAGGTCCTTATCCCTCCAAGCAGCACAGTTATTACTTCTAATGTATTCTTCCAGAGCACTTCTGCTGAGATAATGCTTATCTTCCTCTGAGGCCAAACTCCAATTACGGGTCCCTTCAAGTGGCCAGGCAGTGCCTTGGCAAAGAGAAATTCTTAGCCTTAGCTCCATCTGCCTCACCACAGGACTTACACAGCACAGGAATGCTGAAAGAATGCTTTCCCAGGTGACCTGCTGATGAGAATTAGCCAGATGAGAGATATCTGGGTCACCTCGTATCTGTACCTCTACCCCTTTTGGCATCTCTGCTGCCCCGCTTCTCGCTTGACTCCTTGTCCCTGTGTCAGAAGGTACATCACAAAAGAAGCACACGCACACAAACACACGCTCGCTCCAGCTTATGGCCAGTGCCTTCTCCAGGCGATGCTGCTGTACTGGTTTGCGTGTCCATGCCACGTCCCACGGTTGGTCCTGCACTGCCAAACCTCCGTGTCTGTGCAGAATGCTGCTAAGATGATAGGGTCTCCCTGCAGGTCCCAGCACCCACCAGCCTGCACTGTGCTGCACCAGCGGAGTCTGGCACTGGAAACAGACACCAAAACTTGTTGTGAAGGAGCCTGGAGTTTTGGGTGGGGGGGATTCTGAACGAGCCTTCCTCTACAGCTGACAGAGGATGGAATCCTTATGCACTAAACAAACAACAAAAAAGGCAATACTTCCAAAATTTACAGGGAATTTGTAACAGATAATCTAGATCACTCACATCTTTGCATTCCATACAGCAGAATAAATACATAATATATACATATACACACACACTTCTAGAGGTCTGAAACCATTCCTACAAGATGGTGATTAAATGCTGAGCTTTCATTTTTTCTGAATGTTATTTGTTGAAAGGCTCCAAGTGGGATCCCCAGCTGGTGCAGCAGAACAGATAAAATGATTGTACTTCTTCCTACATCAAACCAGGCTGCTGAGGATTTATGCCATTATAACCCACAAAGAAATGAAGAGAACATGAACTGGGCCTCGGTAACATCTCAAAATAACTTACAGAAATATTTCTGTTGTTATGAATGTACAAGAGCTGCATGCTCTGATACCCTGACTGACCACAGTGTAGTTTTTCATTTGGCCAAAGAGCCTGTGTGTTGGCAGTGAAAGCCCTGAACACAAACCCCATTCTGCAGCTCATTACCCCACTCCAATGGTGTTCTTGAAGTCACACTGATGGCTCCTGCAAGTGATCTTGTGCTGGTTTATGTGCAAGGGAACCATGTCCAACATCTGAAAAAAGTGACACAGAATGCCTCCTAGACAGATGAGGTCAAAAAATAAAGTCTGGAGTAGCAAATTCTGATTTATATTGCCCAGGCAAATCATTCAGAGATCTTGTATTATCAGTGTGCTTTTACCCTGCCCATGGAAAAACAGGAATGAGAAAATGGGGCAATCCCTGTTAGCTCCCAACTCAGAGGCTGTGCATATTTAATAGTTAACATTTACAAAGCATTTTGCAAATGATAATTAAGATCACAGAATCACAAAATCACTATGGTTGGAAAGGACCTTTAAGATCATCAAGTCCAACCGTTATCTAACTCTGCCAGGGCCACTGCTACACCATATACTTGTGCACCATATCTAGCCTGTTCCAGTCTTTGATAACCCTTCTGTTGCTCCTCATAAGACTTATTCTCAACACCCTTCAGCAGCTTCATTGCCCTCATATGAAGAGCCAGATCTCACTATTGTATGATTAGGTTTCTGTTCACTCTGAGAGACAAGCTTTCTCTGTTTTAGCCACATTACAGACAAGCAGCATCTAGCTAACGTAAGTAGTAGTATTTTCTATGTCCTCTCTTCAACCCTTCATCAGCAAAAGCCATTGCTTTTGGCCAAGCCACCTCCACAATGTTTCCTTTTCCTAATGAATCCAAGCCCCCTGCATTGAACAAATTCAGGCAGGGTAAAAAACACATCAGGTTTGCTTTGCTTTGCACACTCTTCTTTTTTTCTTAATTGTTTATTTTCTTGGACCATTTAAAAGCTTTTTGTTTTCCCCCTGCAATTATTTTTCTAATGAAAAGAAGTATTTGTTTTCTTCTCCTGTTGGCATCACTTCTCTTTCTCTCTCTTTTTATTTTAGTAAGAGCCTTTTGACCAATAAGTTTCAAAACAGCTTGTCACTTCCCACTTCTAGAACTGCAGGGCAGTTTCCAGTGGACACGGTATGGCTTTGTGGCTGGAAGCCCCCGAGATGCTCCTCACTTTGCCTGTCCTGGCACATTCCACTTTTCTTTTTGTTACTGGGTCAATCTTTTCTTGAGCAATTTCTCAGTGAAGTGCAGGCTCTGTAACACCACTCACCGATCAAATCTCCTTGACAGGGAAACACTCTTTGGAGCTCAGGCTCTCCCTTAGAGCTGGTGCTGACACACTTGGGGGCTAGAGAAGGCCATGAAATCATTCACCCTCCACCACCTGTTTAAGAGGCCACATCGCTTTGGCAGCATCACCCAAATCAAAACGAGAGGCACAGGAGCCTTGGCATGCAGGGTTGTGTTCAACGGTGTGTCCTGGCAGACCACAGAATATTTAAAGGAGCACTGGCATAGGGGCTTGATGTGTGCTTCCAGTCTCCGTGGCAGAGAACGTTGCTGAACCCAGTTTGGGTGCTTGGTGCCAAAGCTCTGGTCCAGTGCCAGTTTAAGGCTGACCAGATGGAGGAAAAAGGGGTGTACTTTCAAAGGTTTCCCTGAAATGTGGCTTCCTTGGGACTTCTGATCAGTAAATATCACATGTCTGGGGAAGTCATATCTCTCTTTTTCCAGCCTGACATCCAGTTCTTTTTTTAAATGTAAATTTTAATTTTTTTTTTTTAACTTTGCAATCCCTTCTTGTTTAAATTAACAACAAAATATCGGGTTCTCTGAAGGCTGCTGCCTACCTGTTGCACTGCAGTAGGTTTGAAGTAGGTCTCTACAGCCTGGAGAACAACAGAATCTTGTGTTGTACAAAGGGCAGGCGGTTACAAATCACCTCCCGTTCGCACCTTTCCTGTGAATGGGGCTGTGTGCGCAGATGGAGAGCAGAACACAATCCCTCTTCTCTGCTCCCTTCAAGCTACCAAGAAATCTGCTCCTTTTGCAACAATGAAGAGGTGGAATACATTAGCCGCTGCACAGCTCATGTGCTAATTAAAACAACTCTTCCTGTTACTGTTTTTTCACGGGAAGTTAAATGGCATTTGGAGAGCATGCTGAATGGATTTCTTTGAATCCTAAGCCCTATTATATGTGGGAAAAGGCATTTAAATGAAATTTGGGGATTTCCTGTCAGACTTGAAGAAGCCCAGTTATGGCAAATATGAAGTCACCATTAACCAGCATGGGGCTAAATATTTTAAAGCACATATCCAAGATCTTGATGATATCTCAAGAAGATAACAACCTAGTTATGTGGTAAGCAGTGCCAGCCTCACTGCTACCGCTTCTGTTCTGCTTCCATCCACTTGTGCTGAATGTGAGGAGAGTGAAACCATCAGGAGCTGCATTCAGCAGTTAACAGGATGAGACTACTGGCCCTTATTTTTGACCTACTTTTGAATTTTTTTTTTGTCAGAGAGAGCACATGTTCTCTTAAGCTGCACATCTGCACAACCATTAGTACCAGAACTAATCCGTTTCCACAAGCAGCTTGGAAAGAGGAGAATGAAGATGCTCTTCTTTACAGTCTGGAGTGACCCAGAAACCAAACTGCACCGCTTTTTCTACGGATTTCTGAAATTGGAAGGAAGATACTTTAAGAAAAGGACACAGACATTGTGAACACATGACATCTATAATTATAGAGTGTCATGTGATTGATTATGCCCTCCCTGAACGCACCAAGTGCGAATTTCAGACCTGTGCATTAGGAAACCTTTCACTGTGCTTTGTCTCTTTTGGTACGTGGTCCAGGCATTATAAACAGACTTGTTCCTCTAAGGCAATATGATAATTATTAACACTTTCTGAAGGTCTTTCATACTTCTGAGACATCACTGAAAGGCTGCAATTCTTACCAAGTTAAAAATTTAGGAAAGCTGAAAGTTCACCACTTTACTATTTTATTGGCATGTATTAAGTTAGGCTCTCTTTACTTTAAGCTCTCTCTATAGCCCATTTACAGAACAAAAAACTGATATAAACCTTGCAAACCCTGGAATGGAGCTGGCAGAATAGCCAAGCTGTTTTAGAAGCGCACAATGAAGCACGGACTGAACCAGAAAACTGGTACTTTGAAGAAGAAAAAAATTCTTCTGAAGCATCAGGATTGCATTACACAAGGTATTTTCTAGGTATGCGGAGTTAATTTGCTTGTCAATGGAAGACAGAGGAAGAACAGAGATATAGGGTGCCTTGAGGGTCAGAACTCAAAATACAGCACTATGATATTAAACTAATGAAAAACTTCTATTTTTATACTTCAGATGATAGCACAGCAATGGGGGCCCTTTTTTTTCTAGCAGATAAATCTAAAAGCATACATATGTATACCCACAGACATATGTTTTATAAGAGTTTTGATATATTAATGAATGAAGATTGTTAGGAAAAAGTAGATACAAATGCATATGGTTATATAGACAGCGTCTATTTTTTGCAGGGGGAAAAAATGCGTAAACCCCCAAACTAGGATGAAATTTGTGTGATTTTCCTCTCACCTTTCTTCCCAATGGATTCTGCCATGCATTTGAATCTGTATTCTCAAGTCCGATTTGTATTAAGTTCTGCTCTCTGCTGCATCTAAAAGGGAAATCAGTAAGCGAATGTGACACTGTGGACCAAGGATGGATGGGCCAGAACACAAGACACCTGGCATTTCCCAATAGCAACATCAGCAGAAGGTGAAAAATCAGAATGGACTCCATTTTAGTTCAGAGGATTACAGAAGGTGTACTCCCCAGTCCTTGAGAAGAGAGCGTCCAGAAGGGCGAGACACGGTGGTCCCTGTGACACCTTCCCTGCAGCATATGGCACGTCCCTACCCCTGGGTCCTGCTCCACACTCGCTCAGTCCTCCTCATCCCTGGCCAGACCCATGCTCAGTGCCAGTTGGGGCAGCCACGTCTGTGCTGCTGGTGGCTCCCAGTGAGGAGCAAGCCTCTGGGCAACCTTTAAACGCCGAAGGCCAAGGCAATGTTACAGAGAGGAGTTTAAAGCAGGGCTGGCTTTTCCAACATCAGCAAGTGACTCAGGTGCTACTCATTGGATTAGCAGAAAAGAAGGGTAAAAAGAAACAGGGAAGAAGCTGAAAAATTTTTCAAAACTATATTTGGAATTAAAAATTAAAATCTCAAGAAAACAGGCACTTAGTAAAACATAGATGAAATTCATATTAAAAAAAAAGGGGTCCATTTTGCTGAATCCCTGGCAAAGCAGTGTGTCGGTGCTGCTGGCACAGAGGGGCAGGGGCTCAGCAGCTGGGGAAAGGGCAGGGGTAGAGCTGCAGGGATAACCTGTCCCTACCCACAGCCTCAAGACACTCTTGTCCCATACATCCCATTACTTACAGCAACCACAGCAGACTTCTAAGCTTTTGTCCCAACTCAACTGTTTTTCTTACTCTCCCTCTTCCCTCCCTGCCTCCTGCGATGGCCTCTTGCCCCAGTCACGCCTCAGCCCTTCATTGCATCTGAGAGGCTGAACGCAGCTTGGACTGCACCACCGAGAAACCACTCCAAGCCCATGGCCCTCCTTGGGGAAAGGCAAGTTATTTGTGTACCAGAGGCAAAAGAGGATGAAACTGCTCTAAGGTGTCCAAGAGGTTACCATCGCAGCCAGAGCAGGAACTTGGGATTTCCCAGCCCTGGACTTGATCAGCCCTTCTGCCAGTCCACACCGCACTGAGTAACAGGCTGAAAACACTAGCAGCCCGAAAGATAACCAGAGGGAGAAGGAAAGCAAAGAATAGCAGCGTATGGAAAAAACATTAGAAAAGGGAAGGAAAATGTATATATAGCAGAATGTTTTTCTTCCTCAATTACTAGCAATATCCGATCTAAACCCATTTGAAACATGAGGTTCATATGGAGGCTTGTTATAGGGCTTCAGCTGAAGTCTGAAACTTCAGAATAAATCAAAGGGATTATCTAACAAGTCACACAACAGAGAAGGTGGGCTCTGCACTTCTATAAATGTCATTTACAATCTGATTGGCATATGGAGAATGAAAACACAGAGGCCTGCAAGGATGCTTCAGGGTGGTCACCAGCACCACAAAGCACAAGTGGAAGTACGGCTCATGTCTGTGATGGGAGAAGAGAGGATCTGATCCACCACCAAGGAAACCACAGAAGCTAGTATTGCAACTGGCAAAGGTGCAATTTGTAGCTTATTTTAATCAAAACAGACATTTTCCATTTAAGAGAAAAGCCAAGGAGGGTTTTTTCCTAAGAATAACTGAATTTAGAATCCTAAATCTCCACTTCAGCCTTTAAATAAATGGCCATACTTTAGCAGTGCTGAGTATCCAGGGATCACACATATATGTCTCCATGGGCAATTCAGCACAGATTTGACATTGATTACATAGGGAAACATCCTGCTATCTCTGGAGCTCATGAGGGATGGATGGCAAGAGCCAGTGGTGTTCTGGGAAAGCTGTTTGTTGGCTTGAAGTGTAGGAACCTCTTCTGGAAGCTGCTCTTTGGCATGCAAGGCATGCACAGTCCTGATGTTAAGTACTTTGCTGGATCTCAAGATCTGAAGCTCCATGTGTAGAAGTCTGGCCACTTACCTACATGATTAAATAGGGATTTAAGACTTACTTTTGGAGAGTAATTTTTTTTTATAAAAAATTTTGGCCTCAATATCTGTCACTTGGACATTTCTGTTTTACGGGAATATTTTATTGCCGCCTTCTTGCCAAAATCCAACAGCAAAATATGTAATATCAACTTTTATGAAGCACTGCAAACTTAGTACTGCAGGCTCTCATGTTACATGAAATTAAACCTGTCAGTTCAGTGAACAATTACAGGGAAAAACTACAGCACTTACTAGAATAAATTAGAGAAATTAACTGCAGGAGGAATTTAAGTTAGGCTCAGATGTGCTTTCTGAAGGCAATTAATGTAACAAATTCATTAGGGAACCATTCAGTTGCTCCCTCAAGTAGTCCATATTTTAATTAAAAAAACACATATGTTAATAAAGCTATGGTAAATGCTCTGTAAGTCTAATAAGGCCTCCCAATAATGTTCTTGCAAGACCTCAGTGAAACTCCAGGTTTTACTAAACGATATAGAGCTTTATGAACATACCACCCTAGGACCTATATGACCAAATGTCCTCAGTCTTTCACAAGTTATTCTCAGCTACCCTCCTCTTGTCTTCAGACTGGTGGTTGCAGTCTGGCAAGGATTGACTTTTGCCCCCTTCAAGGACTTTCTTGATATTCAGGCATCGGCCAAAACCTCCCAGTGATGCTAGGAAGTTTCACCCTCTCACTTACTCCTCCAGGTATGCCAAGAGGTACCGCATATGTGAAGGACAAACAACACACGGGGGAGAGGAGGGATGAGGTTCATGTCCAGGTAGCAGCAGGTGAGGCAGCAAGTACTACCAGTACAGCAAAGCGTCCCTGGCCAGAGTGCACCAGAACAGAGGACACGTTTGCATGTGTGAAGTGGCATGGCTGTCCTTCAGAACGGCCAGCACTGTGGGACATGGACAGGACCCTACCACGGTACCGGGGCTGAGGAAAATCATATCCAAAGAAAAGTGTTCCTAAGCAACTGTGTTTAAAGCCCTTCACAAAGAAATCCCCCACAGGCCTGTTTCATCTCTGCACTATAAAGCAGCAGAGCAGGGAGGAAGCTCAGGTAGAAGTCCATGGGAGTCTAGATGCTCTACCCACTTGGCCTCAGAAAGAAACCTCAGGAAAACATGGAATGATATGTTAATGTCATTTTCATACAACTTATCTTCCTTATGTTGCTTACAGAAATCATACTTTTAAAGCAACAACAGTGAAATAAGTCTTTCAGTATTTTTGTTTGATTTTTTCCATCTTTTTTCTTTTCTTTTTTTTTTTTTTTAATTTAACCTGGATAATGGAAATGATTGTAATGGAGAAATGTCCAAGAGACAATGGGCTCTATGTAATAATAGGTAGTAAAAATTATAAATTATAATAATTTTTATCTCCCCCCCTTATTCAAATTAACAGAATTATGGTACATACCTTAAGAACTTCTTGTTTGAAATTCACAACTATGCTCAGAATAGTTTCCCATTAAAAAAATGACATAGCTTACTGTCCAAAATGAAAATTAAACTATAAAAGGATTGCTAGGCAAAACACTAGACGGTTGTTTTCCAGAACACATTGGATGAAAAAAACAAAAGCTAAATGCCAATCCTGTATTAATCTACACTGTTCTGACAGTTTTGATGATAACAGTAGGTAGAAATACAGTGCAGCAAATTTACAAAGTTCACGGTAGTAAGAAATGAGCTGTAAGGTACACACAAATATCACAGATTTCCAGTTCTTGTAATATTTTTAATTGAAGCATGAAAACCTGACAAATGGCACATCAACCTTGACATACTTAGGTACTATTCAGCTAGAGCCACACCACCCAACTGGAAGAGAAATGAAAGAAAGACTAAATGCCATGCTCAGCGTAATTCCGACAGAACATAAAATGTCTAACAATGAACGCTCTGAAGTTACTCTATAACATTAAGAGTTCAACTGCAATTTTAGAAGAAAAAAGCATTGTTTGAGCTGCACCATGCTCACTTCTGAAATCCTGATTACAGAAAGAATTCAGGTGTGAAGTCCCACCGAAATTCAGCCAGAATATTTTAGCAGCCCAACTCGCTGGGAAAGAGAGTTCCTACTACTCTACTGTCACTACGGGCAAAACATTCGTTTTAAAATAAAATACACAAAGTGATTGAAAGCAAAAGTAACATCTAAAGTAAGTGGACAATTCACGGTAATGTCTCTGGTCATTTTTAATTCAAATTTCCGTTTAGTATCTTAAAGGGCTGCCTTTTTCAAACTGCATTTTGCTGCTGCTGTCAGTGATATGCATACTCACAGTATATGTTAACGCCACCAAAGGTGAATACTCCCATTCTGTGGCTAAATTTCAAACAAGACTTGGAAAGTTTGTGACCATGAACTGGTAAATGGGTGATCTTGTAAATCGCCACCCAGCAGCTCAGGCACGAGCTCAGCCATGAATTTAGGAAGCTGGGTCCTTCACACTGGCACCAAGCGTTGGGGGGGATGATACCACCTTTTCCCGGGGTCCTGCTCAGCTCAGTGCAGCCCCTGAGCAACAGCACTTGCCTGCATACATCTAATTGCTGACCAGCTTAGGCCCATGCTTACGCTGGAAATAGTAATACTTGTTTACACCTACTTGGTCATCTCTTCCAAATCTCAGTCCCTTTGGACAGGAGCTGCCTGGTACCACGTACCCACAGGACCTCTGACTTAGCCAGCTACATCAGATGCTGCTACTGCCTAAATAAAAACCTAACTCCAGGCTCAGCTCAGGGAAGGTTTGCTGAGGGAACAACAAGGATGATTTACTGTGCCTGCTTCTTTTATCAGAAGATAAAATCAATTGGCATATCTCCCAGGGGTGGGGGAAGGAAGGGTTCCCCTTTTTTCTACACTCTCAAGCACCTGCTAGAAGATTAGAGAGAACAATTTCCTACCTGGCAGATCGCACAAGACTTTCTCTCTTCCTTCCATCAGTAGTGCAAGAATTGCAATATACTCTGCCTCCCCAAATGTAGCACAAAGCTGCCTACAGTCTGTGAAAAAGTTAATGATGCTGAAACCCAGAGAAATGTGGCTTGTGATGCTCTGCTGGAGACCAGGGGTTGTACTGGGCAAGGACTTCGTTATACCTTTTTTTCCTGTTCCTGATGCTTCTTCTCCTGAAAATGGATGTTGACACTGGGCACTGAGATGGAGTATGGGGATAAAACAAGGTAAGGGCAGAACAGCTGTTCTCCTATCTTGCAAGTGAGGATAAGTGAAGTGTAACTATTTCCAGAGAAAAATAAATATTTATGGCAAAGGGCTTCACTGCATAACATAAAAAAAAAAAAACCTTTTAAACACATAATATTGAAAGCAACAGTCACAGTTCTCCACATTGACATTGGGAATTCTACTTCAATAGCAACCTACCGCTTTGCAAGTCATACTTGACCAAGAGCAAAAGGATTAGAAACTGCAATGCTGTAAATTTCTGCATTTACAACACGACAACACTTGGGCCTCACTGGAGCTTCTCTGCTTTGCATGCATGTAAATGAAGGGTAACACCTCCCTGATGTCCTGGCCTCAACAGGGAACAGCTCCAGGAAGAGACTCTTTGAGGCTGCAGGAAAGGTGAGGCAGACTTTCACTATCCCAGTTTAAGAGGCTTAGCACTCCACTGTACGCCAGCGAGGGAAATGGGTAGCAGGCAGGTAAAGAAGCTGTACGTGCATCCTCAGCTGGTCACATGTGTCCTACCCTGGGCAAGGGCTGTATATAGGGCACAGATGTCCACACTCCGCAGGCAGATGAGCAGTTATGCCAAAGCACAGCCCCCTCAAGGCCTTCCATGACAACCAGCGATGACTAGAACAAGGAGTGTGTGTGGTTTAATCCATGCACAGCATCCACTTGTGTTACCAGATCAGTTGTATTGCATGTTGTGCACACAACAGACCCTCTGGAGTCAAACCTGTCTCTGATGAGTCACTGTATTGATCTACTGAACAAATTACCTGATGTGATGTTATTGTGTTTCAGATCTTCCTCTGCAGAATACACAGCGAAAAGCTGCCACCATTTGTACAACTAACTGTCTGTCTGGAAAGCACAACATTGTGCCCGTGGGCTTGGGAGTCCCGACTCAAATTTTGAAGGTATGAATCACCAACAACTTAATTCTAGTATAACAGTAAGCTGCATTGTCTGTCACCTTACCAGAGTTTGGTATTAGAATGCTTTGTGTCTAGATAGAAAGACAGATGATATTTTAGCCTACAGCATAAGTGAATAAGTTATTTGGAATACACATTATGTTTCTGATAAGATTAGGAAAATCATATTTTGCAGAAGCATTTGCTCTTCATTTGTTCTTCCAGTACCTGAAGGGGCCCTATGGGAAAGCTGGAGAGGAACTTTTAATAAGGGCATGTGGTGATAGGACAAGGGGCAATGGTTTTAAAGTAGAGCAGGCTAGATTTAGAATAGACATTAGGAAAAAGCTCTTTAGTATGAGGGTGGTGAGACACGGGAATGCGTTGCTCAGAGGAGCTGTGGACGCCTCATCCCTAGAAGTGTTTAAGACCAGTATGGATAAGGCTCTGAGCAGCCTGCTCTAGTGGGAGGTGTCCCTGCCAATGGCAGGGGGGTTGGAACTGGATGGTATTTAAGGTCCCTTCTAACTCAAGCCATTCTATGACTCATGAATCTCATGGGAATATCTATGCAAAACCTGTATTACATTTGGACTCAGAAATAACAACAAGAGAGGTTGTGGCAAATTTCTTTCTCTTCAGCTATGTTTTAAATGCTTGTTTATATTTTTCATCACCCGCTGTAAAACTATTTCATTTGAAATCATTGCTGGAGATGATTTCAAAAGATAAGTCTTCCTGTTTTGGGAATATTTCACATCTCAGTGAGAATAACATCCTTAAAAGTACCTTCACAGAACATTTTTTTCTTATGAAGGCAAATAACACTGACTCATATAAATGATTTAAAAGTCTTCCTATGCTCATCTACTCTTATAATCCCTTGAAACTGTGCACTAGAGATGCAAGATTACAGCCCAGTCCAAACATCTAAGAATCTGCAGATAAACAAGAAAAGGCAATCAAGTAAAAAGCACAGTCAGAAAGAACAATAATAAAGTCATAAAAAATTAAAGTTAGAAAGAAAACACAGCATGAATTATCACACTTTATGTTAATTTTTAAATTGAAATCACTTTTACACAAGAGAAAAGACACAGATTGCATAAAGCATATTTTGGGTGAAAAGCAAAGTAAGAGTGAGGCTATGGAAAGGATCTGAAAGAGGAGAGAAGGAATCCTACTATGGGAGGATGGACCAACGTGGCACTGTATGTTTCCAAAGGAAGAACAATGACACCATGGGCCAAGCCACCCCTTCCTCCGAGTACAGGGTGTTGCAGCTGGCCACTACCAAGACACAGCAGATCGATCCCTGACTACAAGTGACACAAACTTACGTGATTAATGACCATTTTAATTCTTTTTCTTGTCTGTTAACAGGAAAGCACACTGTAGTGCAAGTATCAGTCAATGAAGAAAATGATCAGCAGTACAAGCCACAAGCACATGTATAAAGGGAGGAAATATCCTAGAGTATCAACTATAATAAACTCACATTCATAAATGAGACAATAATTCATAAGCTGTGCAATAGATAAAAGAAGATGCTGACAGAGGGCTCAGTTTAGGAGAAAAAACGAACACACATTCACTTTAAAAGGTGTGATGGGACTAAGTCAGGCTAGCACTTAGGTGACTTCCTGAATTAAACTCTCCCATTTAAACTCAGAAATAGTTGTGCTATTTTAATAACAGTTGAATGGCTGGTGGAGTTGGTTTAGAATTCTTAAGCTTAATTCTTAAGCACTTAAGAATTAACATTTTTTTTGTCTTTAAAACAAATGGCAAACATTGTATAAATTAGTGAAAGCACAGCTTTTAGCACAGGCTTGAAGAAACAAGTGCTAGAAAATGCCTGGGATCTGTAGTCATTTCCATTTAGTATAAATTGTTAACGCTTCCAGGAAAAAGAAATAATGAAAGCCACACATAATCTTGTAGTCAAGTTTCAACACCTGCTTATTTATTGTGGCCCAAAGAATCAGGATAACATGATTTGTGCTTCAAGCATAGAGCATAAGCACAGGGATTTTTTTTCATTAAATTGTGCTCACCTAATCATGAAAGAGGACATGCAATTTCAAAATTAACTGGATTTTTTTTTGTTTTGTTTTGTTTAGGAAACAAAGACATCAGCAAATGCAAGCAACCAGTTTAGTCTGAAGGACTGACAACAGCAATTTCACCATAAGGCTGATCCGTGGCAGCCCAGTGCTGCTCACTACCAGGGGACTGGGCAAGTGCAGCTCAGATGTGTCGTGGCTCCAAACCACCAAAGACTGTCATTTGCAGGCTGCTTGTACAATAGCAATTGCATAACTGCAATAGAAATACTTACAAAAATATATCTAAGATAATAGATCCTCAAATGATCAGTAGGCATTGACGCCCTTCCATGGATATGTACCACATGTAGAAGCCCGTGGAAGAGGAGACTCCCGAGACTCCTACCATAACCACATTTCATTTCAGAAGGTGAAAATACTAATTTTGATCTTGAAGTCCTTATACCATCTTGTGACTGCTAATCTCAATGGATAATTTCTGCACAGGGAATAAGCCAAGACACTGTAAAAAAAACCCAAAACATGCCAGAGAAACTGAGTTATCTGCTTCCTTGATGCATTTGAGACTGATCAACTTGATCCTCACCTTTCCCTGATAATCTGGTGGCACAGTTGGAGATATAAAAGCTGCCCTCTGTAGATAATTTCTGAGAGCTGCTTCACCTCCCTTTTGCTTCACATAATTTTTAAGCTGCAGAAATGGAGAATTTCTAGAACAAATCAGCACCAACGGCACCACGTCCAGTCATGCTCCTCTTCTCCTGTTGAATATATATCTATTTTCCTCAAAGCTTTGTCTCTGTGCAACAAGGATGTGTGAAAAGCAATCCCTGCCAGCTCACCTGCCTTCTCTTCACTAACTTCTGGCACCTTTGAGCACAAAGGACTTTGTCATCAGTTCTGCTGGCTGTCATTAAAAAAATGTACCATATTTTCACAAGAGAAATGGAAATAAGGCAAACACCTCACTTTAGATTATTTCACCGTTTTCTCAGCTGAAAATGTTACTTCACATGGTGTATTGACAAAGAGCGGCTCTGCACATTTGCAACTGAACTTTAGGCACATGCTGTGCTTTATGCTGCCTTCTGAGAGACGTACCCGGGCTACCGAAACAACACAGCAGGAGACATATCAGCAAGGGTCACCTGGCAGTAGCTGCTCGTGTGTTTCTATTGCATGATCTGACATGCTGAATGAGAACAAGCTTCCCCTCGCACTGCAGAAGGAAGGGGGTGTGGTGAGTTACCACAGGCGACATAACTTTTACCATCAGCTCCTACAGTCAGGCAAATTCAAAATACAGGATATAGTCATACACTGAGGTACAACTGTGGCACTGACAACCACCCAGAGTGCAGGTGCAGGGCTCCTGTGAGGAAATTTGCCCTAAAAGTACCCGAGGCCTTAACCTCAGGTCACAGCTCCTGCTCCCAACCAGGTCAATCAACTGCAGGTACCTGGAAAAAGACAAACCAGGGAATGGCAAAGGAGATACCGATTCAAACAACTGGCGCTAGGCATTGGGCCTCACTTTATTAAATTTATTTATCAGCAGAATCCTGCTTGTTTTTTTTTTTTACCTAATCTAGATCATGGAAGTAGCCCTAAGTACTGAATGTCCACATCTGCTTTGGTGGAAAACAGTGGCGAAACATTTCTCTAATGAGATTTGGCCTGCACAACAAGATCTGGTCTTTCTGTTCCTCAACATCAACATAAAACTGCCATTTTTTATAATGCTATCCCCATGCAGCTTGGAAATACACCCATGAACTGCCTGTACTCTCTGCTGGCTCTTTGGTGAGTATGGTGGCACCTCTGTGCTGGAAATACTTTGTGCTTCGTTGCCAAAGCATGCGTTTCTAAGCAACTGACCCTTCTAAAATCCTGAATCTCAATACTTACAGGTTGAGGAGCAAAACGCACAATACCACATATAATTAGAGATCATTAGTAAGCCAAAGACTGTTCCTTCAGAAGTGCTGCACAGGGCTGATACATATCTCCCTCTGTGAATTCCAAGAGTTGTTAGTCATGATGTGAACAAAATGATTGATGACCGGGTAGGCTGGGAGATGTAAGCTTTACTTTCCCACAGAGCTTGCTACTGAAGAACAGAACGCCACTCTCAAACCCCTTCCCCGTGCCATCCCTACTTGGTGGGCACTCTTCACTCATTCCTTCTCCTTCCCCCTGCAATGAAGATACACACTGCACGTGGAGGGGGCTGCAGAAGACACGCATGATAGGGCAGCTTGGTCCTACTCAGCATTCCTACCAGAACAGCTTCAACTTGCATCACTTCTGACCTCCCAAGAGCAATGCGTGACAGTACGAGCAAGCCATGGGGCTTGGCAGCAGCAAACGTCACCTCAGAAGTGAATCATCATGGAATAAGAAAACATTTACCTTTCCAAACAATGAAAAATATTAAAGGACAAAGCTTCCCCGTACACTTCATTAGCACTTTCTCTCAGATAAGTAATACGTTGTTTACTGTAGATTCTGTGCATCATCACCATCACAGTCTTGGCCAACATCATGGTGACTTTCTCTGACATTTTATTCAAGAAGTTTTTACCACATCCTCAGATGTAAAATTATGACTGGATCTCTTATCTGTGATGTAACGACGTCCTTTTTCCCCTCATATTTGGGACTTTTTTTTTTTTAAATATGCATTCTTTTTTATACATCAAAGAATTAGAAATATTCTATGAAGTTATTCTATACGGCATACGGAAAATACACAATTTTCTTGCACAGGTACTGCCTCTCTTCATTGAGGTGGAAAAGCACCAATAACCTGAGGGTAGAGCCTGGAAATTAGTTAATGGAGAACTTCATGCTATAGGAATATGTCAGAAAGCAGAAGCATGCTCAAGCTCCTGAACCGAGCTCTGAGTGCAGTGCAGTGCCACACCATTCAGCTCCCGGGAAAAGCACCATCTCACAGGGATGATGCTTCACCCAGACTGACCAGGTCTGCCCATGGCAAGGCTGGTGTGCAGCTGAGTACAGCTGCTCTGCTTCTGGTTCCAGAGCTGATGGGACACATCCACCTGTCTCCATGCAGAGCACACAGCAAGCAACAACCCCCCCCGCTCTAGGTGGAATATCATGTTTAAGCTTCTACCATGATACCCCAGTCTTGAATCACCCTGTCACAGCTTATTACAACTCTCTGTACTCCCAGAAGTATAATTAGAGATCTTTTGTTGCTTTTGCACAACTCAGTTGTTTTATGTTGACTACTGTCCATTTAAAAGTATTCTGAAGTGGGATTAATCTTTAGAAGTGCTAGCCATCTGAGAAACAGAAATCTAGTCCACACTCGCTACCTCATCCCAGGGAATCTCCTGGAAAGGCCAGTCTGTCAGCACTGACTATAGGTAGACTCTAGAAAGCTTCCTCCTGATATCAAACTCTGTGAAATAATTCCCACTTCCAACTAAAGGCTCAAGTCATTAACATGGAATCAGCTGAAGTAATATAACTCTGAGATAAAGGATTAACCTACAGACCAGAAGAACTATGACAAGCATAATAAGGCATGTGTTACTCTTCTAAAAACCAACTACGGATAGATGCTACCATCAGCCTGCAGCACATTCAAAGTCAGAAACGCTTACTCTGCAGATATAAATAAACTGTCCTACTTTCTCCTTGTGCCAGCACTACAGAAGGGGAAAAGTACAGCGATATCAGCTAGATTATGGAATGAGAACTAGAACGCAATCCATTTGTGAGGAGTCTTTAATATGCATAATACTTGTTTTATTCACTTGCTGGTTTTGGTTTTGATTTTGTGGTTTTTTACATAGTCTCTTCTATAGCTTCTCCAGAGTGCTGCACCAAAGGAAGAACTCAGGGTCTCACCTTTGGAAAGATTACCTCAACTAAGCCTTGTAGAAAAAGGGAGAAAGCAGAATTAAGCTGTCTCTAACCAAAATCCTGACTGAGCAGAAAAGCAGAAGAATCCAAAGCTCCAATGTGTGAGCCAAAATGGACACAGATTGGCTTTCAAATCTGAGAATGTTGTTGCAGAGCTAGCAGCTATAAAAATGTATTTGCAGTTGTAAGTTCAGCAAATTTGTTATGAGTCAGTGGCTATAAATGCGCAATCCCCACAGAGTTGTCTGCAAGTCATTTCTCTGCATATATCCACTTATGTTCAGTTGAAGACTGAATAACTGCAGAATACCAAACGCAGTACAAAAATGTAAGAGAATAAGAAAAATGATACAGGCAACTACAGTCTAGTCACTTGCCTTTCAAATACGCATGAAGTTAAAGCAGATTTTGAAAAGAAAACTGAAGTGTTAAAAATGAATGAGCAAGAAGGACAAAAGCTGACAAAGGCAGGTGATAACCAGGCTTGCCACACATCTTTCTGGATAAGGTAACTGACTGTTCAGCTGACAGAAGTCTGGTAGATGAAGTCATAGAATCATAGAATAGTTTTGGCTGGAAGAGACCTTCAAGATCATCCAGTCCAACCTTATTCTTAGCCTTATCAAAACCACTAAACCATGTCCCTAACCACAACATCTGACTGGCTCTTAAACACCTCCAGGGATGGTGCCTCCACCACCTCCCTGGACAGCCCATTCCAATGGCTGACAACCCTTTCTGTAAAGAAATGCTTCCTAATATCCAGCCTGAACCTCCCCTGCTTCAACTTCAGGCCATTTCCTCTTGTTCTGTCACTTGTCACCAGGGAAAACAGACCAACTCCCACCTCACTACAACTTCCCTTCAGGCAGTTGTAGAGGGCAATAAGGTCTCCCCTCGGTCTTCTTTTCTCAAGGCTAAACAGCCCCAGATGCCTCAGCCTTTCCTCATAAGAGACATGCTCCAAACCCTTCACTAGCTTAGTAGTCCGTCTCTGTACCCCCTCCAGCACCTCAACATCCTTCTTGTAGAGAGGGGCCCAAAACTGGACACAATATTCAAGATGTGGCCTCACCAAAGCCAAATCCAGAGGAATGATCACCTCCCTGCTCCTGCTGACTACACCATTCCTGACCCAGGCCAGGATGCCACTGGCCTTCTTGGCCACCTGGGCACACTGCTGGCTCATATTCAAATGGATGTCAGCCAACACCCCCAGGTCCTACTCTGCCTGGCAGCTCTCCAGCCACTCCTCCCCAAGCCTGTAGAGCTGCTGGGGGTTGTTGGGGCTGAAGTGCGGGACCCGGCCTTTGGCCTTATTGAAACTCCTGGAATTGGCCTTGGCCCAGCAATCCAGCCTGTCTAGATCCCTGCTGAAGTCTATTCAGATTTCAGTAAAATATTTGATACAATGCCACCCGGAGAATTAGTTTGGAGTGAAGAGATGAGATTGAATAAAAGAGTTGTAAGGAACATTTGAAGGATGGCCTGGGCTAGACCAAAATTCTCAGCTACGTTCCTTGACTAACAGTCTTACTATTTTTATTGATGACTTTTGCACAAAAAGTAGGAATGCTGATGACAAAATTATGAGGTATTGTTAAATGTAGAAGAAGTCTGAAATATTATACAAGATTTATATTCTGAAGTACCAGAAATGAGATGAAGCGGATGAATACCGCAATACAAAATGAGAGAAACCTCACCAAGGTCATCAGCTTAGTGGGCAGTAAGAAATCTCTCCATCAGCTGGGACTCTGCGATGGAAAACAACAGGAAGAGAAGAATCTGGGTGGTATTAGTTGATCTGAGGATGACCTTGGGCTACCAGCACCACATGAGGCATGCAAAAATCATCAGATAAGATACTTCCTGTAGATACACAGACATGCTAGTTCTGTCTTAAAAATGGTAAAACAGCAACAGAAACAATTTTGGTCATCAGTGTTTGAGATACTTGATACTGAAACAGGCTTAAAGAATATCTGTGAGTATGACTAGAGAAATAAGAAATCATTTACATTTGAAGAAAATGGGGCTTGTTCAGCTCAGCAACAGGAAAATTGAAGATACATAAGCTGGAAAGTAGAATAAAGTATTCAGCCATCAAAAGAACAAGGTCCTGAAAGAGCCTTTGTGTGAGAGTATTTGGATGTGGCTGGCAATAAGAGCAGTTTCAAGATGGATTTTGATAACTTTATAAACAAGATTATAAAATATGTTTGCCTTGAAAGGATCATGGGGCCTGGTTTGGTGGTGAGGGAAGCACATCCTTGCTTCTGTTTTTCTGTGTAAACCCTTGATCCTTTCAAACAATTTTTATATTTCAGAGATTTAATATTACATCTAGGAGAAAAACCATGCAATTGCTCAAACTCTCTATAAATGTTCTCATAAACACTAATGTAGGATTTTGACTACTAAAGGTGTAGAAATGTCTGGCAGGCTTTTCAAAAGTCTGGTTCAGTCTAGCTGCAGGCTGTCAGTGACCAATTTCATCACACATTTTTCTGCCCTGACAAATGGCTCAGTGGATAGCTATGGCACAGCCTGTCGGAGAGGTTTACAACTCACTAATGACAAAGTGCTCAAAGCTGGGAATCAATCTCTAATAGAAATAAAAATATTTTTTTCCCCTAAAAAGTTACTACGATTCTCCTTCCTTCTCTCAAAACATAAAAGTTGAGTAATCAGAAAAGACTGGTAGTAAAGCCATCAAACACCACGGATGTGTAGCTCTTTCAGTTCCCTAATAAGCCAAACTGCTTCAGCATTGAAGAAACGTGGAAAGGTCATCAGAGCAGCAAAGTAATGAAAAAGTTGAGGCTGAAAGGAAAGCAGATGGCTTGAAAATAGTTTTATGTGTTATGTTTCTAAAAGGCAGGAGAAATAAGAGGTTTCATGGTGCACATGGGCTAACAAATGGAATTCTGTAAGATCTGCAATTAGTTCTTATAGGGAAGAACCTGCACCGTGTACTTCTGGGTAGCATGGAAAGGCAGACTCATGACCTTGCTATTTAGAAAGCTTAGCTGGAGGGAAGGATGAAGCAGAGGATATATCTGTTAAAAAGTATATTTCAAACACCTCCTGCTGCCTGTACTCCAGAGAAAAGAGAGGTGGCATATAGCAACTGCCCTGGTCCTATAGCCATGAACATGCATTTCCTTGCTCTTCTGACAGTCTGCTCCAGTCTAGACAAGCTGTAAACCTCTGAAACATCATTGCTCACACATGCTCAATTAAGCCTTGCTGGATTTTCACTGTGAAGACAGCTAAGGGTGCTCTTGCCAAACATACTCCAGTCCTTCATGGGACATAGTGCTAAGAAAGCAGCCCATCCATCACTCCTGAAGAGCAGCAAGCCATGACCTGTCACTTCCCAGCTCCTAAAAGACAGCAAAAAATGTGTCATTTTCACAAAACACCCTGAGCCTGTTGCATTTCCTGGCCTCTGCCCAGGCTGAGGCTGCTCAGTCACCATGCTGGTGCCATGGGGTTAGACCCACAGCTGCAGCAAGGAGCAGGCTACCAATGGCACGTAGGCTCTGTCAAAAGACAAAGTCCATATTGTAAATGAGTTGTAGAAAGTGCTTTTTTTTTTTTTTTTTTTTTTAGCTGTTAAACTACAGAAGAATGTAACAAAAACCAGCTATACTTATCAATGAATTTACAATACTGACATCTATTTATTTTATTAAACCTAGTCCTTGCCAGGTTAGCTCCACAAATTGAAGTTTTTATAGAAGACTCAGGAAAAAGACATTCATACTTGAGATGCCTAAAGGGCTCCAATCAAGCTCTTTATATTTACTAAGAATGTAAACAAAACGACATGACCTCAGTAGGAATCATTTGCTCCATATTTTTTGCAAAGGACAATAAACATATGGAAGGAATTACAGAAAGGGAGTCAGTAAAGAAGACTAATTCATCAGAGAAATAGTTTCTATAAAAATAGAAATACATATGGAAGGGACTAAAAGTAGGTAAGCATAGAAAAATGGGTCAACTTGTGAGGAAGAGCACTCTTTTCTTTGGGCAAATGTTTCTTATGTTCTTGATGGTTTCAAGAGCAGCTACTGCAAGAATGTATCATCACTTGTCTGGAAGCAACAGTCTTTGTGTCATATGCAAGGAAAGTTCCATTTTTAGGGAGCCTTAAAATGGCAAAAAATAATCGTGGAAAAAAAAAAATCACAACAAGCATTAAAAAAAAATCATCTCTAATCACAGACCCATAAAACATAGAAACTACTGAAAATATGGGACCTACTATGGCCAAGGTTTATTATGAAGCATAGCTGGCGGCAGCACCCCTAAGTGTACCTGGCAGTAAGTGCCAGGAGGAAGATGAGGATGTGACTGGGCTTCATGTGCTGCTTGGAGATCCTGCTCAACATGAGAGCAGCTGCTCTGCTGCCCTCGGGATGGAGGATGCAGGAACGATCAGAATCAAAATACTGTGCAAGCCACATATTGCCTGAAAGGCCCACATCCACATGGCTCTGTGTGCCTTTCTGATCTTCAGTTTAGAGAAGGCTCAGTGACTTCTAGCTAGACCTTCAGCTCAATGGGAATACACTTAGAAAGGACTTAGAAAACTGAGTAGTTGTGGGACACCATGCACTTAGTTTCTCATTGGAGAATATGAATTTGGTGTGGCTGACAATCTTTTACGAGCTTGTAAGTTAAAGTGAGAGTGTTATTTTTACATCTTTATGAGAAAAAAAAAATCCACAGAAAGTTACTGAAAAAGCAGTATTTGAAAGTGACATCACCAGGGCTATGTTACAAAGAGATTAGCAGTAAACCTGGGCAGAAGTTTTAAGAACCAGAGGCTCCAGGAGTATTAGAGTCAAAGCTTAAACATAAATTAATTAGGCTCAAAACATTGCCCTCATCTGTTCTGTAAATATGGGCTTAAAAAGTGTTTCAGAAAGGCTTCTTTGGCAAATGGAGAGGTAGGAGACAAGGGCCTTGACTTCTAGAGAAGAGGTATCTCTGGAGAGCTGATGTGTGGCGTAAGTGTCTTTCTTCAGTCAATCACTGGTCTTAATGCACGTCTGTTTACAAAAGAACCATGATTTAAGTGACCTGAGTTGATAGACTTTTTTCTTTTATGGATACCTGCAAAATAGACCACCAAAGCCAGCTTGATCAGAATAAAAGACAAAGACTGAGCTGGCACACAGAAAAGCCTGTATCTTCGGGGATGCTGAGCACCATAATGAAGCTGGTACTGCTGCTGCCTTAGGTTCTTCTGCTTTGTGTTAAAACCAGCCATTCCTGCTTCCCTGATTGTCAATGTGCAGTTTCCACAGCCACAGCATTTACTTCACAAATTGGGAAGACCATCTGCAAACACCACATACTTGTTACAACAGCATTTTCACCACTGAAACCTCTAGGAATTACTGAAAATATTTTAAAGAAGTGAACTGGATGGCCTGTACTCTGAGTGAAAATGCATTTCATCCCTTGCTTCACAGGGAGCAACACTGAAGCAAAACTGAGTGCCGCTGAAAATCCCATTATAACTGAGTTAATACAAATCAGAGATGTTGGAATTGCATTTTAGACCTGGCATATTGTCAACTCACAATTAAAAATGTTATGCTAGAGGTCAGCAAGACAGGTGTCCAGTTTAATGAAATCTTTCCATCTCTAAGGACTAAATTTAGCTTACTTATCTTAGGAGAATGACTAGCATGCCAACCCCGCTGTACGACTGGAGAACCTGAATGCACCGAGCGTGCCAAATCTGATCACTCAGTGGTGCACTGTGAATAGCTGATTAAGCCTCTTTGTAGCAATGACTACAGCCTGGCCTACTGAGACAGGCAGACAGATGTATTTAACCAACAGACCATACACTTAATACCAGATCAGAGCAATGGACACACACTAAAATAGGCAGTGGGTCAATTTTTTTTTCTGAAGAGGACACCTACATCCTTCTGGACAATTCAGGAGAGAGAATATAAGTGGAGTCAACTTTTGGGGCTTTTTTAAAGGCAAGATTTCTTTCTTTCATTTTAAGATCCCTCCATTAAAAAACGACGGGTGAATTATTTCTTTTTTGGTTAGTCTATTATAATGTAACTGAGAGAAAAGAAAGACAGGCCAACAATTGCAGTGTTAAAGTTCTCCACCCTGTGTAAAGGTATGTAAAATCGCTGTTTCAAGGCAGAATTTCAGTTCTAAGTTATACACATAAGATACTCTAAACCACCCTGAAACAGAGCCTGAAGTCTAAATCGCCACCAAACTGCCAAGCTCAACAGGGAGGCTCACACTTTCTTTGCTGTTGGAATCACTTCTCAACAGTGATGGCTTTTATATCTCCACCTCCAGATTGCATCCAGAAACTGCAACAACTGCTCAGCTATTAAATGACTTAAGAAAACACTGAACACATTTTTATCATCTTCTCAGGGAGCTTAGCAGCTACAAGAAAGAAAGGGGTACTTGTGCGGTGTGGTTAGACAGCTCCTGGCAAAATACAAGCAAAGGCTGTTTGGTCACTGTTTTGGTACAGGGAGCCCATGCGTTCCCCAAGTGCCCCTCTCTTCTTTCTTTAGAGAAATCCCTTTGGTAATTCAATACTGCAGTATCCTTCAAATCAAAGGATTTAAGCCAATTGCTCTGACAGACATCTAGGAGATTCCCCACCCTAAGGACGAAAGCATGAATTTTAGCACAAGTCAGTGTGAAAAAGCTACTTCAAAGAAACAGCAATACAACCCACAATTCTATAAACTACTTGAAATGATCCCTCTACACATTCATTAGACTGAAAGGGGGCATGCCATTGTGTACAACCTGCCCTGGCCTTAACGCTGCTTTCTGGTCTCTGATGTTCAAGGCATGGCCTTAGGAAAAACAGGAATATTCAGAAAGGAGCGGCAGGCTTTTAAGGTGGCTGTCTATGCAGCTGTCCTCCTCTGGGTAATAGAGTAAATCTCAGGAACTTCTGCTTGTGCCTTACAAAGGGGTTTTGCAACTGGGGGGGAAAGCTAAATAATAATAAAAGTAAGAGTCAAGAACTGTGTTTAGCAATGTAGAAAAATCTATGCTAGAAGAGATAGCTTGCAGAAAGCTGGTGAACACACCGAGTGCAGGAAATTATCTGTTAGTAGGTAACATTTCAGCATATACTTATTTGTTCTTTTCACATATATATATATATATATATAGGGTTTTCTCAGATAAACAATTTGGCAATCTGTGTTGCATCACTGCAAGAGAGTTCCTTTTCTTCACTTGAGGTCAAGTTTACTGATGCAGTATATCTAGCAGTAAATATAAGTAGGCTAAAAAGAGGTCAGCTCTGTGCAAGGAGATTTTTTAATGCTTATGAATCTACCTGGGAAGAGAATTCAGGATCTGACTGTTGATTTACAATGCATGAGACTGAACATTTTAGAAATCAAATTAAGAGATGGGTTTTGTCACGTTCCTATACACACACACACACAAACACACAGAATATTAATTTCTAATATATCTATGTTTATCAGCACTATCATCTTAGAAAGAAAAGACTTTGCAAAACAAATTCTATACCAGAAAACGTATGCTACTCAAACTCCAAGACTAAGAGCATCTATCAGGTCTAAAGATTGTTTAAAAAAATTCACAGAAACAACTAGCTGAGCTAGAACAGAGGTCTCTCACCAGTCACCCATGCATGACCATGCTAAAAGGCAATTACTCTGTGTGTTCTCTTCAAAAGTGCCTGTAGAGAAGCTGTGAAGTAATTCTGGCTCACTTTCAAAAGTACCTTTCTGGTGTAGGCATTTAAGCCCCATTAGCTTCAACTGCATTATGTTTTAGCTTGAATTAGGAATGTTGATGAGAATCTTCTAGCACTTGCTGTGCTTCAATTTGCATTACAGAGTAACTCTGGAGTCCACAAACTGAATTCCTGCCCACTAAAACTGAACCAAAAATGTCCTCCAATGACTAATCCTGATCACAGGACCGGATGAGAACAAGTCTCCAATTCATCAAGCATGGACCCTGGATCCCCAGCATCAGCTGTGACAGTGTGTATGGAGAATAAGCAGAAGGGAAACAGAAACTTACTTCGCTCAGATAGAAACCGCTATAATATACACACAGAGAAATAATAATTAAAAAAAAAAAAAGTAAAGTAACATTAGTAGGCAGTAAAGACATGCAAAACTGCAATGAAACCTTCTGCTGTTTGAAAAGCTCTAAAAATAACAAATGACAGTGCTGCTAAGTACCATAAAAGATAATGGGGTGGAAGTAAACATTTCAGAATTGTTAGGATAACAAAGGGTGGAGGATGGCTCTGAAAAGGAAAATGAGAGAATGAAAGAAAAAAATCTGTGAATGAGGCTAGGTCACCCTTTTTCCATAACGTTTATTTTTGATCAAGTTCCTCTCTACATCTCCCTTTTTAAAAAACCAAACCAAAGGCACATTTTTCCCCCGCATTTCCATGCACTTACTGCACGTGAGTTTCATTCAGCCCTGTGAAGGGAAAAGAGACCCGCAGTGGTTCACCATACCCCAGCTGCACAACAGCCACAGCAGCTAATGCACGCTAGTTCAGTGCAGTCCTTCTCCATGCTGTATCTGTGACTTTGGAGATTCCAAATTTACAGGGTACAACTGGGCTGAGGCACACTAAGCCATGATGAACCCTCGTTCTGCCTTCTATACCAGTGCTTGTCACACAGATGTTAGGAGGGATTTTAAGAAGCAGAATTTTTTCTCCTGCTTGTATTGGTAGCTGCTTGGACAAGATTGGGTGGCACAGTGACCCCTGACAGAGTAAATGATGAGCAGGTCTTTCTTGACAGCTCTTCAAATCAGGTCAGTAAGGAGCTAATTGCATCTTTCAGTGTTGTGCAAACGTAGTGCCTCCATAGTCCAAGAAATAAAGGGATTTCTAGGAAGACTATATCACCCAAGCCAACCTCTAAAGACTACCAAAAGTCCATAGTATGCATGCCTTAGCTCAGTTGACCGGTTTGCACAGCAACACTGGACACTCCTTCACATGCTCATTGAGCTGTACATGATTACAGAGCCATCACAGCACCACTGTTCTGTGAAAGAATGGCATTAAAAGGCTCAATGGCTGCCCTGTGTCAGAGGGCAAAACTGTCTCTCCTCGCTTCATGGTACGTGCTCTGAGTGTCTCTGGATTAAGTGGTGCCTCGGTGCGTTCCCCCTGCTCAGCGACATCACAAATCCCAGCATACGCAGCTGGATGCAGGGATGCAAAGCCATGCCACACTGATTGTGTTGCACGTCAGGAAAGATACCTGAACACATATGTCCAGTATCTCAGATCATCCTTAGCTAAAATAAAAGTTGCTGCCTTGCTTTTTTCAGTCCCCACAAAAAATGGTCACCTCTTTATCACAATAAATAAACACAACACGTCAACATAAATAATAGCATTCTCTAGTTTTAGCCACCCAACAGTTCTGAATTTTATTTACAGGTTGTCTATGGAACAAAACCAGTTATTTGAAGAAAGCAAATGGAGTTTTAAGAGCTTGTATGTTGTCGCTGATGGAAACAAAACATGCTTCCTAAACGCCTGTATCCCTGCTCATCTATTTTGCTGACAGTTTGGGTGCTCAGACACTCCTGTACTGCCCTCTCCTGTTCCATCCTCAGCCTGCTGGTTTTGGACAGAAAATTAGCAGCTGGACAACAAAGCAAGCAACAGCTTATTTTTTCTCCTATAAGGGAGGAAAAGGTTAAATTTTAATGTCAGTTGTCTGAATGAACCTAGATTTGATTTTGCAATGATAATGTGCACAGTAGGTAATACAGCACTGACTGTACCAAAGACTGAGCAGAAGCTGCTTGACTGGGAAAAAAGCTTATTGAGATTTCTATTTGTTCCCCAGTCTTTACTGCGGTATGTCTCCCTTTACACTAACCAGGGCCATTTGGAAGATGCTTCATGAGGGCTACATGGGCATCAACACACCTTCCCTGACATCTCAGGGCATGCTGTCACATTTGTTATGTTCAGAATTGCAGCTGTCTAACAAGAAACACGCACAATAATAAACCCTCTTGGGCTGTTCTTGGAAATGACAGTTGTCATTAAAAAGCGTTCTGGGATTCTGGGAAGAAGACTGAAACCTGCCCAAACAAGGTCAGACATTGCACATCCTTCTCCATGCCACAGAAATTAATTTGCAGGGTCTCCAACCCCAAATCCCTTTTAATAACTTCTTAAGGTTAATGGCAGTGAGAATTAAGAGGATTCTTCATAAATGTAGATTTTATATTCACTACTGGCCAAAAAATGCTGGGTTTTTACTACAGGAAAACTAAACTAAATTGGCAATTCCTTTTTGGAGGAAGAAAGGTTTTGTCACCCGAGGACTGAAATATCCTGAGTGCTTCCTGATTTCCCCACTTTTTTCCTAATGAGCACAGTGACCTCTGCTGTCTTGGGAAAGAGCCTGTTCAGAATCGCAGCATGAACAACTCCCTGGCCTTCCCCAGCTTGATCCCTGCTCCGCAAAAAAAGCAGTACACATTTATTTTACTGCTCTTTATGTTAAAAGAAAGAGAGAAATCCTTCTGGATCTCTGTCTGTCCCAGCTGCAGAAAATCTACCAGAAACTCTAGTCTGAGTGGGTTCGACCATCACGTCCCGAAGGTGGTGATGTCCTTAATGCTTTTGTTCAAAGACCAAGATGTTGATCTGAAGGCTCCCTAAATAAAGCAATGATTCACTTACTCCCTTATAAGATACAGGGATTTTTAAATTTTTTTTTTTAAATCAACTGCAACCATGTCAACAGCTTCTCACAACGGAGGAAGAACTGGTATCTATTTAAATCCATTCTGGGAATCATAAACAGCTTGTTGACAGAGGTCACATCCACAGGGGAGCTCACAGTTGATTAGTTCTCCTTCACAGAGCGTTTGCAGGCACTGTGACTCGCGCTCCAGGAGAGGATTTAAGAGAGAGATGTGCTGAACCAACCAGAAACAATTTCAGAAGATTGTGTTGTGTCTGCCAAGACGCCTAAATAAATGGGAAATGAAAATAGCCATGAATTTTGAACTGCACGTTGCTGCTTTTGCTGTGTGCTGTATGCCTGTGGTTTTGATGTATCAGCTATTGTTCCCTATGCTGTGTTAGATCGAATTCACAGCTCCTACGTCAATAAAAACACCTCTTAGATAATAACATGACAATGCTTCCCATCACACTACTAGATCTGAATCCCAAGAGTGCGGGGGGAGGGGGAAAAGAAGGTTTTTAGTATGCTTGAGGCACTAATCTAAAGGAAATACAAATTCATCACTTCTCCTGTATGTATTCCCTCCCCTTGTCTCAGGCATTTTCTTGTCTTAATTTCCTTTACAGTTATTTCAATTGTACAGCTTTGTCTGAATTTCTACTTATTTACTTACTGTTGCTTTCTTATCACTGTACATTTGCATAACTCTTGATAAAGAAACAAAACTAAGTAGAATGTGCAAGACATTCCAAATAAATAAAAAGCCTAATATCATTTATACCATGAATGCTCTATTGCATCACAACTGATGAGTTGAATGTTCTACATTAGCTGTTTTCCCAGATGGTTTACAACTACCTGGTGTTGATTACTACAAGCCAATGTCCCTAACCAATTACTTTTTATACCTTCACCTATATAGTTCTGAATGATCATCATTTCTCTGTTAAATCCCAATTCTCTAAACTCCACTCTATCATCTCTGGCCCCGAGATACACTTCCAAGTTTATCCCATTGCTGAACTTTAATTGACACAGTAGGCAATTCTTGCTTGGCACATGATATTTAGGGCTCTCCAGCTGCTGGTCTAAAGAATCTCATTAGGTGGAAACCATTATCAGAACTCAGAATAAAGCATATTTTCCAACCCTGTGGCCATTTATTTCTAATAGTTGTTACCATACAACCTGAAACAATATTTCTGCTTGCCAGTACTTTCTGTGTAGTTCTGTTTAACTTAGTTTAGTTCAGTTTAATATCTTTCCAGTTCTGTTTAATGTCTTTATCAATGATCTGGACAGGGGGATCAAGGGTATCCTCAGCAAGTCTGCAGATGACACCAAGTTGGGTGGGGGTGTTGATCTGCTTGAGGGAAGGAAGGCTCTACAAAGGGATCTGGATAGACTGGATCAAAGGGCCAAGGCCGATTGTTCAATAAAGCCAAGTGTTGGGTTCTGCATTTGGGTCACACCAACCCCATGCAACGCTACAGCCTTGGGGAAGAGTGGCCAGAAAGCTGCCCAGCAGCAAATGACCTGGGGTGTTGGTTGACATCCATCTGAATATTATCCAGCAGTGTGCTCAGGTGGCCAAGAAGGCCAACAGCATCCTGGTTTGGATCAGAAACAGTGTGGCCAGCAGTACTAGGGAAGTGATTGTCCCGCTGTACTCGGCACTGGTGAGGCTGCACCTTGAATACTTTTGGGCCACTCACTCCAAGAAGGACGTTGAGGTGCTGGAGCATGTCCAAAGAAGAGCAATGGAGCTGCTGAAGGGTCTAGAGCACAAGCATTATGCAGCTGAGGGAACTGAGGTTGTTTATCCCAGAGAAAAGAGTGTCAGGGAAGACATTATCACTCTCTACAACTACCTGAAAGGAGGTTGTAGTGACGTGGGGGTCAATCTGTTCTCCCAAGTAACAAGACAAGAAGAATTTAAAGTTGCACTGAGGCAGGTTTAGATTGAACATTAGGAAAAAAATCTTCACAAAAAGGGTTGTTAATCATTGGAGGAGGCTGCCAGGGAAGTGATGGAGTCACCGTCCCTAGAGGTATTTAAAAGCTGTGTAGATGTGGTACTTAGGGAGATGGTTTAGTGGTGGACTTGGTAGTGTTAGGTTTACAGTTGGTCTCAATGATCTTATGGGTCTTTTTCAACCTAAATTATTTATGATTCTGTATTTCACTATATATACACATTCCAAAGAATTTTTACATCATTACTTTTGAAATTTGATTTCTTATTATTCTAATGTCTGCAAGTGTATGCATACAGATAAATATTAAAGAGAAACTGAATTAATACTGAACACAGAGGTTTCACCTAATGTTATAAAAGCAGGTATTTCTTAATATTAATATATAATATATCAATGGCTTAAGATTTTAATGGCTGTGCAATTAATGTCAGAAAGTAAGAAATGATGGCATTTTGTGGACTTTCCCACTATCCGTGTAACAGCGGTGAAATATCTTACTTAAAGAGAACTGCCTTTAACACTTCCACAACTGCACATTGTCTGCTGAAAAGTCCAAACAGACTAAGAGCCCAACCCACGAGGCAGGAAGAGGTAGAGGAGGCATAACTCAATCCTACTGCCTTCAGTAAGACTCTGTGCACCCAGTAATCATGTTTCCCACATCAGGTCCTAGTGCAAGACAGCACATTGTGCTTTTGGTGACTCTAGGGCCGGGATGTTAAAATTTTTTGCATGTAATGAAACTTCAGTTGCATGAAATGTGGGTTTTCATTACGGCTGGAGCTGCCAGTGACGTAACAAACAGGATTCTGGTTGCATGCAAAAGTCCTTCTTCAGTTTCTTTTATGAGGAAACATCTTTATTATCCAATTTCTTCTCAAAAAGTGGATGTGCTTAGAAGGAAGGAGTAAAAATAGTTCAGCTGCTTCTGGGAACAAAGAGAAGAGAAATTCACTGCCATTTAAAATGATTTCAGCAGCTCTCTCGCTTATCTGTGCTCTAACACCTAGAAGTAGCTGGTAAGCTTAAACCCAGGTTTGAGATTAGGCAGGTATATATTTTACTGTGTCTGGTCAACATCCATTTTGATACGGCCAAGTTTTAAGTGTTTTTAAAGCACACAGCAGTAGATTGTGAATAATGGCACCCAAACCACTTAGGAGCAGCGTGCAGATCCAGGCTTCTGCAGCTTGCAGAATCAGGCTTCACCCAGTGAATCACTGCTCCCACCTGAGCTTATTTCCACTTTTTGCATACGGCCCAGGTAAACCAAGGCAGGTAGCGATGACGTGACTTGCTCAAGACCTCACAAGAAACTGCCAGCAGCCCCTTGATGAGATGTGGTTTTGTACCCGTGCTGCAGCCTGGCTGCAGGCCAATGGCTCCTCTGCCTCCCGTGCCCAGGGGAGCAGAGCCAGCACGGTGTCCAGCTGCCCTGCCGACTGCGGGCCACCGCTGCGACTGTCTTCGGGCAGGAGGAATTTATAGTCCTGTGGCTGCCTTCTGATGGGGTCTAGCAAGGGAGAGACATGGGCAGAGAAGTGAACTCTGATAGATAGCATAAGGGGGCATGAAGACCCAGCCTTGAAGGAGAAGGGTTTATCTCCTGCTGATCTTGTGGAAAATGGAAGAAAGCGTTTTAAACATCAGCAAGGACAGTGCAATTTCTGCCTGCATCAACCAAGGCTTCAGAAGAGATGAGCTGCTTTTCCTGCCAAGGCCCATTTCCATCCGTGCAGAAAGCAGAGACAATGTTGTGCTGTCACTGCTATTCACAGTGGCAATGCCAGGCATAGTGCCACAGCATGCTCCAGGGCCCTCTGCTCTGCTGAGGGAAGGCACTGCCCTTACAAAAAGGCAACTGGAAAAGTGGGGGGTGGGGGAAAAAAAAAAAAAGGAAAAGAAAAACGAAGACTGACTAATTGAGCCCAGCTCAGCAGATAGATTTGTGAGTTATTACATTTCTGACCCCCACAGCAATGCAAATCCTAGGATATGCCAAGAACAAATTAGGCTGTCTGCAGTTGGGACTTCTCCCCAGAAAAAAAGCCTTTTTTTCTAGACATAAGAAACAAGCAGCTTTGCCAATGCTGCAGAACACAGATAAAGATTCCCTCCTGAAAGTTTCATGTGGAAAACTCAAGGTTTTATCAGAATGAAGATACTAGTTGTTTTTTTCTTTTATTAAAGCAACTACACAACAAAACCGACAGATTGAACTTCCACTGAGTTCATGGCTTTGCATGTCCATTGCTATTGTGGCAAACACATGTTCCTGGGGATCCATAACGCTTTAGAACAAGAGAAGCTCCTGCCTTGACTGCACCCGGGTGCTGGTGGGCTCTGGCTGAGGAAAACAATTTTAATGTCACTTTCAAGTATCGTGCTAATTTTGCAGTCTCATTTTGTCTGTTAGATACAACTTTCCTTTCTCTTTCCAGGGCTAAATGAGATATATGTAAACAGGGAATATGGGATGTGAGTTTTCTTTCCAAAAGCTGTTCTTCAGCAGAATGAATCACAGGCAAAATATCAAGTCCCAGAAGACATTTGTCCTTCAGAGATGCTTGGACAGACATCCTTTAGAAAAGGGATGAAATAAGCTTTTCAAAAGTGCACTTTTCTCTAAAGCACTAATCAAAACATTTATCTTTAGTGCAGAATTAATTTGAGACAAAACTAAAATTGCATCTCTATCCAGACTGCCATCCATAAAAAAAGCTGTTAGTTAAAAGCGATGGTGCTTTCAACTTATGTGATTTGCCTCGAGCTATAATGAAGAGGCAAAATATTTAGTTTGCCCAAGTTAATCTCTCTGTGCTGCTCTACAGCCACACTGTTGATCCCCTAATTCATTTGTGCAGCTCTGGTACAATTCTGCAGGATGGCCGTTCTCGACTAAGCTGTGCTATGCTGGCGGAAGTTCACTTGAGCACAGATAACTCAAGTTAATTCAGCTGTCAAAATACAGCCAAAGAAATCTGAGAACAGTTCTGCAATTTCCTAATATTATCTTCCTCACTCATGTTTCATTCACCCCTGGGACAGTAATCGAGTAGCTACTCAGTGTAAACCCTTTGCTCTGCAGTCCAAATGGGGGAGAAGTGGCAAAGACGATCAGTAATATCACACTTCAGCATGTCTGGAGAAATTGAGGCACGCTCACATTGAATGCCTGCAGCTATTTTGGGTACCCTGCTCATGGTGGGTTTAAAAATTTCTTATTTTGCAACAAGTAAGTAACCTATAAGTGAATTTTCCATACTGACCCATGACTGTTCAGTTTGTTTAAGTACACTACCCAGAGGGTCTCAACCACAGATAGTTAATTGTTGGCTCCCTCCTTATTCTAATTGTCGAGAACTTAAGAGTCAGAGCTAATTCTCCAAAAGCCATATTGACTCTTCTCTCCACTGTGACTGATGCAGCCACCACTTCATTAGGTCCCTTGTCTGCTACAGAGCATTGCACCTCCAAAGCAGAGCAACGTCAATAGAAACTACTCCAGTCTAAATGCAATCAGAATTTTCTTTGATTAGTATTTATACTCTAACAACAGATGAAGAAAAATTTTGACAGTATTTTGCTTACGAGATAATAATTTATAAGAAAAAAACCAATGTGCTTTGGAGAAATGCTCAGTTAAAGAGTAACGTTGTCAAAAATGGAATTAAAAAACCAATTTATTAAATCTGACTGTTCTGATTAATTTGAGGAACACAATAAATCACTGGATTATTTAGCACAGTGAGAAGTGAGCTTGGAGAAAGGACTTCCTTCTACCTGAGATACGAAGTATATTGCTTTTTTTAAGCCTTCCATTTTAACCCTGAAACAGACAGTCTTTGACTACAGTTAAATGGTATCCTCACTTAACTACGCGTTCCTTCAAACTCACTGTAATTAAATAAATAACATTAGGGCTTTACTTCACTTAATGCTGCTATGGAGAATTGCCTGCACAATTTTATTAGTCTGAATGATTCAGTTATTTCTGAATTAGCATTAAGAAATTAGGAAAAAAGCTGCAAAAATCCACGAGCAATTGTAAATTTTGAATTCTTTTCATTGGCCTTTGCATATCTTCACCATTTCAGCCTCTCTTCCCCAGCCAAAAGGGAGAGCAACATATATTTTGTCCAAATGAAATTCCTGGGTAATAGCCTAAAGCCAGCAGCTGGAGTTTAAAGAGAAAGATCAAAACCTGCCAGACTTGGACATGGGGTAAGTTGAAGAGCGATGAACATGGGAAGAATCACAACGGACCCTGACCAACCTGCACCAGCACCAAGTGGGCACGAGGCTTGTTTCTCCCAACAGCTAAGACCTGAGGAAGACAGATAGAAAAAAAGTCTAATTTTCATGCCCAGGATCTTCCTGAACCAAATTAATTATTCCCATGTACTCTCCTTTTATTTCTTCTTGGTTCTGACCCTGTTCTGTGAAAGGTCTGGAGTGGATATCAGAGCACTAGGGGTGCTTCTGCTCAGGGAAGACTGTCCCAGCAGCTGAGTACTGTTTGTGTCCACACATGCCCTTCATTCACACTTGCACTGAAGCAAAACCACCTTGCAGTTCCTGCTGTGCACTGCGCAAGGTTTCACAGGTCAGGGCTAAAGCGTCCATCTTGTACATTCAAGGGAAAAAGCCCCCAAGACTTTTACTGTAAGTAAGATGATCTCTTTCCTCTGAGAGTGGCAAGTCTGCAGCTATTCAATTCCACCCAATAAATGGGAACCATATGACTGTAAGGCAAGGGAAAGAGCAGCTAGTTTACTCTGCAGCCTTCCCACCAAACACCTCTCCAATCTTTGCATGAGGAAAGCTTCTTCTGTGAATGTCAGACCTGTTCATGGCTTGGGATATTGCCAGAACAGATGTGGCCCCTTTTGTAGGTCCCAGCACAGTTGTCAAGTCTTTCTTTTGTTCTGTCCTCTTTCCCCCCTGGTTTCTCTACCTTGCAGATTTGTTTTCCTTCTCAGCCTTTCCAAAAGGCGTACTTTTCTTCTCTCTGTGGATTTTGCCAGTTCTCCCAGTGCTGGTTTCTAATCAAGATTAAGGCATCTGTACTCCTCTACTTCAAGGAATGCCAATCACAGCTGTCGTTCCTCATTAGGGAAACTGTATTTTTCAGGGGTGCCTAGTCCCAAGCAGAAGCTAGAGCCCTGCACCAACTTTGTAACACCTGAGCTACAAATGTCCTGGAAACTAGCCACTAGCCCTGAGAGCTGTGCCTCCCATCAGTCACACAACAGGAAATAGCAGGAAAGAGGTGGAGATCACCTTTATTCACGGGCTGACCTTGAAAGAGGTGCCCTACAGTACATCTCCTAATGCACACCTACTGACTTACAGACCTGTTATAAATATAACAGGACTTACTACGCCTGCAGCCCAGACTTCAAACGTTTGCACACAGGTCCACTAATGGACTTCAGACACAATGTTCTGAAATGTAGATAATGCCCAGACAGCTCTAAATTATTGACTTAGGGAAGCTGGGATGGTATAGGAAGAGATGCACTGTGCTTTATTGGACCTGTTCCGATATTCTTTAATCCTCTACAGAAAACAGATTGCCAGGCTAGCCAGGCCTTTGTTCCTAGCCAGCAAACTGTGCTTATGTTGTTAGTGAATTTCCAGTTGCCCTTACAGCTTCAGCTGGCAGGACACAAAGCAGCACTGGAATTGCTGTAACCCGTAAGTGGGATCCTGCCTCCACCAAAAGGTGCCACTGACTGAGCCGAGCACTGCCCAGGAACTGGAGATGAAACGCGCATCTCTTGTCAAGCTCACTTACCCTGGCAGAGACATCCTTTAAGTAAGGAGGCAACTGTAGGCTGTTGTCTTTCCCAATTTGCACGGTTGTCATCTTTCCTGTTGTGTTTTCATATGCTTGTCCTCACCAGACAAAAGGTCTGCTCTTGCTTCTCCTGAAGTCAGTGGGAACTCTGCCATCAATTCCAGCGGTAGCTGGATCGGGGCCAAAATGTTAGCCACTCTGCTTCCCCTTAAGTCATTCCCAAACAAGACTTCTTTGATTATATATCAAGCCTGAGGGGTCTTAGTTATCTTCTAACCCTCTCCTTTATATCTCCAGTATCTATGGATTCCATAGTTTAGGCAGGAACTGTTTGAACAGAAGGGCCTTAATCATCAAAAGTACTTTTCTTCCCCAGCCATGTTTTTTCTCAAAGGGAGTTTGTTGCCAATTCCTTTGGGAACACGATGGGGGAAAAATGAAAAGGAAATGACACAGGTTTAAAGTGAAACTAAAACAAAAAACCCCAACCCCACAGAAAGATAGTTTCTGACATTTGAGAATTAACGTACCTATAATCAAAGTCACCGGGAGAAAAAACCCTTCTCACATTGAAAATGCTAACTTCTACAATTGCACTGGATGCAAATACGCTACATGCCACGGGGCAAACTTGGCTAGATTTTCAGGGGGGTTCACAATAGAGGGCAGGAAATAAGAAGAAAGGGGAATCCTGTTTATTTAGGTTACTGCACAGTCTAACAAGTCCAAAATAGCTTTGACGGATTATGAGTATCTTCTTAGACTTCTAAAAGGTAATTGTGTTCCCTTTTAATTAGAGACTCTGATAGCTATACTTTTCCATAAAGAGAAACCATACTTAGATAGTTTTCAGCCACAGAGGGAAACACCACACCACTGGGTATGGTTATGCTCTACAGACGCTACTTGGTAAAGGATGAAATGGCTACAGGAGACACTCTGTCCAAACTCTGTCCTTCAAATGACATCCTTGCGACTGGAGAACTTTGGCACCGAAGTTAGTATTATTTATAATAACATGGGGAAAAACAACTCTGCTGCATAGCTGAAGAGTTTTACTACAAATTGGACATACAGAAGGTTTTCATATACTTAAGGAGAAATATATTCACTGTCCACATACAAGAGATGAGAGTTTCTTTTTGGTTTTGCAAAATGTGCACACAGCGAAGACAGTGTGACAGCCACGCTAAATGATACACAACTCCCCACAACTCTGGTGTAACCAGAGAGGAAAAAGTGCTATTAGAAAGTGCCACTATATTTTACTCTTCCACCAAACAGCAGGTGAATAAATGAACAAATACATATAAAATAAAATAAAATATTAAATATAAAATACTCACGTGTATTACTGGATACTCTTCCTGAATTAAAAAGTGGCTCTCGGCTAGCTACTGCAACACATTATATTAGATAGGGTGCTTTATAAGATTATGAAATAATCAACATTGATTTGAGTCTCTAATATTTTCTTGAAGAATTTTGGTCATGAGCTGGTATTTGGGTTGCTCTATGAGATCATGAGCGAACAATATCAAAATACTCCTTATTTTTTCATAGAGGAGAGGCATGCAGGTCTTATTAAATATATGCCACGCTGCTAGACTGGTAGCATTTGGTAATATCATACACCATCCTGCAGTGAAAAAGGAGGTCACGTGCCCATTATGCTAGTTAGCAAAGCATCACAGCAAGTTCAAAATGAAGAAGGACCAGTAGGTTATATTTCTACACGGCAAACAAAGTTTGGGATTAGACTTTCACATTGTAGGGATGATTTAAGAATGCCACCAGCATGTCCGACCTGACTCTGTTGTAAGATTTCACTGTGATATGCAGGACTGAAAGGGAAGGATGTAAAGAAACTCCAAGAAATCCAGGCTTTAAAAATTACTCCAAGAGAAGACAACTCTCTGCACAGAGGTGGTTGAGGCTACACAAGCACATCCAGGTGCTGGATTTGGGATAATTTTTTCGTCAACGTTCACTTTTCTACCCTGTCAAAACAATTGTTTTTTAAGTAACACCTCAGCAAGGTTGTGTGAGCCTTCTTTTCCTGACCAACATTTACTGAAACAGAGACATTGAGAGGATTTTTAGGTCACTGGTTTCTCTAACAGTTGCTACAAAGATGGGGAGTGGTAAACATAAAAGCGTGTAAGTCCAATTGCATTTGGAGAAGACTACTTGGGTGAATGCCCAAAAAGCAGCAGTAAAACCTGCCTAGCCAGAGTCACTTGGCACTGCAACACATCTCAGATGGGATTTCAAACTACGCTGGAATAAAATACACATCAGTGAAGGAATGGCTCTGAGATGGACTGTGTGAAGATGATAGCACACTTCACGCTCTGACCAGTTGTGTGCCAGCACTGCAGACCTGGTGGTGAAACAGGGCTTGCAACCACCGACAGCCAGGAAGGGTGGATTTATTCCTTGACCCATCTGTGCACAGCCGGAACAATCTATGTTTGTGCCTGCGTGCTTTCCATGCAAAGGGGGTCACATGAAACATCAGATTAGCTCTGGGGTTGCATGAAACCAGCTCCTGAGCTCTAATCCCAGTTGTGCTGTTAACACCCTGGGTGGCCTCAGGCGTGTCTATCTATTGGCATGTCTGAATTTCCACAGCTGGGGGAACAAAAGCCCCACTTCACAGGGGCACTGTATGCCCTACGCAACTGATGCTTTTACAGCATATTTTAAACTATCATGCACCTGATTTGCCTTCTGCCAGATCTCTTTTGCAAGAGTTTGGAAAAAAAAGGTCCGAAGTATGATCTGTGATCCTTCAAAGGCACTTTAAACCAGTCAAGGCAGTGTAAAGGGACTTACATGGGAACAAAAAATGAGAGTCACATTCAACGCCTGTTCCCTCAAGGCACATTTACCAACCATACCACCACCTTTGACTGCTTCTTATCAAGACTTAGGAATAATGAGGTGGGTTTGTTACTAGAAAGCATTTCTTTCCACAGCAGTTTTAAAATAGATTTGTATCTGGATAAGGAGGTATGTAAATTTGGCTCGCTTAATAATTGTGAAAGCTGAGCTATGAATACCCGGAAGAAAGCCAGGTGGACTTCAGGCTGTAGCTACAGGACTTCCAAAACAGCAATGGTGAGGAGCATCAGCCCTGAAGAAACCCAGAACTTTTGTTTATGCGGTGTAACTAACTATTCGCTTACTAAAAAAACTACAGCACTGAAGCTTATTTCTCTGCTTGCTTATTCAGTGTTTAACCATCTCTCTTCAAAGGTGAAGAGATGAAATCAAAGGGCAAAGCTCTTCTCCAAACAAGCCATAAATACGACATATGATATACAAGATATGTATTATATATTCATTATATAGTATCTATTATACTAGTTCTATATTTTATATATTGTATTATAACCAGTTGTACATCACCAGGAACCAGAGGCGTGCTGCTGTAAAGGATGCTGTTGCAGCAAATGCAAAGGCTGGTTTCAGATGTCAAAAATATGACCAGGCCACCTTTTAGTCCAATAGGAATTATTTTTTCCACATCCATATTTCAAGTCATAACCACTAGTTCAAGCCACATGTCAATAAGCACGCTATCTTGCAAGTTCCTCCACTTTCTCTCTCTTTTGAACCGAATGTATCAGTGTGCCAGATTTACTGTTAGAAAAATCCCAGCGGGACTATGTTATTGCTTTAATTAATCAAGCTCTAACATATGATGAGGGCATCTGGGAATAATATTACAATCAATCCTGCAAGAAGCCTGTGCATATAGAATGGAGGATTTGCATATGTCAAAAATTAATTTCCTCTGCAGTCATTCAGTTTAATTTTGGGGAAGCACTTAGAGTATCTTTAAGTGAATATTCTAATGTAAAGTTATCACCTAGCTCTAGACCTCTCTGTGATAAACAGTGTATAAATTAACTCCAGAATTTACATTGCATTTTTAGAGAAGTTAACTTTTGTGTCTTTAGGGTCCATTTATACTTGTTGCAGTTCAGAACTCAAGGCCCAGAAAACACGCAGAACACGTTAATGAAAACAAAATTATGGTAAAAACTACCAGGATGTTTCTAGAAGGAGAACCCATCCTTTCATTCAACAGGAAGACATTTTACTGAAGCCCCAAATGCTTGACTGATATTTTACTTTTAGAAATAATTTCTGATTATTTACATATATTTTTTTTCCTAAGATGGACAAGGGAAGAGGTGAGGAAGGGACTATAATTTCACATTTGTTGTTTTGACACTTCAAACAACTCAGTTTCTATTACCAGAGCACTATTGCTACAGGCTGTGCTTGCTGTAAAACAGTCTTACTGCATCTCTGCGCACCTTATGAATTTCACTATGACTTCACATTAAAAAAGAAATCTCATATTCCTTTAATAATAATAGCAAATTGTTCCAGCTTTCCACAGCTGCAGAAGTTTGCTGTCCTCAGAGATTTGCCATGGTACAGCTCTTGCTTCCAACCAAAACAGTGACATAGTGGCCGTGATTTACAGCTTGCAGGGGCTTAATTAGGGAATAGCACACTACTGAACAAATATTAAACAACGGTGCAGAATTTTTAATGTGCAGAGCTTTCTATCTTCACCCCTAAAATTAAATAAAAAAAAAATAAAATCCCAAACCAATTTCCTGCCCAAAAGCTAAGGGAAACAGGAGCTGGTATTTAAGATTCCTCTTCCTCTGCTGTTGAGGTTTCAACCAGCAATGTTCACCCATAACTGAGACTGGCTTTTTAAACTTTACCCATACCATTAGAAATACAAACCATCTGCACTGTTGCAGTAACAGTACTGCAAAACTTGCACAGTAACAAGGAACAATAATTATAAGGTTTAGCATCAGACTAAAAATGCCTTTCAGGCAAAACTGAGAGCTTTACTTACAGAATTCCTAGGAAATAAATATTGAGAAGACAAATAAAAAAAAAGATAATGTATGTTAAAACCAGTGATTTGATATACGAAAGGAACATTTATATTTCTGTGTTCAAGCAAAAAGTCTTGTTAGATTACATGGGGTTTTTTTTCCGCATCGAGAATAACAGCTATGTCTTGCAGTTGTTCACACTGAATTTGCCTAAGCAGAATGAAAACCTGGACTGTGTATAAAAAGTGTAAGAATTTTTCTTTTCTAGGACACCAAGGGTTATAACAGCCTACAGGACAATGTAAAATGACACACAGCAGTCTGGTAATGTTCCGAAATTGAATTAGCTGCAGTTTTTGCCATTGAGTTTTTGCTGAAGTCCAGAGACTTCATTTTGAGGAAGTCGAAAGTACTGTGTAACATTTCAGTACCAAGGAAGTGACCTCAGTTTTCTTCAATAAAATGTTAAATTAAAGGAGTATAAAGAGCATGTATTCTAACTTCTCTCATTTTAGGATATACTTTTGACTGGGAGAGTGGAAAGAGACACCCAGCAGTTCAAGGGCTTGCATTTCTGCAAACGCCTGCCTTTGCATGCGTGGTGATTTGGGGGTTTCTGTTTAAAATGCTGGTAGCTATGAAAAAAACAAAACCACAGTGATGCTGTAGGGATTCACCACTTGACAGAGCTCTCAAGCCGCAAATACAAATGGTACATGAAAATTTTATGAGTTACAGGGTCTATCGGCGAAATATTTGCAAATGTCGCTATTCCTTATTCTGCAACTGCAGCAGCGTGTCTGGTGAAGGACACAATAAGAAAAGAGCGCTCTTCAACCTCTCAGCTGTAATGCTAATTCTAAATATATGGTTTCAAACTATTATTATCACACACGTTACATATTAAACAGAAAGCCTGAGGCCATTTGCCCGTCCGCATCTGATCTGATAGTCTATTTTAACTCCTAAGAAACTAGTTTGTGAACAGTCAGATTTTCCACCTGGTGTTGCCATCTGAGAGAATTCAGGTCTGCAGAATTGTTTCATTTTCTGCTATTTGCAGTCTTCAGCGAAGAAGCTGTTTACTTCTAACATGGTTATACAGTGAAAACACATCTGCATTTATGGAGTTAATAGTCTTCTTATTAATTTTACTCTTTCTTTTTTTTTTTTTAATAGAAACCTAATGAAAACCATGTTTATGTGCTCAAAGGCACAGAGGAAATTCATTACTCTGAGGAATAACACACTCCACAAGTGAAATGAAAGTAATCTTATTTATGACAGGAAGAGGCCTTCACTAGACTCAACTCCACCACACTTGGACTGATACCACTTGCATGAAAGAAGCTGCAATTTCAGGAACTGGTTTCAAATATAAGCCTCATCTCAGCAATAAACACATTTGCAGTTTAGTCTCGCAAACATTCAAAACCTGACGAAGGGGAAGTATCCAGCTATTGTATTTACTATAAACATGTTACAAAAAGAACGTGACAATTACATGAAAAGTAGTGATATGGCTTCTCAGTTTGGGGATCCTTCCTTCCACTTAGAAATGAGACTCCTCCTGCTCCTCAGTCAGCACCCACCTCAGGCTGCTCAGCAGATCTGTCACTTGGCACGGTGTTTAACAGAGTTATTGCGGCAACGACATGCCCACGTCTACATCCATTGGGCTGTGGGGAGGAGACCCCTGCCTGGAGAATCCTTGGGGTTCAGAAGTAGGGAGGCAGAAGGATGAGATGTGGGGAAGGACAGGTGCTGCAGGGCTGGAACCCCAGCTTGCTAAAGGGCTCGATGCCCAGAGGTGTTTGCAGTGCCCTGCACAGCCAGGTAACTCCCGAAGCAGAAAAGGGAAATCAGAAACAATAAACAAGGATTTACTATCCCAGCCACCCTGCCACGTGTGTGGACGAGCATGAGTATCTGGCACCCATGTGCACATATATATGTGTCTCTGAACATGAAAGAAAGAGAAACACCTTCTTGCAAAGAGGGAAGGTGAAGAGAAAATGCCCGACAAGCTCTTGCTACATCTATTTCTGTGTGAGACTGAATCTTTTTCCTGAACAAAATCAAATGAAAAAGGAAAAATGTTTCTTAGTGCTCTGAAAGTCTAACTCTATGTTCATCTCATTTCTATAGACTTCAAAAGGAGCTTTCATTGATGGGAAGTTGTGATGTATGGCAAACTGGATGGTTCCACATGCATTTGCAATTTCTGTATCTAAACCCACATGTTTTACATTCCTTGGGCTTCTTCCCCAACTTGTCTTGAGTTACAAAAGGGAAGAAGGGGAAGCAGCAGCCAAGGTTTCCATCCAGCAGTAAGATATTTTGCCCACAAGAAGGCACTGTATGTTAACAAATAGAAGCATGCTGATATTTCTGGAGGGAATTGTCAGTTTTTTCCCTTCTTGTTGGCTTTTTCTAAAGGCCTAGCACAAGATGTGTGGGTTTCTCCAGCGTCATAAAGGACAGCTGCCTTTGTCTGCCTGCAGATGTTTGGCCAGTTGCAGTTTGGATGCTTGACCAGTGAGCCAGTTAAGCTCCTCAGCCTTGCACAAGGAATTAACTGATACTCTTGTACATCTTCCCCTAGAAACAGACTTTTAACACTAAACCAAGCTTGACGAATTTGAAGATTTAAAGTAAAACATATTTATCTCTTGATTCGCTGTATTCCTTTTCCAATTAACAGTATGTTTGCATTTGTATAGGCACTTCACTTTTTCCTCACATGATCTAAATTTGCCTTTTGCTTCATCCCACGACAAAACAACCCTTTGTTTGCAACATTAGTCAGTTGTCATGGAAATTAATATGATTTCACAAATTCAGAAGTATGAACATTTTTGGATCACATATGAAGAGAACAGGGTGAAACAGACCAAGCATGTCTTCTAGAAATACCTCAGTACATACTGAGTGCGTCAGAAAAAACGGTACTTTGGAAGAGTATAAAACTTGTAAAGCAGGTAAAAACCCTGAAGCTGTGTCCCAGTTGAAAATGTTTGAACTTTCCTCCCAAGAGGCAAGCTATTCTTTAAATCATACACAGTCTTTCATTCGCACGGATGATTGTTCAACCATTTTGTCTAGATTTGAGTTTGACAGCTAGGAGAGCAGAATTGAGACTCTCCTCTTCCCCTGACAAATGATCTATTTGCTGACAGAGACGAACAAGGGAGTGGACAACGTCAGCAGTGCTTTTCTACAGCTATATTTTATTCCCCCCTTAAAGTGAACACAGAAAAGCAGGAGCAGCTGCACTTAAGAAATGAGTGATGCTGTTCTCCGTGATGTCTATATACCTCAAATTGTTGGAAAGAGCCTGGCATGGGCCAAAATTCTCCATGATGACACAGCTGAGGGCCAGCACGGGGCCATGGTACAAGCAGGGTCACTGCAGACTTGCAAGGTCTATTTTCAGTGAGCATAAATAGTGAGGCTCCTACACGATTCTGGATAAAACACTGTCTGAGCCTCATGAACAAGATGATAGATAGTGCCAGACGCCCATTTGGGCTGGGGGAGCTGCCAGACTAGCTCCATACGGCCAAAAGATGTTGCACAGAGAGATCTGCCGACATTATCAGAACTGAATTAAGACGAATTGGCAATAACAACAGAGATACTATGGGACCACTTGGTTTCTAGCTGCTGCCTCCTTCCCCAAATTAAATTAGCCGCTCCCCTGCCCCAGCAGAATGCCGCCTGCCCACAGCTCACACATACGCCCTGCCCTTTGCTTTTAGGCACAGAGGGCACCCAATTTTCTCCCCTCCGCATTTCTCACACCCACCTGAGCAGGCTTGTATCACAAAGCACAAGAGCTGCCAATGCACTCTTCTCAGACAAGATATGGAGGTCCAGTTTATGATGAGTATATTCACACACTTTCAAGGGGGGTTCAAAACAATGCTTGCCAACATCTACAATGCTTAAGTTCTCTGTCTTACAACCATGGAACACTCATGTTAAGTGTCTCAAAACATTCAAAATGAAGAAAAGCTCGAGTGAAAGTATAAGCCTTGGTTCCTATAAATCCCATACCAATCTGTAACCTATCCAATGTACAGAGGGAACAAGGGGGCCGGTGTCCCCCTGTAACACAGGAAGACAGTCTCAGCAGCAAACACCAGCTGACCCTTTTCTCTCAGGAAAGAGAAATCTGAATTTATTAAAAAATATCCCTCAGATATTCCAGAACACATCCAAGTGAATTTATTTTCATTCATATTTCAGGTTGTATTAGAACGTTTATGGAGCACAGGTAGCTGAAAGCCAGTATTCCCTTGAGGCGTTCGCAGTTCAAGCACTTGAGAACAAACACTTCCAAGAAGGAGAACTGGCTCAGCAAACAAGTTTAATTTTACCATGTGGGCATCCACCTTGCATCTGGACTCAATGGTGGAGCAGGGCCACAGCGTGTAAAATCTGCGTAGCTTTAATTCATCAAGCTACTACTCCTAGGGAGAAAGAGTAGCATTTACCTTCACTTTGATGAGTTTCTGTCTTAGCTCATCAAAAGCAACTGCCAGGGCACCTGGATTCTGCCATAACACTGACGCAAAATAAAACCACCCACAATGATACACCTAAACTGAATGAACTGTGTGAACACTAAACTGGATTTAAGTACACCAAGCTATAATAATATAGAAACCAAGCTATAATAATATAGAAACACAGGAAATCAGGTATGATGAAGAAAATCTGAAACTACATGAAGAGAAATGTGCAGCTGGATTCTTTCACCCAGCAAGGCTGCGCTTTCATGCAGTAAGGTATATCCTCCAGCAAGCAATTGGAGGAAAATGCCCTAAACCAGTAGAACAAAAATACAACTGAGGAGCTCCACTTCACCCTGCACTAGCTGTCCATATCCTATGGCACACAGAGAGAGATGATCCAAGCAACAAGATTTTGGAAAGGTGGCTGCTGAGAAAGAGCCTTTTCTCAAGAAATAAAAATGTACAGCCCAGGTCCCCTGAAGTACTCCCTTGCAACAGCCCAGCTGATTACAACTCACAAATGCTTTTGGGTTCATGGGTTTCCTTCTTTGTGCCTTCCCAATTGCACACAGCCCCGAGGGTGATGCCAACCACAAGTTACTGGCACCCTTCCAGATCCTACTCAACCCCTCCATTAACAGAAAAACAGTCAACCTTACAGCTAACAATTTGCATCCTGCTATTTTCTTTATGGTTAAATAGGCGTTTCCTGAAAACAGATCTCTGCATTATCTGTACTCAAGATCATATGTAAACTCTTGAAGAATATTCAGGAAATATGACATAGCTCATGCCAGTCTGACCTTGCTCATTAATAAGTATGCAGAGCATATGTTCATACATAACTCTGGGATTGTACTTGTACAATCAAATTAACCTTTGGACTGCTAGTGTTAGGCCATAATTTACTGCATCTAGTTTTCAATTGCATATACAGTGCAGCTAATAATAAAGAAATGCTATCCCATAAAAATCATAAGGACTGATAACAAAGCTGATAATGGAGCAGAATGTTTTGCTTCCACTCCAGAAATATAATTAACTCTATCTGTATACTCATAATCAGTTGTGTCTGCATCAGAGAAAAATGCTCTTATTTGCAGCCTTTGCTGAAACTCAGCCTAGAAATATTTGAATGAGAGTGGAGGGGACGACGCAGCAAAGGCAGGGGAGTAAGAAACAAGTCAGTAACTTCCCCCAGCCACTGATTTAATGTAAAAGGGTAGTAGGTTTTTTTAGTAGGTGGGACACGGCATTGTTCCTGCGCTGCCTGCGTTAGTTCCACCTCATTGCTAATTACTGCTTGAATGTGACGTGCTGTGCAGAGGCTAAAGAGGTCGGTCTCCAAAGCCTCCCCTGACTGACACTATCTTCCTGAGCAAGTGGGAGAGTCACTATTCCCACACCTCTGGTGAGGGATGATGGAGTATGCTTGTCAGGCCAGGCAGGAGTGACCCCCCTCCATCTGATCCACACCCACCACAACAGGACTTGACAAGAGCCTTCCCTACCATACAAGAGCACTGGCAGCACATCTAATATGAGGAGACACCAGTAGTCGTTCCCAGCTCGCCTGTTTGCTTAGAGCAGCCATCCCGGCTGATGGTGCCTAGACATTAAACCAACAAGTGGGATCTGTGCTGACCTCAGGTTTCTCCAGATTCACAGGGCATCAGACATCGCACAGACTTTCAGCAGGCCCAGAGATGAGTGTGACAAGCCTTGCATAACACTGTTTCTATTTTCTGGTGGGTTCTCATGATGCATGAATAACCACCTCTCTCCATATGAAATCCTGTTCTCCTCTGTGACCAGCGAGTCCCAATTCCAACCTCAAAAAAAGCAAAATGCATTTTTGCTGATGAAGAAATGATAGAGCTAATGGAACAATAACTGTAAATGCTCTTCTCAGCTTTCAGAAGTGCTGGGCTGGTCTTCCTTTGATACATTCCATTTTACAAAACAAACCTAGATTTTTTTGATACTTAATTCTCCATTTAAGAATACCCCACTAGAAGATGTAGAGTTTACAGTAATTAACTTAAAAATTACCTTAATATAAACCTTGTGATACTGTGAAAATGAAACAATTGTCCATAACCCAGGTCAGCACTTAACTTTAATGTATCAGTGCAAGGAGAGAGCAAAATTTAAAAAATAAACAAACCCCAACCTATTTCCTCTTCAAATCATGTTTTTTACCTTTTTGACATGTTTTGGGGAACAGCATAGGAATTTCTTTCCAAAGCAATGCATCACTGCATGAATGCTGTGATAAGGCTGTAGTTTTAATTGCTCGCTGCGACGTTAGGAACATATGGCAAACTGAGGTGTGCGCGCAAATATGATGTTCTCAGCACAAAACCGTGAGGGTGCATCTACGGTGACTTGGTTGGAGGAGGACAGCTGTGCTCTGAAGCTCTCAGGAATGCAAGACTCAGCTTCCAGATCAATCTGTGCTCAGCATAGCTGAAAAAACCCAAAAAGCTGCATAATTTGTTTCTCATTTCTTACGGCAAAACAACAAAAGAATCCTCGTTGCGTAATATTTTGCTTCTTCCGTAAAAGAAACTTCACACGGTAGTTTTGTTCCTTCAAAAGTGCAATTTCTGCCCATTTATGTAAATCTTCACAATCTTGTATTGCTAAAAGGAAGACTTCATTGCCAATAGGTGCAATGGATAGCCTGCTCTCCTGCAAGGCGTCTTGGCACAAGAGAGACTACACAGGAACCAAACGACACCTCCTGAACGGTGCCAAGACAGCAGCTGGAACCCATTACAAAGAGGGACAATCCTGTCCAAACAACCAAATGCAGGATTTCAGGGTATGAAATAAAGGAGACTTACAGGACAGTGCTGTATAAAAACATGGATCTTCATGTGAGTTTAGCTTTTTGGTTTATAAGAAGTTTTACCGGCTGTTGGAAGCATTCCTGTCATTTCAGTCTTCTGATATTAATGTGAAAGGAGATACTCCCTTGGTAACTTGGCTCTAGACTGTGAGTGGTCTTCTGGGAAGAAAGAAAAAGAAAAGTAGGCTGAAAATGCTTCACAACAGAAGAAGCAAAAAAGATAATTTCCAAGCCTACGGCTAGTAAAAATTTCCTAACACTGCTTAGGAAACAGAAATCTTGCCCCAAGGTTGCATGTCTCTGTTGTGTCAGGACAGGTTTGCAATCATTTTCAATAACTATCACTTCGATTTCAGTGAGACTAAAGAGAAGTAATTTTGCTCTGACGAACCTTTTGAAGACAATCACTGTATGGCAAAGTCTCACTCCAAACATTTAAGAAAGCTGGAAGATGGGAAATGTGTAGATGACCAGCTACTGATGGAAAGCAAGATTCATCGAAGGATGGTTTGGAATAGAAAGACTTCTGTTAGGAAATGGGAGTGAGTAGGGCCTCCCAAGTAAGGAAAGAGCACCAGTCAGCTTAAAATGCAGCAGTCTGCCTCGACCTTACACAGTTCCAAGATGCTGTTCTTCTGCAAAGTCCTTCCTTGTGGTCGTCCCAAAGAGCTGCTGAGAAATCACTTGATCAGCCCTCACCAGGAGCAGTGAGAGCCTGCGAGGAAGATGAGGAGGATGAACAGCTGCCCGCAGCTGTAGAAGCCTTGCCAGAGGGGCCTGGCAGGGAGACAGAGAGCCACCAGCACCTCCTCACCAGCAGGATGGGATTCAAACACCTCATTTCCCCCCTAGGTAGTCCCCAACACAGAAAACTCTGCGGACTACAAGCTGACCCCGAATGCCAAAACACCAGCACCTGAAATGTGTTTTGCTCCTTGTTTATGCTGTCTCAATTTCTGTAGGGCAGTTGGATACAACAACCTGGGAATGTATTGCTATTTAGTAAGACCGTACAGCACAGAATAAACAACCACCGATAGAAACCTGCTGTTTTCAGGGTCTGCCAGAGACAAGCGAATTTCAATGGCAATTTCCTCAAACCACACAGCAAGTCTGTTACATTCTCCCCTCTTACTTTTGATAATCTTTAAATCAAATAGCAAGAAGAAGACGACTTAGGCTGTATTTTTCATTACACAACTGTGCGAGCCAAACCCCACAAAGGGCTGCATTTGAACTACACAGGCAGTGTAAGCTCTGCAGGGCAATCACCATCTTAATCACATAGGAGTTTTTAAAGACTGCAAAAGAAAGCAGCAGAGAAGGAAAGGTGAGAGTGCTGAGTTGCAGAAGGAAGGACAGCCCAGCATGAGAAACAAAACTGCCAGAGCAAATATGCTGGCAAAAGGCTGGTTAGAAATACGCTCTGGGCTTGTAGGCATTTTCTAGTAGCAGTAAAATCATGTAAAGCATTTTCTTACTCTTTTGAACTAGTTAAGTGATGGAGGGAGAGGAGGTATCACGTCGTCTCCTAGAAGGAGAAGCCAAGTGTGCCCACAGCGGGGAGTGAGGGACACTGCTGCCCTGGCTGTGCCTTTGGGTTGGCTGTGGAGCCCAGATCCTGCCACTCTGGGGTCACAAATAGACTTCTCCCGTGGGGGATGAGAACAGGACAGCTCTTGAGTTCAAGCCTGAATTCAGGTGGTGCAAGAGAGACCAAAATCATCACAGAAGAGCTTCTTAATGACCTTCTCTGTGGTGGACAAAGCTTTAAGGCATGAGAGGTGTTTCACAGCAGAAGGGATGCTTCCCAGGCAAAAATAATGGACACACCCTTAAGTATCTGTGCCTGCTGCCTCAGTGGCCAGACTGAGAAATTATAAAAGGAAAAGATTCAGGGGGCCAGAAAAAAAAAAGCCAAAAATGACATTTGTCCATACTCAGGCAGCTGCCAGATTCTCAAGTTTCTGGGTGTAAAAACAAATGAAAACTCAGGAAATATAAGCTTGGACTTTCATGAGCTAATGCCTGTGCACAAAACAAGTCTGAGGATCACACTTCAGGACACAGGAGTATTGAGGAATCAAATATAAAACTCAAGATGAGAAACAGGCAAAGGAGGAAAATGTTATCAACAATTTCTGGCTTTAATCATTGCATAAAGGCCAAGTCTGGAGCAGCTAAGACATGTGATGACTGCTTGGATTCTCCTTAGGGACAAACCTGGCTCTCAGAGAAGACAGAGGAAAACCATCCCTTGCAGAGGATGAGACGGGACCAGCAGCAGGTCCCAACTATCGTATCCCACCAGCAATATACGGTGCTTGACATGGAGACACAAGAGTTCTCACTCTTCAGATGCTGCTGTTTCCTTTTTCATGAAAGTACATTTATGTACACTCTTGTGTCCAGTCAGCCTAAAGAATTCACTTTACAAAACTATAATTTCCAGAACTCTTGAGTTTACGATCTATGCTATATACATTCAGACTTTCAGTTTGGTGAGACTGAGTAACAAACTCCTAAGTAACCAACTACTGGCCTTGTCTATTGTAGATTTAAGGTGATAAGCACAAGTCAGTCAAAAACTCAGCATGGTCAAGGCCTTCGGTGGCTCTGCAGTCATGCTGTTTTACTTTGCATGTTTGTAACAAGCTAGGAGTTAATATTCCCTAGTGGAGGTGGTGCTCCAGCCATAGACCAAAATGAAATTAAAGCGAGAAGCACTGTTTGTTTGTGTCTGGGTCAAGAACTGTTGCAATCAGACCTCACATTTCATGATCGTGATCAGAACCAGATCAGTTTACACAGGGGATGTCAAATACACCCAGTAAAATAGTTTGGGATTTTGTTTCTTCTTCCTAAACAAAAACATTTTATTGGATTGCACTGAACAGTTTTTGCAGAGTTTTCATGGAAGGGATTTTCTAGAAATTCAATCTCTTCTGTAAAACTGCAGGCTAAATCTGAAAATACTCCCTTTCTGAAAGCCTTTTGTGCAAGTTACGCACACCAAATTCTCTACATGCAGATTTCCTATATATATATTATTTAAACATTGAAAAGTAGCTGAAATTTAAAAGTAACAAAAATTAAAAGAAAAAAAAAAAAAGAAATACTGGGAAAACTGTTAATGTATCCTATCTGCCATTTGTCTATTTGATTACAATAGTTGGCTCATAAATTCTTGGTTGCCTCAGGGTGCAAAGAAATGGCAGAAGCTTTTAAGTGCTCAATTCTTTCTGCAAATTTGGCCACACAGCTGCAATATTTCCCGTACAAATTACGAGACCGGGATGACTTTCCTTCCAGTCCCAGCATTGTACTAAAGCTCCACACTCTCCATCTGACATCTCTTATGATTTGCTAATAGACATTTTACAAAGTTGGCAAAAGAGAACAGATTGGACGTAGAATCAAATCAGAGTTACAGTTAAGGTTATAAATGTAACCTTATATAGCCTATATATAGGCTACACTATACGAGTATACTTAAGAAGAAATCCAGACATACCAGGTAGCATTTGCACAGTAAAGCATACGAACAACTGTAACTCAGTCCTACTCTTATTCTGTGCTACACTTTTGATTGCACTTAAAGCATTTGCAATCCCAGGTGAAAGTAAACCTATTTTAAGGACTTTTTTCCCCTATTCTCATTTCATGCCATTACCAAAGGGAGTTAAGACTGCTTCTGTTTTAATGTTCAGATTACTTTCAAGGGTGGGCATAACTCTGAATTTAAGGTTTACTGTAGTTTATGATCCTTGATTTGAGGGCAACGACATTGTCCCTGCAATTTTTTTATCCTTAAGTTTTTAATTTTTTAATATTCTGTAAACATTCCTGATTTTACGTGATTCCAAATGTCATATACAATATTTCCATGGTTTGAAGATACGCAGTGATAGCCTGCTATGTATGTTTTTATGTGCATATTCACTGCTATATCAAAGTAGATGGTGAGCGTCCCCCAACTAAGAAAAGCTTACAATTGCAAACCATCAGGGGACCTCTGGACAAGTGCAGAAGAGCTGAGATCAATGATCAAATCTGGCTCCTGGTATGTCAGCTGGAAGTTGATTGCAATAGCTAGGCAAGATTGGTATTTACTGAGAGGGAAGACAGAAAGAGCCCCCTTCTCACAATGTCTTGGGGCTTTAGGAGTCTGTGACTGCCTGAGCTGCCCCAGAAATGGTGCCTTAATGAGCAGTGAAGCAAAAGCCAATGATGCTATGGGGAGCCTTTTGAGCACTGATGGGTACGCTGGTGTGCAACGCATCAGAGAACAGTGATCAAGCTGCCTAATTAGTGAAAGACAACTCTTGATGTGAATTATTCCCAACGATTCCTCATTTCTCCAAAAACAGCATTTCTGCAAGATGTCGCTTACGCTTAACTACAAGGAACTGAAATGCACATTTTGATTCATAAGCTAATGGCAGGATTTGACCAGCATTATCAGAGAAGTAGTTCTAATGAACAAAACTATGGAGGGGGCACAATATTTATTACACTTGCAAAATTAAGCGGCTCGCCTTAAACATAATACAATACCTGACTTAGCTTCATGGTTCTTCACTCTTAATGCATTTCTTTCTCTTAATGACATCAAGAAATTTAGTAATGTGCTTAGTTTGAGGGCTCAGAAAATCATGTAAGTAGAAGACTGAGACTTGTAGCAGATCATGGAGTGCTTAGTTTAGCATTACCAGGCCACACAGTTCTGCATTTAAAGAAATACATTTTTCTGGAAAAGACCTCTCTATGTCTCTGAGGTCTTACCGCTGAGATATCAAACCTGGCTGTTAAATCTACCACAAGAAATAGCTAATGAACATCTTCAGAGGTAAGGGAAATCTCATCTTAAAACATTTTGAAATGCACACACAAAAAAATCTTTATTCGTAGATTAGAAGCTGCATGGACTAATTTTGCCATACACAAGCTTCAGTCAAAACTTACTTGAAGGCAATTATAGTAAAGGTAACGGCTGCACTGTTGGGAAATACCCAGGTAGCTCCATCTGCACTACTTACGCCTTTGCCAGGAGTCGTTGCTAATAACTGTTTACATCTTCAGTTAACCAGTTTTTATAATTCCTTTTAGGATTTCAGTCTTTATGACCTACCATAAGTCTGCTTCTGTAGCCTAGTGGCCACCAAAGTTTTCAATACAAATGCTTTTCCAGCTAGCTGCAGTCAGTCAAGGACGGTAATTAGCAGCATATCATACAGGCCAGGAATAAAGAAAGAAATTTTGATACCAAGAAATTTGGTTCCCAAGAATTTGCCATCAGCTGCAGTGGATTCAGGATTTCAATTACTGCTTCCAGGCCTTCTGGAAAAACAAACCAAAGCAAAATAAACTCCACGACACACAATCTCATTGTTCTAAACCTTGAAAGGATACAAATTGTAGTCTAAGTAAATTTCAAATATTTTTTGAGGCTATTTAACTGCCTTTCATTAAAAGACATTATGACAAATTATGTAAAATAATTTTTTTTCTTTTTTGAAGGAATAAAGATACTAAGACTTGCTAAGCAAGTCCATAACATGTACAGTGTATTTTCTAGTGTTTCATAAGATGTTTAACATGTGGCCTTAAAGAAACACATGTACACCAGATGCACAGAAATAAAAATAAACTTCGGCTCTCCAAGGACCCATTTCAAGGTATCTTTTAGGTCAATCCTCTGCAAACTAAGAGTATGAATCTGTATAATTTAGTCAACTAAATCTCCATGATTTCAGCAGATAAGTACCATATCCTGAAAAGTCTCCAGTACAGAGAAACTCAAGTACCTGAGCTAAGGGCAGAACGGGTCCTGCACACACAGCTGGGCATTCTTACTTTGATAAAATGAAATGCTTGTCTGAAACACTCCCCACTCCTGGAATAAAGAGAGAAGAGTTGATACTTCACTGCTTCACACAATCCTCTTTTCCTACCAGTCTCACCAAAATTATACTTGGCACAGCCTCAGTGATGAGGTTGGGTATGCCTCTTGATCCCCACCATCACTGCTATCCATGCCTGCTTGGCCAGCTATTGCAGTTTCACAGTATGAGCAAAATCACACACTTCTCTTTGAATAAAGCCCAGCACATGCAGCAGCAACTCTTAAGCTTATTTTCTAGCATTTAAACATAACTTTCTAACATTGCTCTACAAGTAATATGGGCAGGTCAATGAAACTCAGCATTTCCAGTTCAGGTAAACGAATTAACTTTTCAGCATTCATCCAGCACGGCACTGGAAGGAAGAATCCAGCAACTTCTTCCAGCCAACAGTGCTGCCAATTCACTGCTGAATATAAAATCACTTCAAGCTGGGGCTGCAAAATGAAGGGAAGGCCTGCCAGCCGCAGGAAATCTAGGAAAAAGGGAAATGTATTTTATACCATCAAGGAGGAAGGACAAGCCAACACGATGCTGAATTGCTTTAACGGGGCTGAGTCACGAGACAGGTCTGGGGTTTGTTAGGGAGAGGGAAGGGGATCACCACAGCCCTCAGGGTATCCACAGGTGGATGGTACCTGGAAGACATCAGACCATGCCAGGAGCTCTCATGCCCACTTGAAAGTAAAATTTAACGTAATGACACACGTACAAGAAACATAATTTTAAAAAGCACTCAGCTGAGTGTGGAGCTGTCTTCATAAACTTTGACATGAGGTGATCTTTTCGAAACAAGTCACATCGTGACAGGAGATGTGTGACGTCACATCACAGTACCAACCCATGTGAAGAGTTTGTGGTGACCGAGAGGTTCCTTTCAGCCAGCCATGCCCTTCAACGTCATTAAAATTATTATGGTGTGCCTCTCCACCACTGCCTGGGTCCTGCCAGGATATATCAGAGCAGGAAGAATGATGCAAAAGATGTCAAATTTAAATTTTAAAGGTGTTCTGTATGAATACAATCACAACCTGTAGAGAAGCATTTCAGCAGCTTTTTTGCAATGTTCACAATGTGAGGAAGTTTTCAAAAGCATATTGTCTTCTTTATTCTCCTCTCAAAACTACCAATGATTCATAATTTTTTTTGTAATGCTGTAAAAGTCTAAACCACTGAATATTCAATCTTCTGTTGAGATTTAAGGTATCTCTGAGCAGGACTAGACTCTTTTCAAACAGGTATAGTTTAAACTCCTGAGCCTGGCAGACTCACAGATTCTGCACTTCCTACTGTAGCTTTAGCAAAATTCTTCTCACCCTGTCAACTGAAAGGTCTGCTTTGTTTCCTTTCAGAAATGTGTGAAATGCCATTACTTTTATCATCTTTGCAGAACAAAGAAGATGACAAGTGGATTTTCAGAAGTACCTTCTTATATTTTCATAAAGGTTTAATTTGCAAACTCTTTCTTTTCTTTTTCTTTTCCCTTTTCTTCTCTTAGACTATATTTAAGCATTTGTTTCCCATATTCAGCATGTATCTTCCATATATTGCTCTGAATTTTATTTTTTTTAATATACTCAGGCACTCAGGAGTTAAAAGGATGTAAGGTTTACAGTTCAAGCTACCATAAAAAAATAGAAAAAGTTTCCTAGAAACTACACAACACAATCAAACAAATGATAATTAAAAGGTTTAATTATTCTCTTCCTACACTATTCTTCACGTCTGTGATTTCATATTATCAATAATAACAGACACAAATTACTGTTTATGTAATTATAAAACCACGAAGTTGCAACAAGTTATTTCCTCCAGCAACTAATTTTTAGAAATAATATTTTTTCATTATATATATACACCATTCCTCCTGAGCACTCAATGAGATTTTATCCACTTTATATGCCTGTACTGAACCATTTCTCCTGAGAGATGACATCTAATGCCTTCTAGCATTATAATAAACTAGCCCAACTTCCAGGATTTTGCCAAATCAGGCCTGTGGCTGCACCTCTTAAGCCAAGAATAAACGTCTAGCTCAATGAAGGTTAATCTATAGCCAGCTAGAACAGAAATAACCACGGGCAGAAATAAGACAATTTAGGCAGGTACAGGGTTTGGAAAATGGTGTGTTGCAGTAAGAGATGAACAGGTACCAGAAAAGGAGAAACTGACAGTGAGGACATGAGATGCTGGGAGATGTCACTGACCAAAGCAAGAATACATAATCAAAGATCCCAAGTGAACGGCCAGGAGTTCAGAGTAAACCACATGTAAATGTATCGTGTTCATGCATGTCTCCAAGGGCTGTTTAATGTTTTTGTTCCCTACATTTCTGCATGTTCTACAAATAAATCATCCTGCATTTAGGAAATGTGTCTGGCCTCCCCACTTCCCTAACTCCAAAACATTTCTACTGCCAGTGCTACCATATGATCAAGAAAAGCACCATCTGTCTCTTCCAAATGTGGTCTAATTCATTTACCACTTCCACCTTACAGTTTGCATATGCTGCTTGTCACATATTAGCTTCTTTTCCCCCAACTTCTCTTCAAAGCACAGAAAAAGAAGAGAAAAAGGCCACCAGTAATGAAAGACCACATGGTAACCATGACATAATTTTTGTCAGGTTAGCATCCAGTGATTAAACTTCCCTTTTTTTTCCAACTTGCACATCATGAGATGTGCATGCTAATACTCTCCCTAATATTGCAAATCTTTACTAATTCATTTCAGAATTTTCAGAACAGGAACAAACACTTCAGCTGAACTCAGAAGAACATTTCCAGCATTATCATGCAACATTGACTCTCAGATGCAGTTTCCTCTGGTGCTCAGATGTTTGAAACTTTTACAGACACAACTGTCACTCTTTCTAAAAATTGAGTAGATACCAGAATACAGACCTTTTTGTGGTCAGAAAATTGTTGCTGTGTCTGGACAACACAAAGAAGAAATAAACCTACAGCTCTTGTTCTCTGAAAGATGTACACCAATTTGAAAATTTTCCCTGTTGCTAATTTATTTTGTGATAAAGGAAAGAAGTGGTTGTCACAGGCAGTAAGCATCCCAGTGCATACATGGCAAAGACAAAGTGTGGAATGGTTATTTTACTTTCTCCTGGTTCAGAGAAGAAGTTCACTATGCAGGGACAAAGTTTAAAGAGAAATGGCAAAACTTTTCTTTATGGATGGAGAAGTAATATTATTGTATCTGAATAATACAGCTTCATGTATCAAAGACTTGATACCAAACCACGCCCACAGTGCACACTTCTGAAGAGTTAGCAATTTCAGGAGCACAAGGTACAAAAGCACAAATATGACAAGACCCATGATGTAACACAAAAGCAGACTGACAGATTTGTAGATCTTTCGTGTGTCAAAACTGAAAGAAGATTGAACAACCAGAACTGCTGCTAAGGAAGCCGGTGTTGAGGTGAAGATGTCCGTCTTGGCAGGCAAGCTGTTGAGGGCAATAGGCTCATATACACCATATTCCCTACCTGCACTCTCTGGACCCCTCTGAGCTCAGCCCCAAGGTGACACAAAGGTCTCAGGTGATTTTGTGGCCAAGTTGCCACTGATTTCTAGAAAAATAATCTGAGGCAATTCAAGCTTGTCCATAAGATGCTACTACATTGCACCCGAAAGCAATACAGATAAAAGCTTCCTCTCTTGGCACACTCCACTGCTTGTCTAAAGTCTGCACCTACCTGCCACTTGGTCTTCATGTTTGTGTGGATGTTTGGCACCTTAGTCATAGTGCAAACATATACAAGGCGTTAATAATTTACAGAATGGACAATGCAAGAAGTAAGAGAGAGCATCCCAGGACCAGTCATCACTCACCATCCATTTATCAGCATCGTTAAAAATAACCCTATTATCTAACTCCCATGCAAACAAGGCAATGCAGCATAATCTTTTAATGCAAAACAAAACTATAAATCAATTCTATTCTAATCTTTCATCTTGATGGTGAAAAGTCTGCACATAGAAAGCTTACCTAAAACACAGCACTGAAAATGTTGTATCAGCCTCTGTCCTCTATACTCCACACTTAGCAGTTTTCTGTCACCTGTTGCAATAGATTTCTTTATAGAACTACTGCTACTGGCTTCCTGCTACTAGCGAGCTGTCACTTACCTGTGGTTATGAGTTCCCTTCCCTGCAAAGCACTGATCTCCCAATAGTCCCAGATAAATAAGTCTGCATTCCTGTCAAACATCTGCAATTCTTTTTCATCTCAGGCTGACTCACTGCAAGAGATGTCAGGCCCTTGAAGGAAGGTGCACACACACCTCGTCTGCTCAATGTCAGCCGCAAGATATCACAGCAAGACATTACAGGCTATGATGCAAAGGACTTGGCCAGGTAGACCTGGCTATTGCTGAGGCTGGCTCATCCACCTGGCAGGTTAAGTAGCTAAGAAGAGGTTTGTGCAATCTAAAGCTCTGCCCTGTACTTTCCCCTTTTGTTTCAGAAACTTGTGATGCTCCTTGCAGATACAGGCAGCCTTTACCACCAGCAGTCAGGATGCTAAGTTACTTTGCAATCAAGTGTGCATTTGAGATGCACTCAAAATACAACACAAACTTGCCCTTAGAGACTTTGTAATAGTGTTTTCCACAGATCACATGACATATAAAATTCCTGAAATGAATAGCTGATTTTTTTTAATACAGGTGATAGTAAAATTCATTAGAAGCAGGGCTTTTTGAGATTATTTTTTTTCTTGTGAGCATCAGGGAACTTACTGAGATTGTAGAAGGCAATTATGTTAATAAAAAACTTGAAATGACTGAGTTCACCTGTTTCAGGAAGGGAAAAGGAAGAACAGGAACACAGAAAGGAGCTATCATTAAGAAAAGTGACTCAAAAAGCTAAGCAGCCAAATCAAAACTACAAGGTAAAAAGATCTCAGGAAAGTTATTGTTTCCTCAAAGATACAAAATGAGACTCAAGCATAAATCAGAAAACACAGAAGAACAGAAGCAGATCCACTTGGCTAAATCATGAGGTCTTCAGAAATAAGAAGTCATGGGAAGTGCAACTCAGTTCAGACCACTACAGATGAAAACCAGGCACACAGGGGCAAAATCAGAATGCACAAAGGTGCTTTTGGTGTCCCCTGGGAGGGATGGCAAGAAAACATTGGAAGGGGGGAAGGAAGGAGGGAAGGAGGGAAGGAAGGAAGGAAGGAAGGAAGGAAGGAAGGAAGGAAGGAAGGAAGGAAGGAAGGAA